>CM042687.1:276398452-276919748 GCA_023614405.1 Avena insularis | reverse complement strand
TATTATATCAAGAGACAAAGGATTTAGTTACAAGCTGCTAAAGGTTCTCAACATCACATAAGTCATCACAACATGCAGAGTCGTGATGGACTCCAAGTCCCACTTCCGACTATTGACCTGAGAGGAGTCTCAATCATGTCTCAGATTATTCAAGGAACCGTAGGGTGACAGCACTTAAGAGTTACTGACACCATTTTGGAGCAATGCTATATGTTTCAGGACGTAAAGAATTGGAAAGCGCAGGAATTGTTTCGATAGAAACCGTAAAATTGTTTCGGTGAAATTTCAGAAAGTGGTTCGCAGTATGATATTGAAATATTGCAGTAATATATGTGAATGTTTGTTACACTAAAGCAATTAACAAAAATTTGAATAAATTCTAGATTAAAAGAGTTTTATTAGAAATGAGAGAGCATTAAACTTGGAGAATTTAAATGCATTTAAAGTAGTAGGGACCTTAAAGGAATGTGAAGAGGCATTTTAATGTATAAGTTACCACCACATGAATGGAGGGAGGGGTCACCCCATACGCGCCGCCATTGTTAGGGGATACCCCGGGTAGGGTCACCCGGTATATATGCCGTTAGCCTTTCGAGGTTCTGGCAAGGTCAAAGGCGTATGCCGGCTGCCGCTCAAGCAGACGTGATCACTGAGTAACCCGACTGTGGGGTCGCTTAACATTGTCTCATCCGACTTAAGGAGTAAGTCAAATGCTTGTTCAACTTATATGCAGTGAATGGCGTGGCCGGATCTACTATGATCCGGTCCTCGCTTAGCTTCGGGAGAAGGAAGGAATCTCTCGTCAAAAGAAGGTCCCAAGACGACCGCATGAGCGAAGAAAGCAAGGGCAGACCACCGGTCATGGCCGACATAAGGGTGACGACGCCATGTTTGCCGACGCTGGGCGCCGCAGAGGCTTACGCCGCTAAAGCATGTATGACGCTGGGGAAAAGCACCCTGGGTTACTGATTTTAGAGGAGGCATATTCTTAGGAATATGCTCCACGATGCCCTAGGCAGGGACCGAGCCTCCTCTATATAAGGGGGCTAGGTTTCGTAGAGGGGGTTGAGTTCTTGAGGCCATAGTGCTTGGTTAAGGTTCTAGGGAAAAACACTAGGCAAGAGTAAGAGAGTTCTTCTTCCTCCTCTCGCCAATACAGCTCTAGGAGCACTTGTAATCTTGAAGGAATAGCAATACAAACTTCGTGGTGGAGAATCACCCACTATCCCTCCTCGATTCCCTAGCGTATTAGTCCCCAATTTTAGCCTATCCATGGCATCTCGCCGGACACCACCACGACAGTTGGCGCCACTGTGGGCTAGCGGCGCCAGCAGGGTGAAGATCCGGACGGAAACATCATCGGCATCGCAAACGATCGCCTCCTGCTTGTTCCCGCTGAGCGTTGACTTCGCCGACAACGCTGGCTGCTTCGCACGCGCTTACTTCCGCAACGCCTCTTCAAGCTCTTCCTGCGCACAAGGTCTACGCTTGTTGTGACGATTACGCATTCATCCGCTGGCCGCCGGCGCGGGGAACCACCTCACCGTGGCTCGCGGGCGCGACGCCGCCTCCTGGACCATGCGTGAGGTGATGATGATCGCGCCAGTGCAGCGCAAGCAAGGATCCAGCACCGACCCGGAGGTAACACTCTAAGGCACCAAGGAAAGGTAGAGGACCTCCACTAGAGAGGCCTGAGAATACGAGAGAAGCTATGGATAGCTTGGCTAACCCGTAGCAAAGAAGTGGAGATCCGCCTGTGCACAGCCAGCTAGAGGAAACTAGGCAAAAGATACTAGAGGGCGAAAGAAATAGCCGCTGCTCAGCAAATACGAACATGACGCTGCGTGAGTATGCAAAGGCAAACAAAGTTGATAGTAAAAGTAAAAGGGAGAAATCTCACAAGCGAGATGAATGAGAAGGTGATGATGGAGCCGAGGGCTCGAAAACTATTCGTCTGTGGGGGTTGCCAAGTATAGTACCGCAAAGAACCTCGTGAAGCCGGATGCGGCTGTGGTCCGAAGTTAGAGGGTCTGACGGGTGAGGCCCACAAAGACAACAAGATAGGTTAACGAAGCTGGTTCGGCGTAATGTATGTAATGAAGAGCTACCAAGAGCTAACCCAGAGAGCCGGAGCTCAAAAATCGCCCATTCGGTGATGGGTAACCCGAGAAACTACCGAGCCGCATCATCACCTCATGGTGGTCCAAGGAGAGAAGAGAAACCTCGCCGACGGAACAAAACAGATCGTCCTGCATTTACCCGACGTTGCAGGGAAAAGAAAAGAAACGGAAAATGATGATCGACGAAGGTGAGCCGAGGTGAAGCTGGCCGAGGTAACCACCAAGGCAATGCCGTCAAGGAACGCCAACGGCAATGCCGGACAACGAAAACTCCGCAGAGCAGTGACAACCACAGCAGCGGAATATACCAAGGCAAGAGCAAAGCGCCGCCGAGGTATGCAAATGTAAAGGCGCCCAAGAGCAAAACCGATACAATGACGGTGATTCGGAAATGGTGAACGCGGGTACCCAAGACCGACTATCATGTGATAGGGTCAAGATTGGGAAGCAGGGATTTAATGCCGATGACGCCAGTTGAAACCGGATCACCAGATAGGCTCGGAACAGATCGAATGTCAAGGTCCCCGGTCCGGCCGCTTTTGGACCCCGGATCATGAAGGAGCCACCGCCAACTTCCAGCCTGCAGGCACGAAGACGTATGACGGCAGTACCGTCGAGGATTGGCGATAAACTATGCTACCGAAGTGAAAATTGCCATCGGCAACTTGAGATGGGTTGTACGACACGCACTCCTGATGTTGGAAGGTCCGCCGCAGTATGGCTGAATAATTTACCACCGAAGCATCAACTGCTGGATAGATTTTGAAGAAATGTTTATCAAGAACTTCTCAAGTACATATCGAGGTCAATAGGCCGCAGACCTAGCGATGTGCAAGCAAAGACCTAACGAGACGGATCGTGAATTTGACCCGTGGTGTACCGTGAGAAACTCGTGTGAGGGTGTCATAGAGTCATAGGCCATAGCATGGTTTGCACAAGGATGCAGATATGGCGTCGAAGTTGTGGATGAAGTTGCAAAGGAAAATGCCAATTACGCTGGCGAGATGATCCGGATTGCTGATTCAGAGCAAGCTTTGGGTGATCCGACCAACCTAGGATCGCTGCCAAACGAGTCAAACGAGGAATACTATCGAGGGATGGAGCCGGTCATCTCGGAGGAACGATTACAGAGGAAAAATGAGAGATGATAGACCGGATCATCGTTACGGTTCGCAACAAGTTGCAGCTATGAATCAAGATCAACCTGGAGCAGGGAGCAACCAACGCCAGAAAATGGGAGGGCAATGGACTCCCAGAAACGATGGCAAGAAAACATGGACTCCGGAGCAGAAGAAACAGTGGCAGAAAAGAAAGACCGTCCGAGGTATACCTATGAGTCGATGTTGACCAGCCGTAAGTTTCACACGCCAAATCCAATAGCCCGCGGGTCACACAACGAGGCAATGGAGGGATGCGTAAGATAGAACAAGGTGGTTCGGGAATGCTCACCCCTGAATGATCAACCTCGGCAGAGTTACCTCGGCAACAATTGCTTCCGGAGCTAACACGCAACAGCCAATGTTGCCTCCTCCGCCGAGGTATGACAACAATGAGAGAAGGGATGCGCATCGTGGAAAATCAGCAACCGCCGGATCAGAGGTACCCCGGAAACGAGGGAAGGAATGAGTACAGAGAACATCACCAGAGCTATTGTGTGTTCACAACTGAGGAGACAGATAGGAAAATCTTGTAGCACCGACATATGGAGGTCAATGCGGTAATGCCCGCAGGATTTGCAGGTACATGCTCGGTCGACCAGAAATCACCGAACATCAAAGATCATCCTAAGCTTATGCCGAGTCCAAAGTTCGTGATGCGCTTAGTGCTAGATCCGACATTCATTGGACCAAACATCAATGTGAGGTTCTCCAAGGTACCGATTGACAATGGCGTGAGTATTAACATCATGTATGCGGATATGATGCGAAGTTGGGCATCTCGAGAACATGCCCGTGCTACGAGAACAACTTTCCATGGCATTGTACTGCATTTCTTGTGAGCCCATAGGCAAAGTCCGGTCGACGTTATTCGCACAAGGATAATCGCCGAACCAAAATCTGGAGTTTGAGGTGGTGAACTTGGAAAGTGCGATCACGCTACTTTAAGACCAGCATTGAACAAGTTCATGGCAAGCCGCCACATCGCCATCAAGATGAAGTTGCCCGCCAAATGGAGTGATTACCATTGCCGGAGATTTCCGACGCTCCATTGAGTGTGCTTCAGCCGGGTCTAACCCAGCTGAGTCACCGTGGATTGGCGCAAGAGAAAGAAAAATCCAAGAGGTGGCGATTAGCTCACCACAGAAGCAACATATGCCGCTGAGTAACCCGCATGGCAGATTTCATTCCAAGCCGCAAAGCGACACCAAGAAGGTTCCAGCTTGATGACATGTTCCCGAGCGCACTGTAACAATTGGTGCCGTTAATCGACAAATAGGAAAGCGAGCCGCCAACTTCCTCCGTGAGAATCGATATTTTGCTTGGTCTACAGGACTTGCAAGGTGTTCCGAGGGAGTTGGCCGAGCACTCTTTGAACGAAGACCCGGAGCAAGGCCGGTGAAGCAACCTCTCCGCCGCTTCGCCGAGGATAGGAGAAAAGTCATTGGAGACGCAGATAGCTCGATTGCTAGCAGCAGGATTTATCATGGAAGTATGTATCCGGATTGGCTCTCTAATCCGTGCCGGTAGAAAAGAAGAAGGACGATCAACGCGGCAGTGGTTTGGCGATGTGTATCGATTAATGAACCTCAACAAGGCGGTCCAAAAGATCCATTTCACCGCCGAGGATAGATCATGTCATAGACTCAACCGCTGGATGAATCGTTGTCATTCATTGATGCATATTCTGGCTTCCACCGATACCTCAACCCGGATGATCAAATAAAGATCCGCGACATTTATTCTCAGACGGGCTTATTGCTATCGTGACTATGCCGCTTTGGTTTACGAATGCGTGCAACGCATCAAAGATGTATGCAAAATGTTCGCACGACCAAACAGGTCAAAACGCATAAGTATACGGGATGATGTGGTTATCAAGACCAAGGAAAGCAAACGCCCTTGACGACATAAGGCAAACATTCGCGAATCTTGAGAAGGTTCCTGATGAAGTTAACCCGAAAATGTACCTTCGTGTCCCGCTGAAAATTACTCGGATTTCTGCTCCACCGAGGTATCGGGTTAATCCAACCAAGATCCGAGCCATTGAATCTAATGGAGTCCGAAGTGTCTTAACGATGTCCAAGTTCACCGGGTGCCCGCATCGCTGAGTCGGTTTGTATGTCGGTTGGGAGAAAAGGCACCGCTTCTACCAACTCATGAAAAAGTCGGATAAATTGCTTGGACGCCACAGGCCGATGAAGCCTTTGCCCACTTAAAAGATGTTGGCCATCGCACTGTGTTAGCCTCTCCACCATCAAAGGAGCCAATGTTGCTCTACATAGCCGCAACCAACCGAGTTGTAAGTGCAAGATTGTAGTGGAGCACAAATGAAGAGGGTAAGTCGGTGAGGCCAAGATATTACTTGAGCGAGGTATTGTCGCCTCAAAACAGAACTACCCGCACTTTCAAAAGGTGGCATATGGTGTCTATATGGCGGCTAAGAAGTTAAAGCATTACTTGAGGAGCACCCCATCAAAGTAATATGTGAAGCTCCCATATCCTAGATAATGGGTAACAAGGATGCGAGTGGCGTAATTGCAAAATGGGCAATTGAGCTAGCCCCTTATGCGCGCCTAATATGATGTAAGAGAAGTGATCAAGTCTTGTGCTGTGGCGGATTTTTGTGATTGGGCCGAGGTACAATACGAACCACCGCCACCAGATCCAACTATCGAGGATGCACTTTGACGGGTCGAAACCAAAACCGGATTAGGCGCCGGTTGTGCTTACCTCGCCAAAGAAGGACCAGCTAAAATACGACAGCAGATCCATTTCACGCATCGAACAATGTCGCTGAGTATGAGGCCTTGTGCATGGGCTCAAAGTGGCAAAGGAGATTGGCATACGCCGGATAATATGCTTTGGCGACTCGGATCTGGTGGTGCAGCAAGTGTCCGGAGTGGGACGCCTCGATCCAAACATGGCACTATACAAATTTCATGCGCAAGATATCCGGTTACTTCGAGGTGTGAATTTCACCATGTACCCCGAGTGGAAAACGAGGCTGCCGACATGTCGTCAAGCTCGGATCGACCCGGCTGTGCAATTCCACCGGTGTAGCATTGAACACCTCAGAAACCATCTATCGCAGCCCCGTGAACCGACTCGATCTATGTCCCGAAAATACAGAACTGGAGCTGAGCCCATGGACATTGACACGGAGGTAGCACGCGAGACCCGGGATCAGACGCCAACCCGGGATTGCCTCAAAACCCGGGACTACCTCGCTAGACCCGGGACTGCTCAGCGGATCCGCTCAAGTTATGCCGGGATCAGATGGAAATTGATGAGGAGATGTTCTCCACGAAGCGATACCAGCTTGGGCACCGCCTATATTCCACCCCGAAAGACGGAACGTTACTACCGAGGAGGTGTTAGCTGTGCAAACTCAGAGGAGAGCAAAAGCATACACGATTATCAATTCCGAGCTGTACAAACAGAGCGTAACCAACGCCCTCCAGCGATGTGTTGACCCGAAGAAGGACTTGACATCCTCCGAGATATACACCAAGGAGAATGCGGCATCATGCCTCATCCCGAGCCTTGGTGGCAAAGGCATTCCCAAGATGGATTCTATCGCCAAGTGCCTTAGAACAAGCGAAGATCTGTGAGAAATGCAATGGTTGTCAAAGGTACGCCACCAAGACACATATGCCTATGTTGGAACTCAAGACCATACCACCACGTGGCCATTTGTCGTATGGTGCTTGGATATGGTTGGGTCTGCTCAAACCAGCAAGAGGAAACATGACACACATTTTGGTCATGGTGGACAAGTTTACAAAATGGATTGAAGTGAAACCTATAAGAAAATGTGATGGAGCTACGGCTGCGGACATTTCTCAAAGACATCATCTTGAGATACTTGCTATCCACAGTATTATAATTGATAATGGAACAAATTTTATGGAAGGAGCACGGCGCGACTCGCCGAGACAAGAAGATCCGACTGATGTAGCCTCGGTAGCCCACCCCGCATCGAACTGGACAAGTGGAAAGATCCAACGGATTAGTATTATCCGGATAAAACTCGCTCATTGAGCCGCAAAGATCAGCGGGTGCCGGATAGAAGAACTACCAGCAGTAATATGGAGTTTAAGAACAACTCAATCGATCAACGTGCTATACGCCATTTTTCCGTATATGGGGCAGAAGTTGTATTACCAGCCAATATAGAGCATGATTCGCTTAGGGTCACCCAATACACGTAAGTCGGGCGCAAGAAGCCCGCAAAATGATGTTGATCCGCCGGAAGAAGCGAGAACTGGCACTGCCCAGATCCGCCATATATCAGCAAAATCTCCGACGCTTATCATAGTCGGAAAGTGTGCCTGAAGTCTTTCGAGAAGGCGATCTGGTGCTCCGCTGGCTAAGGCCAACGTATCACCGGCATGCATAAATTATCCCCCATGGAAGGGCCATTCTATTGGAGCAAAGTATCGCACAATGATTCTTACTATCTATAGATGCAAAGCCACGAAAAGAACAAGGCGACAGTCCGGAGAGGAATCAGTCGTAACCGTGGAATGTAGCACTATTTCGTCCCTTCTACACTTAGCTAAGAAGTGTATGTATCCGAAGTCGCCCCATATGTCGATGTATGTCAGCAATGAGCTTATCAATGAAATAGCAAATGGTGACCGAAAGAACTGGGACCGCTTAATGTTTGTTGTTACTTACACAGAAGGAATAAGTCGCCACTTAACCCGGATTGCAATGTGTGAGCACCAAAAACTAACTCTTCGACTTGCTGCTGTTCAACAAGAATTGGCTTCATGGCAAGCAAGAGAACAAGTTTGAATTGCGAGTAGCACATGAAAACCCACTAAGGAAACGAGTTTATTCGAGCTAACGCTTGTTTTTCTGGACGTACGATTTTGACCGATCTGGTTATACATGTGGCCCAAATTAATACGAGAGGCCACTTTCTCATTGCTAGCTACAGCTAGTTCGTCAGTTGTGATGCCGCATCGCCACGCGCGCCCTGCATGCGAGTACGTGCTTGGAAGCTCAAGCCGCCGGCCACTGATCCAAAGAAGGGCAATGCTCGGCCATGAAAGCGTAGCTTGGCATTGGCTGCTGCAGGTGCATCGCTGCCACCAGGTCAGCGGGCGCGACGACGGCAGATGAACTCGCCGTGTCATCGAGATCTTCGTCGTCGACGACACCATAGCGATTCATCCCCACCCCATCCTTCCGTTGGACGACGATGGCCCTCCTCCTCTTCTTCCTGCTCTTCCCCTCGCTCGAACTACGAGACCGGGTGGAGATGAAGGAACGGGAGCCAGAGACGCTCCCGCTGCGACGACCGCCGCCAATGCCGGAGTCGCAGCATTGGCCGCCGTCGCCGCCGAAGGACGGCCGACGCAGCTTGTTGATCTGGCCTCGCACTCGAACTTGTAGAGGCTCCTCTTCGTCGTCGTCGCGCAGGTGGTGTGGCGGGCCGGAGGAGGCGTCGGAGACCATGGAGTCCTCCTCCTCGTCGGAGTTATACTCCGCATGCAGCGCCACCTGCCTCCGGACGTCGCCGGGGTGGCAAGGCGGCGTGCAGCATTGCTGCTGGCCAGACCCGGAATGCTCGAGGTACAGGGTCCAGCCGGACTGGCACCCGCTGCTGCACTGCGAGCTCTCCTCCTCGTCGTCGACGAAGGTTTCTTCTTCTTCTCTCTCCATCATGCTGTGATCGGATCGGAACCAGATCAGCTTCCCTGATTTCTCTTGCTAAGAAGGTGGCGTGCAAAGATGTGTGCTGTGTATGCTCTGCTCACTGGCTTGGTGTAGTAGTAGAGTGTATATGAGGAGAGTGGAGTGGGGATCTCGAGACGAGTGGAAACGCTTGTTTTATATCAGGCGCAGCTGGGCAACCCCATTCTTGGTTCCTGTCCACGGACAAGGGCACATGCGGATCGGCGTGGGAGGAGTGCACGCTAAAACGAGCCGTGCACGTGCGCGGACACGACGGACGACTGGGGTGGGGGAACATACCGGCTTGGATCCAACCTGCGGACCGGCTTAGTTGTGGGATCCAAGCCGTCCAGATAGCCGGTATTTCTTCTTCAAAAATATCTGCGGTATCCCAAAATATACAGAAACATAAAAAAGTCAATCCTACAAAAGTGCGAAAACATTTTAAAGGTGGAGGGAGTATTACATTTTGTTTCTTACATGAACTAAAATATTTACTCCCTCTGCGACTTAATATAAGACGTAAAAGGAAACCCATGTAAAAAAATTACATTAACGAAATTTCCGGAGTTTTCCATCCCCCTCTTGTCGCACACAGAAAGGCACACTTCGCTCTTTTCCTCACCTCTCTCACCGTCCTCCTCTTTCTCATACCACCGTGTCGTTGTCGCCTTGCTTCCCCCACATCGCCACTGCGTTGCTCGAGCCATGTTGGCACCGCTGCAAGCCTCGTATTCCTCCTCTATTCCACCGTCGTGTCGCCACCTCAGCTGGTCCGTAGAGAATATGGTGAGGTCAAGGTTGGATTTTTCTTGCCATGGGTGGCGAATCTGTGAGCGATGGGGTTGGATCCTTCGACGCGGAAGGGGAATATGTTGATCTCCGCTATCACGACCTCGACCTCGACATCTTCGATCCCGACGATTGATACGCCCAATTTGCATCACCATTCTATATCATAATTTACCTCTATTCATTGATATTTGTCTTATTATAAGGTATTACTTATGACTTTTCATCTTTTTATGCATGTTGGATGATTCTTGGAGGATGGACTGCCGGAGTTTGGATTCTGATGGAAAAGAAGGTGTTTCGGTGCAATTTCGCGAAGGTCAGAAAAATACCAGAAAAATATGGAAACATATTATTTTACCTGAGGACGAAGGAAGCCAGAAGGAGGAGCGAAGGGGGGCCGCAGGTGACGAGGTTTAATCTCGTCAATTCCCATTGTTATGAGCTTGGGTTTTGGAGAAGATAGTGGTGCTGGAGATCGCGAAACGGTTAACAGACAAGCAACCAGGGGACACGAGATTTACCCAGGTTCAGACCCTCGGAGGGAAAACCCTACTCCCGCTTGTCTGCTCTTGATTACGGCGGAACCGAAGGTTACAGAGGTGCGCAGATGCAATCTGGCGTGAAGGTGTGTATGCGGTGGAAAAAGGATTGTCCCTTCTCGCCGTCCCTCCTAGCCTTTATATAAAGTTAGGCAGGTCTCGGGCACAGATCGAGTCGGTTACGAGTTTAGGGTTTACCCCTTCGAATACTCTATCTGTTCTAGTCTTGCTCTCCAAGGATCCGAAGATGTCATGGGCTTGGGCCACCCGAAAATCTCCGCGGGCCGCATATATTCTTATGGGTCTTCCTTGGACTGGACCAGGTATGCTAATGTCGTGTACCCGCAGGGTATAACCATGTCAGTAGCCCCCGAGTGTTCAGTCGAATCGTAGATTCGGCTAAGGACTCTTCAATCTTTTGGGTGCAGTTGTTTCTGTTCTTCAGGAAAAGAATGATTTTAGTGTGTAGGGATTATTGATCGTGCGCAGCGACTCTTCGACGGATCAGGTCGCTTAATCGCCTTAGGATAAAACAACACGATCTTCTTCAGATTCGAGTCCCTAGACTCAAACCCGGAACAAATGCTAGAGTAATTCAACTCAGGCCGTTGAGGTCTTACAGGAGTCGAATCCCAGTAGTTTTCGAACAATGTACCCAACCCGTCCGTCGGGATTTTCATCGCGCCTGGTGGCACGGATTTTTACTAGTAGAGCGCAGTCAGGTGCGTTACCAGGCCATCAGATGGTATCTGTAGGTCTTATCTTTGCATCACGGACGCAACATCCGAAATTTTATCACCTCGGGGGTGTTTCGGGTGGCCAAGGAGATTGCTTCTCACTTAGCGTTGGTTTGGGCAGAGTTGCCAGAAAGTTTTTGAATTTTGGTCCGAAAGATCTCAGTCGAAGAATTCATAAGGTGCACGACCAGCGCTCCCTATGGGAGTAGCCATCGAGTGTCTGTTCGAGTCATAGACTCGAGAAGAGACTTTAATTCACCCGTTGTTAACTTCGGGTCCGTAGGACACAATTTTTTGCGGATGCTCGAATCAATCCTTCCTATGGGAGTAGCCCCCGAGTCCGTAGTGGAGTCATGGACTCGACGTAGGACTCGAAGATAGATCATTGGTGTAGTACCTTAATCGTGTCTCGGGTGCGTAGCCATCGCTTCTGATAGGAGTAGCCCTCGAGTAGTTGCTCGAATCGTAGATTCGAGTGAGTACTTTTAGCTGTTAGCCAAATATTTCTAACCGTTGCTAGTGTGGTTTGATGATGTCATTGCTGACGATCGGTAACCTCAACCGTCTGCGACGCCAGAGGTGACGTGACTGGACGAACGTGGGTCTCACCTTCTGACTTGGAGTTGACTGGTCATACGCGACGTGGCAAGAATTACGGCGTCTCCTCGTTTTATGTGCGTAGTGGACGGAGTGCGGGCGACGGTTCGCTGTTGTGTTGACATGTGGACGGTACGATCTGATCCTGGCGTTAGGGCTTCCAGATGAACGATCTTTATTCATCGTCTTCATCCTTATATCTGCGAGGAAAAACTGTAGTTTGTTTTCACCCTTAGCCATTTGCTTTTCACTGCCTCCAGTTCTTGAGCGTTTTCCTTTGCGCGTTGGACGTTCTCCGGTCGTTTCCTTCCTCATTCTTGCGCGCACACCGCCACCGTCGAAGCATCGCGATGGGGAAATCGAAGAAGGCCTCCACCGTAGCGGGCACCAGTGCTGCTGCCGGCGGCAAGAAGGGCACCACCGCCGCTTGTGTCACCGAAGGTGGGTGGCTGCGCACGAAGACGCGCGAGGGCAAACTGCGCAAGCTTCGTGATCGAGGTTTAATCCCATAGGATAAGGAGGCCGTCAAGATCCCCGGCGATGAGGTAACTCCCCGTCCGCCCACAGGGTTTCAGGTGATGTTTGTCGCTTTTGTTCTTCGCGGCCTCTCTTTCCTAGTCCACGATTTTCTTCGTGGGCTGTTGTTTTTCTACGGCATCCAACTCCATCATCTCTCACCCAATTCTCTTCTCCACATCTCCTGCTTCGTTGCTTTTTGCGAGTGCTGGCTTGGTATCGAGCCATACTTTGGTCTCTTCCGGAAGCTTTATTCCGTGAAGAGGCAATCCGGCTCCGAGGGAGTTTATCCGATCGGCGGCTACGTCATTTATCTTTTATCTACTGTTCTTTTCTTCTCTTTCTCTATGTCTGAGTCTGTCCAATACTGGCGGAGGAAGTGGTTTTATATCCGCGACTCCACAGTGGACGGGCAAAGTTTTGGCCTTGCACCTTTCGACTCCACCCAGGAGATCTTGAAGAAGAGATCCTATAAGAATCATATCCTGGAGGGCGAGGTGGAGGCGGTAGAGGAGCTCTACTGTCGGGTGGAGGCCCTCCAGGTGGTTGCGGAGAAAGAGGTGAACGGTGTGGAAATCATCTGCACCTTCAGCAAATGTCGGGTGCAGCCGCTCCAGGCGAGGGCGCATCCGATGTTCCTTTACTCTAGCCGCCATGACCCGACGAGAGTTTCGGCTGAGGAGCTTTCCAGAGGGACCTCGATAGAGTTCTTCAGCCACTGCTGAAGTACAAGTCTGACGAGGACCTTCCGGGGAAGTTGCTGACGCACCTGTTCAGTGCCGTGAGACCAGTTCCGCAGGTGTAGATTTGCGATGTGCGCGTAGCGCCTTATTTTCGAGTGATTTTCCTTGTAATTGCTTGTACTGATTGTTATGTCTTCATTTTGCAGGAGCTCAAGGTGGCTGGCATGGTGCCTCCGCTACCCGAGAGGTTTCTGATTGCGCCAGAGAATGAAGTTGTGGACCCCGAGTCCGAGCTTTCGCCGGCGCAGTCGCCAACTGAGGAAGCCCCCGAGGAGAGCGAGGGGCAGACCCGTAAGCGAGCACGGAGCTCGAGCGAATCTTCGGATGCCTCGACTCCACCGATGCCTAGGGACCCACCGTTCCTTGTCCGCCATAGCGGAGGTGACGGTGCTTCTTCCTCGCCTATCCCGGCCGTGCCTGTGCGGGCTATGGCGCCGCAGCCGCCGGCCAAGAGGAAGAAGGAAGAGAAGAAAGGGAAGAGGGCGCTGCCCGTTTTTGACTTGAGCGACATGGACTCGTAAGTATCCTCGAATGCCTTTCGCTATCTTCTTCTTGTCTTTGTCTTGTTGTTTTTTATTGGTGCTTTCCTTGCAGCCACTCCTCCGAGGGCTCTTTTAGTGAGGCCACTCAGGAAGCCGCGGGGGAGTCGAAAATGGCGCCCCCTCCCTCTCAGACGGTGGCCACCTCTGGGGGCATTGCTCCGAACCCCTCTCCGTAGGAGGCTCGAGTGATCGTCGCCCAGAAGACTGCACCGGGACCTTCGGAGTCTCCGTCTGAGCATGTAAGTTTTTCTCTCTCTTGCTGTAGGGGGAGCCCACGGGCCTTATTTTTTTGATGATCTGCTGATCTTGCTTCCTTTCTGCGTGTCTCGGTGGGAGCCCCGAGCATTTTTCGTGTGTTTGATGTCTTGCTCGTTTCTTGGGCGCAGCCCCCGATCCCTTTTTGTGATGTTTTGTTTCTTCTCGTAGCCCTTTGTGCACAGTGCAAACCTGCTTGTGCAGCAACACATGGCGCTGGAGGCCAGCATGCGGCAGCTTCGAGGTACATGCTGAATTGATCATGTTCTTTTTTCGCCTGCTTGCTAGCTTGTGTAACTCATGTATGTTCTTGTTGCTTTTGCAGATGAGAATAATACTGCCCTCCGCAAGCTTGATTCTCTCAAAAAGATCCTTGGGCGAGCGGAGAAGAAATCCGAGGATGCCGTTGGGGCGAAGGAGCGCCTCGAGTAGGAGCTAGATGACGCAGCCGCAACCAAGGAGCGCCTGCAGCAGGAAGCTACGGATCGTGGGGAGCAACTCGCCACTGCTGCGGCTGCGCGCGAGAAGGAGGTGGCCGAGAAGCTTATGGCTACTGCCAAGGCCGTTTCGGGTGAGTGTTTTTGCCTGTATTTTCTTTTTTCGACTGCTTTATCTTCCTGCTCTTATTCGATTTCTGCTTTGTATTTTGCTCCAGATGCCTCGGGCATTGAGTTTAATCGCAGTGCCTTGGAGCATGGGAGTGCACTCGACGATGCTGCCGCGGCGATCGAAGACCGCTGCGGTACTGCCGCTGGCTCCCTTGCCAAGGCCAAGGAGATCCTCGGGCGCTTCTACAAGGAGCTCGTTCCCAAGGGCGTTGCCCTTGAGGATGTAGATTCTTTGGCAGATGCGCTGTCAGCGGATGCGCCTGCGGATTACAAGCGCAAGCAGAAGGGCATCGGCGCTTCCATGGGACTGGCCATGGCCATGGCGTCCAGGGCGGAGCTCGATCTTCATCAGGTCACCTCTCATATGCCCACGGCTCCCAACGGTTCCGAGGTAGCCTTCGCTCTCGACGCTTCTTGTTGTAAGCGCTATGGGCCGAAGCTCATTGACCTACTGGCGGAGTATGCAGCGAAGCAGCAGGAGGAGGTCAAGAGCAGGCATCTGGCTCCGAGGCCACTCAGGATGCGGCTGCTTAGGCTTCATCGTTGTAGTTGTAGGATAGTTGTCTTCTTCTTTTGTTGTAATCTTTGACGAACAACTTCCCTGTGCCACGCAGTGGCCTTTTGTTGTATATAAATGATCCTTCGAGCTGTTGCTCAATCATGTGTTGTTCATACTCTTGTCTATTTTCCTTTAGGGACCATCAGGTGAGGACCCCGTCGATACTTCGTCTGCTCCACGGTCGCGGCCATCCTTGGATGATGCCTCGCAGCTTGTTTTTCTTCGTGACCGTGTCCGCAGTCTTGAGAAGGAGATACTTGGCATCCCAGGTCATGCGGATGTGTGGAAGTCGAAGGCAGGGCGAGCTACCACCAGGAAGGAGTATCTGATGGGGGAGCTGCGGCAGTTGGCCGAGCAGCTGCAATGTAAGTTCTTCGAGCTGCTGCTCGTTTTTGGATGCGCCTGGTTAGCGAGTCATCTTGCTCTGTATTGACTGCAGGTGCCAACCTTGTTCCGAGGGAGGAGAAGGAGCGCGTTGCAGTTCGGATCAACTGCTTGACCCAGCAGGATATGGAAGCCGGAGGCTTTTTCTGGATGGATGACGACCGGGCCACGGTCCTTGCGACTGTACAGGATCATGCTCATCAGGTGTCACGAGTGCTAAGGCAGGTGAAGACTTCTCTGGTGTTGTTTCTGCATGTCATGTTTCCCCTTGATGAAGCGTCATCGACTCTAGGGGGTTTGCTGGCAAAGTTTCGAGACGTGCGTCATGTCAGGGAGTTGGTGCGGCACTAGTTGGTTGCGGGGGTGAAGGCCGCCCTTTCCCTCGTGCGGTCGCATTGCCTGATGTTAATCTTGCGGCTGTGGCGGCTGGGCCACCTCCTCGGCCAGATGGCGGCCTATCCGACATGCGCCCGCACTACGTGGCTATTAGGTAGTATGCCGAAGAGATTGTAGATCTTTTTGAGCATCGTGCGCAGGTGATCCTTCAGCGTAGGTAGGTCCTGTAAAAAGATAGATGTAAAACTTGTATGTATTTCGACTGGGCGTGTTGTGCTCTTTGTTGTAAAGGTTAATTGTATTAGCATGTGGTGCTTGGTTGTATGCATGCCCTTTTCGTTAGCCTGACGTGATCAGCTACTCAGGTGTACATGCATTATCCTCATTCGACGATGTCGCGAGGTGAGGGGGAGCCCCCGAGTGTGTTGTAACAGAAAGAAATGTGAATAAAAGATAAATTTTCAGGCGAGACACTTAGCTTTATTCTTATCGTAATGAGGAGGTACATTGTTTGGCTGAGTAGCCTTATTGAAAGTAAAAAAGGGGGTAGCTAGGGGTAGAAGCGTCGCAATTGTGCGATGTTCCATGGGTTGGAGTATGCGACTCCAGACTCCACGTGCTTGAGGCGGTAGGAGCCACCTGGGATGACTTCGGTGACGACGTATGGTCCTTCCCAGGGTGACTCAAGCTTTTTCGGCCGCTCTTGCTTGAGTCGTAAGACGAGGTCTCCTTCGACGAAGGACCTTGGGCGCAGCCAACGGCTGTGATAGTTGTGGAGGCTCTGTTGGTAGACCGCCGAGCGAGCCGCGGCGATGTCGTGTGCCTTGTCGAGTGTGTTGACGACGTCTTCGAGTGTGGCCGTCGATTCGGCTTCGCTGTAGGCGACGACCCGTGGGGCCTTATGGCGTACTTCCGCAGGCAACACGGCTTCGGCTCCGTGCACCATGAAGAAGGGTGTGTAGCCAGTTGAGCTATTTGGCGTTGTGCACAAGCTCCGGTGGACGGATGGTAGCTCTTCTGCCCGGGCTCCCGAAGACGTTCGAGTGGGCTGAGTAGGCGTTTCTTAATGCCGCCTCCTACGAGGCCGTTGGCTTTTTTGACCCGCCCGTTGGTTTGCGGGTGTGCCACAGAGGCATATGATATGTTGATCCCGAGGCCTTCGCAGAAGTCCTGGAATTCTTTGGAGATGAAGTTCAACCCGTTGTCCGTGATGATGCTGCAGGCGGCGAACACGTAGACTATGGATTCGAAGAACTTCACGGCCATTTTACCCTTTTGGTTGGTAACGGGCATGGCTTCGATCCACTTGGTGAACTTGTCAACTGCGACCAGGAGGTAGATGTGGCCTCCTTTCGATGAGTTAGGCAGTTTGTCGATCATGTAAAGGCCCCATTGGGTGAAGGGCCAGACCAGAGGTATGGGCCTGAGCTCCGATCTTGGTGTGTGCGGTTTATCTGCGAACCTCTGGCCTGGGTGGGTGGCGGCACGTGTGCACCCGAACCTGGTGGTTGTTGCTCCACGTAGCTTTGGATGACCACGACACATGAGTAGCGTCCGCTGATTGGATCGCTGCTGCCGTAACTTTCGGATCCGGAACCGTAGGTTCCTCTATCCGACAGGGGGCGCACAGATCTAAGTTGCAGTTGTTGCTATCGTATGACTCATCTATCGATGCTGACGTGCGTAGCACGCTGGGATGTGGGGCCCACGAGGCGGGCCTGATCGATGGCGGTGGCACCCGCTCTGGAAGGAGGAGAGTGTCGGTCTGTCCTACCTGGAAGCAGAAGCTCCCGAACAGGATCTCGAGCCCGTCGCCTACAGGCTCGAAGTCCTTCATGGTGGCTGGCGAGTGGGCGGTGAAGTCGAAAGCACCGAAGAGGAGATGGCTCTCCGTCGCTGAGGAGTTGTAGATCTCTTTGGTCGGGACCGTCACAAACGCACAATCAGTGCCCCCGATTCCCACACACGGCGCCAATTTGCGGGGTTTAATCTCGTCAATGCCCATTGTTATGAGCTTGGGTTTTGGAGAAGATAGGGGTGCTGGAGATCGCAGAATGGTTAACAGACAAGCAACCAGGGGACACGAGATTTACCTAGGTTCAGGCCCCCGGAGGGAAAACCCTACTCCTGCTTGTCTGCTCTTGATTACGGCGGAACCAAAGGTTACAGAGGTGCGCAGATGCAATCTTGCGTGAAGGTGTGTATGCGGTGGAAAAAGGATTGTCCCTTCTCATCATTTCCTCGTAGCCTTTATATAGAGTTAGGCAGGTCTCGGGCACAGATCAAGTCGGTTACAAGTTTAGGGTTTACCCCTTCGAATACTCTATCTGTTCTAGTCTTGCTCTCCAAGGATCCGAAGATGTCATGGGCTTGGGCCACCCGAAAATCTCCGTAGGCCGCATATATTCTTGTGGGCCTTCCTTGGGCTGGAACATGTATGCTAATGTCATGTACCCGCAGGGTATAACCATGTCAGCAGGGGGCCCACACCCCCTAGGCGTGGGCCCACCGGAGGCCGCGCCTAGGGCAGGTGTGGTCCACCTGCCCGGCCTCCGATTCTCCCCCTTCACCTATATCTTCCCTTCGGAACCCTAAGTCTCAAGGGAGCGACCACAGATAGATTTCCGCCGCCTCTGGGGGGCGGAAAACACCGAGAGAGAAAGATCTCTCTGGCATATAGATTTCTGCCGGGGGAGTTCCTTCCCGGAGAGGGGAGACCGTCGCCATCAACACCATCATAAAGCTAGGCTTCATCAGGATCAGCATCATCATCATCCACACCATCATCTCCATCAGCACCACTCCGTCCTGCTATAACAATTGTGTTGGATATTGCTTAGTTCATTAGGGGAAACCTTCCCGATGTTAATTACTATTGTAGTTGATGCTTGTGAGTGGAACCATTGGATTATTGTTTATGTTCAGATTGTTATCCATTACCATATCATCTTTGATATTGATCCATATGATGTCTTGTGAGTAGTTCGTTGTGTTCTTGAGGACATGGGAGAAGTCATGTTGTTAGTAGTGAATCTGTGATGAGTTATTATTCAATGGTTTAGTATTTAAGTTGTGGTGATATTCTTCTAGTGGTGTCATGTGAACATCGACTACATGACACTTCACCATTTATGGGCCTAGTGGGATGCATTGTGTATTTGGCTACTAATCGCGGGGTTGCCGGAGTGACAGAAACCTAAACCCCCGTTAGGACACCTTTGCACAAGGGAGTGTAGGATCTCAAAGTTTAAGGCTATGGTTAGATTTATATCTTAATTACTTTCCTGTAGTTACGGATGTTTGCAGGGGGTTTAATCACAAGTATGTATTAGTCCTAGGAAGGGCGGTATGTTAGCACATGTTCACCCACACAACACTTACGAACACCAGTGAAGAGTACTTAGCTATTTGAAGCGAAAGCACTTGACAGAATTCCCATGTGTCCTCGAGAATGTTTGGTCCTTATAAGTATTTCCACCGGCTTGTCCTTTGCTAACAAAGGATTGGGCCACTTTCTCCGTTTGTTCATTACTTCTGTTACTTGCTCTTTGTTTTGTTGGCTTATCAGAAAACCACTAAAAATCCGTTTGCTAAGTATTCACAGGGATTTCCTGCTCCATACCACTGTTCATCACCTTCTGCTCTCGTTGGGATCGACACTCCTATTTATCGAAAGTACTACGATACACCCCCTATAATTATCAAGACTATTTTCTAGCGCTGTTGCCGGGGAGTGAAGCGCTATTGAAGAGTGGAACTGGTAAGGGAAACTTTTACTGTGAGTATTGCTTTTGTTACTGCTTGTTACTTTGTTTCCAATATGGATAACCCACTTGGTTTTCTGTTTGGGAAAACTACTACCACTGCTAGGGTAGTATATGAACCACCTCTTGTTGAGATAGATCCTTTTAAGATACCTACAAGTATTGTTGACCGTGTTATGGATAATTATTATTTTTTGGATGGAACTGTCCATCCTGGTGATCACTTGCTTTTTATCCATGAATTATGCGGGTTGTTTAAGTGTGCAGGTATCACAACTAAACAGGTGAAGAAGAAGTTACTCTCCATATCCTTGAAAGGGAGAGCTGAAGAGTGGTATAAGCTGCTGAAGAATGGACAATCCATGGAATGGGAGGAGATGTCATCTCTCTTCTACTCTAAATTTTATCCTCCCAGTGAAATTCATAAAGATAGAAAGCTTATATATAACTTTTGGACTTTTGATGGAGAAAGTATAGCTCAAGCTTGGGGGAGATTGAAGTTACTAATGCTTAAATGTCCTATTCATGAACTCCCTAACAATATTATTCTTAGTAAGTTTTATGCTAGGCTTTCTCTTCATAATAAGGATTTACTAGATGCTTCTTGTGCTGGATCATTCACACGTATGAAGGAAGAAGCTAGATGGGATCTCTTAGACCGTATTCAAGATAACACTGAAGCTTGGGAGAATGACAAAGGAAGAAAGTCAGGTATAAACTATGATTATGAATGCATTAAATCTTTTATGGGAACTAATGACTTCCGTGATATTAGCAATGAGTTTGGTATTGGTCCCCAAGTTCTTGCGAAATATTTTAATGCTTTTGCTTCTTATATTGAGATTCCCAAGAAAGAGTGGGATAAGTACCATGCTTCATATAAAGACATTGTTACCCATGTTCCTGCCGGTGAAGAGGTATGTACCGTTGATCCTATTTTGCCTGAACCTTATGTTGAGAAGATCCCTTTTCCCTCCAAGGTAAGGGAACATTCTATTTTAGCTAATGTGGTTAGTAAAGGCGCAAAGAAAACTATAGGGTCTGATGAGTTTATTGATATTGAGCCTGTGGTAGCTATTGTGAAAGATCTTGTCACTAAAAATTTAGAGGATGAGCATATTGTCTTCTGTGAATATGCTACTAATATTGTTTCTCATCCTAAGAAAGTTAGAAAAGCTAGCGTCCTTGTGCTTTCTGTTAAAATTGGCAGTCATAGCTATTATGGTTTATGTGATATTGGTGCTAGTTCTAGTGCTATTCCTTATGAGATTTACAAGGAAATTATGCATGAGATTGGCACTTGTGAGCTTGAGGACATCAATGTGGTTATTCACCTTTCTAATAGAGAGCAAGTTTGCCCCATTTGCATTGTAAGAGATGTGGAGGTCCTTTGTGGTAAGATTAAATATCGTGCTGATTTTCTAGTACTTGGTAAAGAAGCTAGTAAGACCTATCCTATTATCTTTGGTAGACCCTTTCTGAATACTTGTGGGGCTATCATAGACTGTAGGAAGGAAAAAGTTTTGACTAAGTATGTTCTAGAGTCTTATAAGTTTAATTTTTCCAAATTTTCCAAAACTCCTTATGAAAATGAACTGCCTGATGAGGATTTCAGGGTCGGACAACTTTCTGCTATTTCTCTTGCTCCTAACAATGCCTTGCAGCAATTTATGAAAGATCATGAAAGTGATGCCTTCATGAAGGAAGGAAATGAGATTGACGAGGTTTTCCTTCATCGTCCTGAGTTACTTAAGCATAATCTACATGTGGAAGACTTGGGTACCACACTACCACCTAAAGGGGATCCTGTTTTCGAATTAAAACCCTTACCTGATGATCTTAAATATGCTTATCTTGATGATAAGAAAATATATCATGTTATTATCAGTTCTAAACTTTCAGGAAAGGAAGAAGAAAGGTTATTGGAGATATTGAAGAAACACTGAGGAGCCATGGGCTATACTCTTGATGATTTAAAGGGTATTTCTCCTACTATATGTCAGCATGCTATTAATATAGAACATGATGCAAAACCAGTTGTTGAGCACCAACGTCGTCTAAATACTAAGATGAAGGATGTGGTAAGAAATGAGGTATTAAAACTCCTTGATGCTGGTATTATTTATCCTATTGCTGATAGTAAATGGGTTAGCCCTGTTCATTGTGTTCCCAAGAAAGGGGGAATAACTATTGTGCCTAATGAGGATAATGAGCTTATACCCCAAAGAGTAGTGGTTGGGTATAGAATGTGCATTGATTTTAGAAAGATTAATAAAGTTACTAAGAAAGATCATTATCATTTGCCCTTTATTGATCAAATGCTTGAGAGCTTGTCCAAAAATACTCACTTTTGCTTTCTTGATGGTTATTCTGGGTTTTCTCAAATTGTTGTGAAAGCACAGGATCAAGAGAAAACTACTTTCACTTATCCTTATGGTACTTATGCTTATAGGCGTATGCCTTTTGGTTTATGTAATGCTCCTGCTACCTTTCAGAGATGTATGTCTGCTATCTTTCATGGTTTTTGTGAAGAAATTGTGGAGGTTTTCATGGATGATTTTTCTGTCTATGGAACTTCTTTTGATAACTGTTTGCACAACCTTGATAAAGTTTTACAGAGATGTGAAGAAACCAACCTTGTTCTTAATTGGGAGAAATGCCATTTCACGGTTAACGAAGGGATTGTTCTTGGACACTAGATCTCTGAAAGAGACATTGAAGTTGATAGAGCTAAAATTGAAGCAATTGAGAAGATGCCTTGTCCTAGAGATATCAAAGGTATTCGTAGTATCCTCGGTCATGCTGGTTTCTATAGGAAGTTTATTAAGTATTTTTCCAAAATTTCAAAGCCCCTTACTATTCTTCTTCAAAAAGATGTACCTTTTGTTTTTGATGATGATTGTAAGGAAGCTTTTGAAACTTTGAAAAAGGCTTTGACAACTGCTCCTATAGTCCAACCACCTGATTGGAATTTACCTTTTGAAATTATGTGTGATGCTACTGATTTTGTTGTGGGTGTTGTCCTTGGACAACGTGTTGACAAGAAGTTGAATGTTATTCATTATGCTAGTAAGACTCTAGATGCTACTCAAAAGAATTATGCTACTACTGAAAAAGAGTTCTTAGCTGTAATCTTTTCTTGTGATAATTTTAGGACTTATATTTTTGACTCTAAGGTTACTATTCATACTGATCATGTCTCTATTAAGTACCTTATGACAAACAAGGACGCTTAGCCTAGGATTATTAGGTGGGTGTTGCTTTTGCAAGAGTTTGATTTGCATATTGTGGATAGGAAAGGTGTTGATAATCCTGTTGCTGATAATTTATCTTGTTTGGAGAACATTTCTTTTGACCCATTGCCTGTCAATGATAGTTTTCCAAATGAGCAGTTAGCTGCAATAAGGGTAAGTCCACATGAGAGTCCTTGGTATGCTGATTATGCTAACTTTATTGTTTCCAAGTATTTGCCTATAACCTTTACAGCTCAGCAAAGAAGGAAATTATTTTATGATCTAAGGCATTACTTCTGGGATGACCCACGCTTATATAAAGAAGGAGTAGATGGTACTATGCGAAGATGTGTTCCAGAGTTTGAACAACAAGAGATACTGAGAAAATGTCATGGCATTGCTTATGGAGGACATCATGCAGTGGATAGGACTGCACAAAAGGTTTACAATCTGGATTTTATTGGCCCGCCCTTTTTTAAAGATGCAAGGAAGTTTGTCTTATCATGTGATGAATGCCAACGAGTAGGTAACATCTCTAGACGCAATGAAATGCCTATGAATTATTCTCTTGTTATTGAACCTTTTGATTGTTGGGGATTTGACTTTATGGGGAATTTTCCTCCTTCAAAGGGGTATACTCATATTCTTGTTGTTGTTGACTATGTTACAAAGTGGGTGGAAGCCATACCTATAAACAGTGCTGATGGTAAGACCTCTTTAAAAATGCTTAAATATGTCATTTTTCCTAGGTTTGGTGTACCTAGATATCTCATGACTGATGGAGGCTCTCATTTTATTCATGGGGGTTTTAGAAAAACTCTCGCTAAGTACGATGTAAACCACAGAATTGCTTCAGCTTATCACCCCCAGACTAGTGGGCAAGTGGAACTTTCCAATAGGGAAATTAAATCTATCTTGCAGAAGACTGTCAATAGATCTAGAAAAAATTGGGCTAAAAAGTTGAATGACGCTTTGTGGGCTTATAGAACTGCTTATAAAAATCATATGGGGATGTCTCCTTACAAAATAGTCTGTGGGAAAGCTTGTCACTTGCCTTTAGAATTAGAACACAAAGCTTATTGGGCAGTGAAAGAGTTGAATAGAGATTTTAGACTCGCTGGTGAGAAAAGACTGCTAGACTTAAGTAATCTAGATGAGTGGAGAGGTGAAGCTTATGAAAATGCTAGGCTCTTTAAGGAAAAAGTAAAAAGATGGCATGATAGGAGAATTCTAAAAAGGGAATTCCATGTTGGTGAGAAATTTCTTTTGTATAGGTCTCGTCTCAGATTTTTTGCAGGAAAACTACTCTCAAAATGGGAAGGACCTTTTATTATCAAGGAAGTATACCGCTCAGGTGCCATCAAAATCTCTTCTCTAAAGGATGACACAACATAGGTGGTTAATGGGCAAAGACTAAAACACTATATTTCTGGAGATTCCTATAACGAAGATGTTGATGTCATTTGAATGACGACTCCCGAAGAATTTATCAAAAACCAAACACCAGAGTGTGTAGAGTTCTTCTTTGAATAGGTAAAAGTGGTGAAAACAGAAGGTTCGTGAAACTCCAATCTTTTTATATTTTTGATGTTTTTAATACATAAGGGAAGTTACGAGACGGAACTGAAGAGGAGATGGAGCCCGGGGTGGACACACCCACCCTAGGCGTGGGCCCAACCTGGCCGCGCCTGAGGGGGGGTGTTCCCCCCCCCCCTCGCACTCCGCCTTCGTCTCATTTCCGTGTCAAAATCTTCCTTATGCATTGAAACTTCGTAATATATACCCCCCCCGGGTTTCCCAAGGTTCTTGCATCGAGTTCTCGTCGTGTTTTTGTTTCGATCTGTTTCTGGCAGGCAAATTTCTCAGTTTTGGAGCTACAATGTCTTCCTATGGATCACCCATGGAGGATTCCTCTGCGGATGCCCTCAACCCGTACATGTATGAGTTGAAGATCCATCCCAAGGAGCTGATTCTCAAAGATGGGAAGGTACAGATGAAAGAAGTTGAAGGCCCCAAGGGAGAAGGAAGTTTGGAAGACATGATGGAAGCATTGAAGCGGGAGGTTTTTAGGTACAAGAAGATGGCGGAGCGCGAAGTGGATGTTATTCACAAGATTAGTTCAGAACTCATCACCAAGCACGATGGAGAGGTTGCCAAGCTCCAAGAAGATATCTTCTCACTCCGTCAGGCTACCAACCAATTGCAAGCATAGCTCTATGACATACAAAATCAAAATTGTGAGTATGAGGCTAGATTTGATCGCATACGCTCTGCTGCTAGTTTCAGGATTGCAGAGACTAGGACATCCTTTTTGGATGGGGATTCTTTGCCATGGAAGCTTTATGATGACAAGAGAACACCACCACCACCGAAGGAGTAACTCGTCATCAGGTTTGGCATCCCCTTGGTTTGTTCCAAGCTTGGGGGAGTGCCACGGTATCACCACCATTATCTTTTATCCTTTACCTTTTTAGTGGATTCATATCTATGGTAGAGAAGTTATCTTATAGTTTGGTTTGCATGTGGAAGTATCTCTCCTTTAGTTGATTATCTATGTATCCTTTGGTGTGAGTGCCTTTATTGAATATTAATGAGAAGTCTCATCTTTTACTTTTTGCACTTCTTATTTTAGTTTGCAATCTCTATTATATGATGGATCTTGTTTATCAGTATTGGCACCACTTTGGGAGCATCAAGTGGATCCAAATTGGTTTTGGCAAACCGAGTTCTGGTCAGTAGCAACAAATTTTGAGGTTTGAAAGAAAAAGAGAAAGAAAAAGCTTATAGGTATTTGGTATCATTTGTTTTCTTTCTTGTTGGCTCATAAGTTTAGTATTCTTTATTTAAGATCTTCTGTGTCTTCAAGGAAGACTGCATGTTTGGCTTTATTACTTGTATGTTTGCTTGTTTGTTTCAACTCTCTTGCTTGCTACCCAGCCTTGCTAGCCAAAAACCTGTTTTGAGAAGGCATACTTCTCATGTTTCCAAACTCCTTTGAACCAAACTTTTGCCACTTCTGTCCACCATATCTACCTAGTAGCTATTGCTATTCCAAGCAAATTCTCAAGCTTCATCTATCTTCTGAATTAAAAAGTATTTTGTTATGTGAAAACTAGTTAGTAAAGCTCTCGCGAACTTGATGGCACACTTTATTTTCTTGCCCCTAATAAACTTGAACCATTGTGGACATCGAAGTTGTATATGCTTGCATCTATACGTTGGGATTAGCAGAACCGTGATGTCACGGGTAACGTTTTCAACATAGCACTTGTACTCTGTACATCGTTGATACCATGCTCTTTTGTCTATGGATGTCAATAGTGTGAAATGAGAGGGGAACTTGTGAGTCCATGGAGTTTGTACTTTGTGTTAGAGAAACGCCTGGGCCGCTAGCCTAAGCCATGCCTAATCATGGTGGAAACTTGCAGCACCACCATAGTGAGCATTCTGTGAAGCATCCTCAATGAAAAACTATACACATAGTAAATAAAAAGATTGCTGAGGTGCTCACTGTCTACTTGCCTTGTCATTTTGGTTATGGGAAAGCTCCTGTACCATGTGCAAGGGGTACCACGTTGGCGGTTCTCAATGATATGCAAGTAATTACAATGACAAGGACTTGCCTGGGCCCAAAAGTTGAGTAGCATGAGGAGTGACCCTCATATTCAAGGGACATGAGATTGCCAACTTGTACTTCATCAAGCATATACTCCATATTTGTTCACTTTAACCTTAACCATCTCAAGATGCTTATGATAGGGTCAATGAGGGCTCAGACCTAGTAAGTACCATAATCTTTTGGAAGCTCTTTATGACTTGTAATCCCTGCTTCCCTCTATGAAGGGACCTTTCTCCCACTTCCAGGATGAGTTAGTAAACCTACTTCCTCTCTATCTCCAGCAAGCATTTGAGTTGTTGTGTTTCAAGCATTCATATGGTGATTTATTAAATCATGTTCTTTATCTTCCTTGTTTGCACAAAACTCTTATCTATTGAGTATTACTTTCAAAGCCTTCACTTATGAAAAACCTTTTTGAGCAAAGAGTGCTCCTATTTTGAAACTCCTACAAAAAGCTTGTTGTGAAACTGTTTGCCAGGTGTTCTTTGACCAAGAACAAGTTTGCCAATTCCAATTATGATTTATCTTTATGCATCTCTATTGTGACTACTGTGCTTGGTTGCAAGCTAAGTTATATAATGGTGAGTTGTTTTCTTCTATGAGTTGTCCAAGGTAAGTGTGATGCTCCTTGTTCGTATTCTTTTATCCACACTTCACTCCGTAAACCAGTGGACATGTTTACTAAGCTCAGTATTCGCTTGGGGACAAGCAAAGTTTAAGCTTGGGGGAGTTGATACGCCCAATTTGCATCACCATTCTATATCATAATTTACCTCTATTCATTGATATTTGTCTTATTATGAGGTATTACTTATGGATTTTCATCTATTTATGCATGTTGGATGATTCTTGGAGGATGGACTGCCGGAGTCTGGATTCTGATGGAAAAGAAGGCGTTTCGGTGCAATTTCGCGAAGATCAGAAAAATACCAGAAAAATATGGAAACATATTATTTTACTTGAGAACGAAGGAAGCCACAAGGAGGAGCGAAGGGGGCCGCAAGGGGCCCACACCCCCTAGGAACGGGCCCACCTGAGGTCGCGCCTAGGGAAGGTGTGACCCACCTGCCCGGCCTCCGACTCTCCCCCTTCGCCTATATCTTCCCTTCGGAACCCTAAGCCTCAAGGGAGCGACCACAGATAGATTTCCGCCGCCTCTGGGGGTGGAAAACACCGAGAGAGAAAGATCTCTCCGGCAGACAGATTTCTGTCAGGGGAATTCCTTCCCGGAGAGGGGAGACCGTCACCATCAACACCATCATCAAGCTAGGCTTCATCGGGATCAGCATCATCATCATCATCATCCACACCATCATCTCCATCAGCATCATCATCACCACTCCGTCCCGCTGTAACAATTGTGTTGGATATTGCTTAGTTCATTAGGGGAAACCTTCCCGGTGTTAATTAGTATTGTAGTTGATGCTTGTGAGTGGAACCATTGGATTATTGTTTATGTTCAGATTGTTATCCATTACCATATCATCTTTAATCTTGATCCATATGATGTCTTGTGAGTAGTTCGTTGTGTTCTTGAGGACATGGGAGAAGTCATGTTGTTAGTAGTGAATATGTGATGAGTTATTATTCAATGGTTTAGTATTTAAGTTGTGGTGATATTCTTCTAGTGGTGTCATGTGAACGTCGACTACATGACACTCCACCATTTATGGGCCTAGGGGGATGCATTGTGTATTTGGCTACTAATCGCGGGGTTGCCGGAGTGACAAAAACCTGAACCCTAAACCCTAAACAGAGGATGTGGTTAGATTTATATCTTAATTACTTTCCTATAGTTACGGATGTTTGCAGGGGGTTTAATCACAAGTATGTATTAGTCCTAGGAAGGGCAGTATGTTAGCACAGGTTCACCCACACAACACTTACAAACACCAAAGAAGAGTACTCAGCTATTTGCAGCGAAATCACTTGACAGAATTTCCATGTGTCCTCGAGAACGTTTGGTCTTGATAAGTATTTCCACCGGCTTGTCCTTTGCTAAGAAAGGATTGGGCCACTTACTCCGTTTGTTCGTTACTTCTGTTACTTGCTCTTTGTTTTGTTGCCTTATCAGAAAACCACTAAAAATCCGTTTGCTAAGTATTCACAGGGATTTCCTACTCCATACCACTGTTCAGCACCTTCTGCTCCTCGTTGGGATTGACACTCCTATTTATCGAAAATACTATGATACACCCCTATACTTGTGGGTTATCAATGATTTCGACATCTCACTCGCCTACTAGGAGGCGCACAAGGACTTCCGCTCATCCTCCTCCGCCACATACAACTCACCTTTCTCTCTCCTCACCACCGTAATGGCTCCTGGACTCCACACCGGCAGCGGCAAGAAGAACAGAGGTACAACATAATCTCTCCCTCTCTCAATATATGTTTCTTCGATATAAAGAACTGACCGATCTTGACCATAGCAGTATCTCAATTGCATTCTTCGTTGCATTCAGCCAACTTGTTACAGTACAAATCCATTCTTTGTTTCATCCTCTATGTACCGGATATGGGTTCTTGGGAGATCAGTCATCACTGAGTGATTTCTGCAGTATCTTGATGGACCTAGAATTTCGCATAATCAGAAAAGCTCTAAGTACTCCATTTCAGTAATTTCTGCGGTATCTTGATTTCAGCCGTACTCCTATACTCAAGGTTTATTGAACCTCATGATATTTCTGTAGTATTTACTTTCTTCCTCAAGGTTTACTAAACCTCAAGATTCGGTCAATCTCAATCTTGGTTAAACCCTTATTACACTGCAACTTGTTATCACTATAACTTTTTGAATCTCGGTGAAACTCGGTGTGTGCTCTAGTCACACAAACTTTCTGGCACAAAAATTTATTGTTTGATCATGGAGTACACCAGATTATCTTTTTTTAGGAAATTGCAATATGATGGTGCAGTGATAGCAAAAAAGATCCCCTGAACCCCCTGCGTCGCCTCCTCGAGAGAGGTGAATGAGGCACCCCCTCGTCCCCCGAGCCACTCCTAGTCTTCCTCCTATCACATTGTCGTCGGCAGGCACCACCAGGCGTTGCCCATGTGATGTCGGCGGTGGTAGGTTCTCCTATCCCCACGTGCGGGCGGCTTTGCCCGGGAGAGTATGGCTTGGCAGTAGTATAGCTCGGCTGGCGGTGGTCCACGAAGCTCTGGTGGTGGAGATGCGGCGATGCGACCAGTTGGCATGAGCGTAGCTGATGACGCCCTCTCGTTCCAGGTCTGACCCTTTGGTCACCATATGGTTTTGGGCGGCCGGATCAGGCTCATATGCGTCAGATCTAGCTGTCGGAGGAGTCCGTTCGGCTACAGCCGATGGCTGGAGGTCATTCCCTCCCGTATGGATATCGTACTGCTGCCCCTCATTTTAGGCTAAATTTCTTCTTGTCCTTGTTGTCCTCGCAAAGTTGGACATGGTGAGACAACGATGGTGATGGCAATACCATATGGGACCGTGTTAGTGGGCGACAAGTTTGGTGGAGCGCTATGGATCATACGGGGTTGTGATTTTTGTGGGGTCGGGAGAAACTCTATCCACTTGTACGGGAACACGGTGACGCCTATGGGTTTTGTTGTCCCTTCCTGAAGGGCATCAAGTGTAGCCCTTCCCCACTTCCCTCCGCGTACAGGTGGGAACCGAGGACTAGTGTAGGAAGTAGCATTGTCATCATTGTTGCATTCCTTCTTGAAGGTGTTGCTTGGTATGCGGTGCTTTGAAGTGCAAGGAGCATGGTGGGACTACTCCGGATGGGGCAGCGGTTGCAGGTCATCTTAGTTTCATTGATTTGCTGATGTTGGCAATTGATTCTTTTTTCTTTATCTCTATTTGCTTTTGGTCTAGGTTGTGCTGTAGCCCAGGTGCTCATTGGTTGTATCATGTGGTTACTATATTAATGTAGCAGGTCAAAGGGCTGTTTCGAGGAGGAAATTGCAATATCCGGTGGACTTACAATTTTTACTTGGAGTACAGGGAGTTTGTACATGAAGTATATTTGTGTAGATGTTTTACAAGAATTATTGTCATTTTGCATTTCTAGGAGTATAATAGTTAGCATTCAGGTTGTCTATCCATGGTTGTTTGTTTAGTAGAAAATGCTGGCATGAGTACTCCACCTGAAAATACTCTTGTTTTACCAAAAATGCTGGCATGGTTGTTTGATTATGGGAGTAGTTATGATTATTTCTCACTTGAATTGCTTGCAGTTTGTTTGTTCAGTTTGCTGGCATGGTTGTTTGTCTAGTTTTTTGGCATGGTTGTTTGTGCAATTTACCTACAGTTAGGAGTATTTTATAATTGTAGTTTCATATGACTTGCACCTGCAGTAATAAAAATTCACATGGCTACATGTTTTCATCTTATAAATACTTCTTGTGCAGGTGAGAGAAATATGCGAGAAAGCTAAAGAGATATTGATGGAGGAAAGCAATATTCGGATATGCCACTGACCCACCTTTGACTTGAACTTTTTAACCGGAATATCTTTTGAAGTCCAACATGTGACTTATTTTTCTTGGCTAAAAGTGAGTAAGCATTTAGCAAATACAGTAACAAATGCCACTCTTGCTGCAAGAATAGGAAGTCCTACTCCATGTTCCATGAGTATATCTCTAAGTGCATATGTATAGCTGATCATGTGTTCATGATGATATTGTTTGCACTGATAATTGTACTGATTTGTTTTTTAAACTAGTGGCATGAATGCCTTGCTTTGAATTAACAAAGCCATATTGGCGATGGTACAAGGATGCTGAAAACAACTTATAACACCACACACAACTCAAGCACACAAAATCGAAAGACGAAGACCACCTCGATCGAACGCCAAGACAGAAGCCAACAACCGCAGAAGAACCACACACTGAAAGGGTAGGTAACACTAGATGATAAGCTTCAGGTGACACGGAAACACCATCCTCCTTCCCACACCAAAGAGGGACTCTACCCTCCCGCCCTGGATCGAAGGGCGTTGCACTGTCATGCGGGGAAACATTCACTCGAGAACAAGAGGAGGTATTTCCCGAGAGACCACCGGAGAAGTCCATACCATGCAGAGCACCACCCAGCGACGAGCACTCCAGTGCAACAAGTATTGCTTTATTTGTGATCAATAATGAAAAATTGAGGTTGTTCATGTGTTCATGTATTTGTGTGTTCATGGATAGCTGATCAGGTTGTCTGTAATATGTATAGTAATTTTAGTAATAGAAACACTCTACTCCTATAGATAAATTCAGATCATGCACTTGTCTATTGCACTACTTGGAACATTTTAATCGAGTAAACAAGGTGAAGTGATGTTGCAGTTTGACTTAGCTTGTTGATTCACTTATTTAGTTATTCAGTTGGTGTAATGTTTGTTCCTGTCAACTTATGTACTGAATTTATGTCACTATATACTTTCAAATTGAAATAGTAGAATAGGGTACAACCTGGACTTTTCTGTTAGTTTAGATGCAGTTTTATGTTAGTTTAGAAAGTAATATGAAACTTTCCAGAGCTAACATATGCATGATAGACTCAGGCACATCTCTAGATGGTACATGAAACATTTCAGAGTTGTGTTGTCACTCTAATATGGAGTTACGCACTCCTCTTTTATTTTGATTATGGTCATTTTTTATGCCCATTTTTTGTTGTTGTCTAACCATAAAACTAACTATTCATGCATTGTTCTTATGCACAAATGCTCATCCAAATTTGTTGTTAGTCTAACCAGAAAACTGACCATGACTAGTTATGTTTTTTCTCAGTTTTTCTATACAAACACTTCAATTCTTATAAAGGAATAAATTGATGATGTATCATCAGATTTTGTAGGCTTGCAAAGTTTCTTAGTGACAACACATCTACCATTACAGTTCATCATATTTATGAGTACTCACGTGCGTTGGTACTCTTTAAACAGATTGCTACCAAATGTCTACTTGCATTACTGATACAAATGTCAAATTTCAAACTAAAACTTACAAGTATACCTAGCATGTTGAGGTCATGTTCTCCTTCTTTAGGTGGAGAACTGCAATTGAGGTCCAAAAGTGGCGATGTCGATCTCACGAGGTGTCATGGTGGTGTTTGCCAAAGATCAGGTCAAGGTGTTTGCCATGGAGGTGTTTGCCGGAGATCATGTGCTGGCCGGGGTGGAGGAGCTGCTAGGGCAGAGATGTTACTAGGGAGGGGGTGTTGTTGGAAACTCGCTGGGAACGATCGAGGAATATGACGACAAGAATCAATGACCGAGGACGACACTTGGGACTCGATCGAGGATGACATTGGTGACTCTTTGGGGCTAGCTGAGGACGAAGGTTATGAGACCCTGGCGCATGGCAATAGGATTGATAGGAAACCCATACAAACAAGTTGTAACTTCTTTTCCAAAAGCTCATTCGAAAAGAACTCTAAGGTTAAGCGTGTTTGGCCTAGAGAAATTTAGGATGGTGACCGACCAGGAAGTGGGTAACGGGTGCGCATGAGTGAGGACAAAGTGCGCAGAAAAGACTAGTTTTGTTCTGTGGGGTTAGTCTAGAGATCCTATTGAGCTGCCAGAAGTGACAGCCGTCGGTCCGGAGTGACCGGGGGTGTTACAAGTGGTATCAGAGCCGATCCTCGTGGTTACATGGGCGTGTGCGGGTCAGTGGCAGACATGTGTAGCATGGCGCGTGTGGCCCGGAGTGGACACGGCATGGCAATGTGCCGGCATTGGACGCACAGAGGTGTGCCAAGAGGGGACGTTTCTGGCTTGTGGTTGATCGACGAGGACGTCGATCTTCTAAGTGTGGGTGTATGTGAGACCCTGGCGCATGGCTCAATAGGATTGATAGGAAACTCATACCAACAAGTTGCAACTAAGAACTCTAAGGTTAAGCGTGCTTGGCCTAGAGGAATTCTTGGATGCGTGACCGACCGGGAAGTGGGTACCGGGTGCGCACAAGTGAGGACAAAGTACGGAAAAAAGTCTAATGTTAGTCTGTGGGGTTAGTCTAGAGATCTTATTGAGCCGTCAGAAGTGACAACCGTCGGTCCGGAGTGACCGGGAGTGTTACAAAGGTAATGAATAGGACGCTAACGTTGTGAACGGATCAACGACGACGCTAGGAACAATGACAATTCAACATTTAGGGGTGTTGATTTACATTTGTACAATTTTCATCTGGTTGAAACAATACCGAAACGTCTTATATTTTAACACAGAGGATTATCATATATGAATGGATGTGATTAGTAAGACGTCCACACTTCCTTCAAAGGCTAATATGTTTGCTAAAGATTTTCATAAAAATGTAACACGCTTTATAGGACGCATTTCTTAAGGTAATTCAGAGTTGCACCATTAGCATGAGCTAATTTTAGGTGCAAAAGTATAATGTGGAAAAGTAAAAGTAAAGCATCGAAAAAATACTTGTGTCCTTTGGGCGTCTATACAATACTTAGAAAACGCAAACACTTTGCCTTTTTAAAACACCAAAGTTTTCTTATTGATCAACTTTGTTTTTCCCATAAAAATTGACACAAACACAAACATTGAAACTTCTACGTATAAAACAGTAGAACTCAAAGACGTCCAAAATTAGTGGTGCGGCGAAAAAAAATCACACAACTTTTATTGGAAAAAAATCGACGGCGTGACGAAATGTGGTCACCATAAAATGTCAGTTTAATTTGGTCTTTAAATTAAAAAAAGACTAAAAAATAAAGACCAAAATTTCGATCATGACCGGATACCCACCCATACCTCCCTTGCTGGTGACACATAAGTGAGGAGGGGCCCACGCAGAGTGCAACCATTCCCTATAGGTCGGCGACTGGCGCTGCTCATACTGCAGCAACTCGGATGAGCTCCTCGAGGAGATGGTTGGCCCCAAATATGCGATGAATAGTGAGATCTGGCAAGAGCTGCTCATGACGTAGCTTCGGAAAGCCGTCGACAGATATGATGACCCTTGTGGAGGTACTAGTGCTATGATGAGGTACTAATGTTGCCATTGTTGGGCTGCTACTGCCCAAGCATGTTTTCCTGGTACCAAGCTTGTCCTCTCGCTTGGCGTCGCGTGGTTCCTCTTTCTTGTCGTTGTGGCGTACGCCACCCCTCATCCTCGAGGTTGAGAGGACTTCCCCGCCTCTGTCGAGCTCGTGCCACCTGGCGTTCCTCGTTCCCAAGGAGGAGAGGGTGTCCTCGCCTACGTAAATCTCGAGTCGCTCAGCTCTCAGGATATTGTTCCTGGATCCCAAGGAGGAACATCCGACATTGTTGCTGTTAGGAATAATAATCCCGATAGGACACGGAACGGCGTCGTGTGCGTGTGTGTGTTCCGAATAGGACTAGTAGTCCAACACCTATTCGTATTGACGTTGCATCGTCTTGCCGGGTATATATACACCCATGTAGTAGCCTTGTAAGACAATTGTGAGATTCAATACAAACAACAAGACCGAGAGGGCTAGGCCATCAACATTGTTTTTCCTGTACGTACTCGTGTGAGTTGAGAGAGCTAGTTCTTTTGATCAGGCTAGATAGCTAGCTTGCTGATCGTTGTTAGCTGGTTCTTATACATGCGCGCAACTCGCCGGAATACTTCGTTGTCGTCACGCCGGACTGCACTCGGCATTTGGGGCTGGGCCAACAATTGGTATCAGAGCCTCGAGGAGGATCTCCTAGTAACGGGAGATCATGACGGGCAAAGAGCAAGGCGAGTATTCCGGTGCGGCTGCGGGTGCACCGGTGTCGTCGCAGTACCCACGGTATGATCGCGGCAACTACACGACGTGGGCGAAACGGATGGAGTGGGCCATGGAGGGCAACGACATCTGGGAGGCTGTCGATCCCGACGGCGACGAGTTCAAGAAGGGCGCGTCGAAGTACCGCAAGGACCGACAGACACTCACGGCCATCGCCCGTGGTGCCGGGCGACGTGATGCAGACCGATCTCGAAGCGATTCGCAAAGGCGGCGTGGGAGACACTCAAGACGTTGAATCTTGGGCACGAGCGCGTCCGCAGGGCGACCCTACAAACCTTGCAGAAGAAGTACGAGAACCTGGAGATGGAAGGAGATGAGACGCTGGACGCTTTTGCCTCGAGGGTAGCCACAATTGTCAACGGGATTCGCGCGCAAGGTGAGAAGCTGGAAGATATCTCAGTGTCGTTTCTTCGCGGCGCCGCCGCGGTACATATCTGTGGTGTCGGCAATCGAGCAATGCGTTGATCTCACCACCCTCACGATGGATGACCTGGTTGGACGGTTCAAGGCGCATGACGAGCGGATGAAGATCACCTACGGCGACGCGAATCAAGATGAGCACCTCATGCTTACACGTGCCCAGTGGCAGGCAATGGTCGCCAAGGAGAGGAGCGATAAGGCATCTGGCAGTGGCGATGGTTCGGTCCCGGCGAAGAAGTCGGACAGCAAGCCGAAGAAGCCAAAGAAGAAATTCGACAAGAAGAATCTTCGCTGCCATAAGTGCAATCAGCTCGGGCACTTCAAATCGGAGTGTCCCAACCGTTCAAAGGAGAAGGCTCTCATGGCGAAGGAAGGAGATGATGGACCGATGATGCTCATGCTCGAAGCTTGCGAGTTAATGACCACCAAGGAATCAACTCCTCAGGAGTCCGCTACGGAGATCGTCACGCTCGTGGAAGAGAAGGTCTTCCCACGGAGGATGCAGACGGCTCACGACGTTTGGTACCTCGACACAGGCACTAGCAACCACATGACCGGCGACAAGGCCCAGTTTTCTGAGTTGAACCTCATGGTTGGAGGCTCCGTCCGATTCGGCGATGGGTCGAAGGTGGAGATTGCAGGACGAGGCACTGTCCTGTTTGAGTTGAAGGATGGAGGTCGCAAGGTACTCACTGACGTGTACTATATTCCCAAGCTTAAGACCAACATTATCAGTCTTGGTCAGCTCACGGAGCGTGGATGCAAGATCGTGTTGGAGGACGAGTTCCTGTGGGGATATGACCGCCAAAGGCAGCTCATCATGAAGGTGGAGAGGTCGAAGAATAAACTCTACATCCTCAATCTCAATCGGGCGGATCCAGTATGTTTGATGACAAGCATGGAAGACTCGGCGTGGAAGTGGCATGCACGCTACGGACATCTAAATTTCTAAGCTCTACGACAACTTGGACAGAAGGAGATGGTACATGGCTTACCGTGTGTTGATCATGTTGAGCAGGTGTGTGACGGTTGTCTCATTGGGAAGCAAAGGCGAGCCCCGTTTCCAAGGGAGGGACAATATTGAGCAAGTAAGGTTCTTGAGTTGGTGCATGGAGACTTATGCGGACCAATCATGCCGGCGACCCCCGCCGGGAACAAGTACTTTTTGCTCATTGTCGACAACTTCAGTAGATACATGTGGGTTGTGTTGCTGAAGAGTAAGGATCAAGCTTTGCAAGCGTTCAGGATTGTGAAGATGGCAGCCGAGGTGGAGTCCGAGGCAAAGTTGAAGGCCCTCCGTACCGATCGGGGTGGTGAGTTTATCTCCAATGAATTCAAGGACTTTTGCGAAGCTAATGGGATCCGACGGTATCTCACCGCACCATATTCACCGCAGCAAAACGGTGTTGTGGAAAGAAGGAACCAAACCGTGGTGGCCATGGCACGCAGCATGATGAAGAGCAAAGGCATGCCAGACAGGTTTTGGGGTGAGGCAGTTAGTACAGCTGTCTATTTGTTGAACAGGGCGCCAACTAAGAGTGTAGTTGGTATGACGCCGTATGAAGCATGGTACGGGCGCAAGCCCTCGGTTGATCATCTTCGCACTTTCGGGTGCGTGGCGCATGTGAATACGGTGACCGGGCATACTAGCAAGTTGGCGGATCGAAGTACTCCAATGGTCATGATCGGCTATGAATACGGTTCGAAGGCGTATCGCGCGTATAATCCAGTGAAAAAACAGGTGGTGATGACATGCGACGTCGTCTTCGAGCAGGAGAAATCATGGAATTGGGGCTCTGTGGAACCGGTACAATCAATTTCTGATGAAATATTTACTGTAGTCTACAGTGATTCGCATGCAGATGATCAAGAAACGGCGTCCCGTGGCGTTACGGATTTAGGCACTGGTTCAGAAGATGGAAGTCCAGAAGTGAGCAGCAGCAGCGCTACGCCTGGAGAGGTATCTCCGTGTGGGAGTCCCGGCACGAGTAGCAGCTCACGCGCTGCACCTGGAGGCTCGACGTCGCCATCCAGTCCACGCGCGGACGAGAGCCCTGGCGCAAGTGGCCCATCAGCTGCACACTCCCGTCCAGGAGGGACTAGCGGCAGTCCAGAAGTGGACGCGGGCGATGATGTCACATCGCCAACATGCAGTACACCGACAGAAACTGCAGGAAATTCAGTAGACGCTGAAACAAGTACTACGCCAGCTTCCACGTCTCCTCCAAGTGCACGGGAAGAAAGGATACGGCCACCTACTCCAGAAAAATTCCGAAGTGTACTGGAGTTGTATCCGCCGGAGACCCTTCATACAGCGCGTGCGCGAGGGAGAGGACAAGGTCGGTGTTTACTCACCGAGGAGCCGACAAAATTCGAGGACGCTAATACAGAGGAGTGTTGGCGTCGTGCTATGGATGAGGAGTTGGGATCGATCAAAGACAACGATACATGGGAGCTTGTCGATCTACCCAACAATCACAAGGCCATAGGGCTCAAGTGGGTGTACAAGATCAAGAAGGATGCCGAAGGGAAGTTGGTGAAACACAAAGCCGACTAGTTGCCAAGGGGTATGTGCAAGAGCAAGGTATGGATTTCGAAGAAGTGTTTGCTCCTGTTGCAAGGATGGAATCGGTGAGATTACTTATCGCTCTCGCAGCTCAAAAATCTTGGAAATTGCATCACATGGATGTGAAATCCGCGTTTTTGAATGGGGAGTTAGAAGAAGAAGTTTATGTGAAGCAACCACCAGGATACATCAAAGAGGGAGAAGAACACAAGGTTTTTAAGCTACACAAGGCATTGTACGGGCTACGGCAAGCCCCTCGGGCATGGAACATCAAGCTTGATCGTACATTGATCTCTCTCGGATTCGAGAAGAGCCCGCTGGAGCATGCGATGTATAAGCGAGGTAAAGGAAGGGATCATCTACTAGTTGGCATCTATGTTGATGATCTATTGATAACAGGAGCGGATGAGAAGGAGATTGCAAAGTTCAAGCTACAGATGAAGGAGTTATTCAAGATGAGTGATCTAGGCTTGTTGAGCTACTACCTTGGGATCGAGGTACATCAAAAGCTAGGTGAGATCACGCTATGCCAAGAGGCATATGCAAAGAAGATACTCGAGAAGTGTGGCATGGAAGAATGCAATCCAACTCATGTTCCGATGGAACCTCGTCTTAAACTGAGCAAAAGGAGTGAAGCACCTACGGTTGATGCAACGGAGTATAGGAGCGTTGTCGGAAGTTTGAGGTATCTCATTAACACAAGACCCGACTTGGCCTATTCCGTTGGCTATGTGAGTCGCTTCATGGAAGCACCCACAATGGAGCATTGGACAGCCGTGAAGCATATACTCAGGTATATCAAAGGTACTACAAACTTTGGTATTGTCTACTCGAAAGAGAAGGAGGAGGTGAAGCTACTTGGCTACAGTGATAGCGACATGGCAGGAGATATAGACGATCGTAAGAGTACCTCGGGCGTGGCATATTTCTTGGGAAGAAGCATAGTAAGTTGGTTATCGCAAAAGCAAAAAGTGGTGGCACAGTCATCCTGTGAAGCTGAGTATATTGCGGCTGCAACTGCGGCGTGTAAAGGTGTGTGGCTAAGGAGTCTACTTGGTGATCTCACCAATCGGGAGGCGGAACAAGTGGTGCTCAATATTGACAACAAGTATGCAATTTCATTGTGCAAGAATCCGGTGCATCATGACAGGATTAAGCACATTGATACGAAGTATCACTACATACGGCAGTATGTAGAGGAGAGCAAGATTGAAGTCAACTATGTTTGCACCGATGATCAGCTTGCGGATATCCTAACTAAATCTTTGGGACGAGTGAAGTTCGCGGAGATGCGAGGAAGGATCGGCGTTCAAGCTGTGAAGAGCGGCACATCGTGCTTAGGGGGGTGATTGTTAGAAATAATAATCCCGATAGGACACGGAACGGTGTCGTGTGCGTGTGTGTTCCGAGTAGGATTAGTAGTCCAACACCTATTCGTATTGACGTTGCATCGTCTTGCCGGGTATATATACATCCATGTAGTAGCCTTGTAAGACAATTGTGAGATTCAATACAAACAACAGGACCGAGAGGGCCCTGTAGCCATCAACATTGTTTTTCCCGTACGTACTCGTGTGAGTTGAGAGAGCTAGTTCTTTTGATCAGACTAGATAGCTAGCTTGCTGATCGTTGTTAGCTGGTTCTTATACGTGCGCGCAACTCGCCGGAATACTTCGTTGTCGTCACGCCGGACTGCACTCGGCATTTGGGGCTGGACCAACAGTCGCAACACCACCAATTCCTCCGTAGGCCGAAGAAGGAGAAGGAGGTCAAGGTGAGTAGCTGCCGCCCCACCCACCGCATGGACACGTCTTCTTCCGTCGGCCGAAGAAGGAGAAGGTCAAGGTGGAGCTTCGGTCGCCGCAACAATAACAACTTGCATTAGTGGTGGGGCACAAAATATCATCGTCCATGCGCCACCCCAATGACCGGCGAATGGAATGGGATGGGCTCACCGCCGCAATAATTGCCTCGTTGAACACCGTCCAGCCTATGACTCCAGAAAGGTCCTACCACTGGTCGGTGGATGCATCATCGTCAACGACAATGACAACGGCGGTGGTGGCAACAATGATGACCCTCTCTTCGGCGATGTACATGATGGTGGCGATGGCGACATTGACGGCCTCCTGGACTTTAGCGCCTTTGACATGTTTTGCCGCCAGAAGACTAAGTTTTTTTTTAATTTCATTTAAATCTATGTAATATATCATAAATTTGAATGAAATTCGTCCTTTAAAATAAATTGTTCAAAATTTCGTTCAGATTTCAATTTAATATTTTTTAAAATTCACAAAAATGTGGAGGGAAGGTACAAAAGGAGTTTGGGTCGACAAGCGCCATATCTTCCGGACGTCAGTCGTGACAAGATCCAGTTTGCGGGAGGTGGAGGCACGGTAACCGGCGTCAACATCTTTGGCTCTCTATGACCTCGTCTGAACCTGCCGGATGCACTGTAAGCAGTATCAACAACGGACAGTCAACCGTCTCTCGATTACTGGCTAGTTAAACACCACGAATAGGGCATGGCCGTCAGCAATGGGAAAGCCGTCATCGCTGGTCGAGCCCAAACAGCGGACGAGGTAATCCTACCACCTTCACCGCACGCAGGTCATACACGCCGAAACTACTTTCGTTCTATCCCGATGGCTCACATTCTCATATAAGTACATGTTTCGGTTTTGCACTAATCATTTTCGGTGTTTGCTGCACACCCATTGGCCATTAATTAATTGCCATATGCTAGTAGCACTACTAAAGTGTTGCAGCGGAAAAGATATACAGTAGCAAAGTTCAATGGACGAAAGAGGCGATGGAGTGTTGTGTTGGCTGCTCGGGAGGAATGGGTGTGGTATATGTAGAGAGGAAAAGGAAGCAAGTACTGCATAAAACATGAAGGTTGGTGGAATATTCATGTGCATTGATTCTAATCCAGCTCACATATATAGATGTATAATGTCCCAAGTCAATCCAATCGACTAAAAATGTAATCCTTCCACCAGTCCCCGCCCCTTATCGCCCTCCTGTTGTATCCGAACATTATACATGATCTTGTTTCCAAAGATTGAAACATATGCACATTGTTATTATGCCTTAATTCATGATGTAGCATAATATTTGTAGTAATCTTAACAGTTGAATGTGTTGGTATGGTTCAATAGGTTGTGTTCCGCCAAATCTCCTCTTTTAGTCCATGTATCATATTCGTTATGAGTCCGTTTTCTGAAGATATCTACCTCCCTATTCATTTTCAGGACTTCCGTATCCCTTTTCGCTTTTTTCTAATAGTTATAAAAACAAATGCGACAACACTCATTTCCACATGTTTATGCTCTATTTTATCATACAGAAAGAAAAATATTAATATCTCAATAGGCGTAAATGAAGGACACCAGTTTAATGCTTATGTGTAGTTTTTTATCTAATCGGTATAATACTATCGTGCATAGTGGTATGCCACATGTAAATAATGCCAATACGAAAAAAATATTATTTCACATTCTAAAATTGTTCAGTACATATTTTTTCTGGCCAGGCTCAGCGCCCCGGTGCGATCCATTGGACATCCCAAATTACTCACTCCATCATAAAATAGAAAGCCCATACTTTTTGTAAGGTGTTTGATGTATAATTTTGATTACTAAAATGTATTAAGAATACATAAGTGGCAACGTTGCATCTATCTTGCGAGAATTATATGTATTTATACTAATTGTGTAGACACATTATTACTAGTGAAAATAATACTCAAAATTTTACGGACCTAGCACAAAAAAAGTCAAGAACGCCTATATTTTGGAACAGAGGGAACATTGGTAAAGTCGTACCATTAGCCCATTATCCACAGCCACAATGACATCTCTGTCTGATACATTCAGCCTACCATTGAGAAGGTCATTATCATAAAGTATTTGGCTTTAAGCTGTGACGCACGACATGATTCTTGATTCGCAAGCGTCATATCTTCTGCACCTCAATTACCTGTTTGATATCAGAACAACTCAACTAGATAGGTGCTCGAAAAATTGTACCGCCAAAAAAGTAGACGTTTTGCTTTCTTTTCTCTTTTCTTCCTGCTCTCTTCTTCCCCGTGTCCTTCCAATCCATGCCAAATCCTGGCGGCAGCCGTCCAACCTTGTCGGCAACCCCTATCCCCAGCCTGCCCAAAATCCTGACTGTCGCCCACCCCTAGATCGGCCAAATCCCGACCGTTGCTACCCCATCCTCGTTGTGCGCCTCGTCCACCACAAACTGCTCCGGCCGCCACTCCTCCACCTCACCATAAATTAGATGAGATTCGCCAAAATTTAGTCAGGGTTTGGCGAAGGAAGGGCGCCGTACGACATGCAACTTTTCTCCCGACAACCGTTTTTTCTCAAAATCATAAAACGAAGGTTATTTTGTAGTTTAGCATTTTTTTACAAGATCTGATAGAGTTGATCCCAAGTCTAGCTTGTTCAAAGGATAATAAACGAGACATTTGCACGAGAGGAACATGGTGTTTTGGCTTGGAGGTCTAAATACACCTGTTATGAAAAATGAATTTTAGAATGCCAAAAGAAATAAAAAAAATCCCTAGTGTGCATCTGAGGGTGAAGGAACAAAGATTGTGCCTACAACGGGTGGTGCGAATAGGCGACTTAAAAACTCTTACACTGTGTTTGGATGGTAAATGGATGTGGAATCAGGGAATTGGAATTAGAAACCGAATTCAGTTGTTTGGCTTGTGCTGGTAATCGGGCCTGGAAACGAGTCCTCAATTCCGCGCCCAGCCCGCACGCACTGTCCTTCCCATAGGATCCAATTAGGAGCTCTTTGGCTCCGAATCGATACGGAAACGAGCGAACCCGCATAACCCTTCGTTCCCGAGCGATAGAAGAAGGCGATCGTGCGAGGCAACTGAGCTCCGTTCCGTCGGCAGCAGTGAGCCCCGCCCTCCTCCTCTCCACCCCCGCCCCTTCCCCACCCTCCTCCCTCCCCGCTCTCTCCCCTTCCAGCAAGTCCAGCGGCGCGCGATCCCCGACCTCTCCCTTTCATCTCTGCGCGCCCTAACCCAAATGCGACCGGCGGCGGTAGGGGAAACGGCGCCGGTAGGGGAACTGCGGGAATCCCGTCCCCGCCCTCTACCCTTCCTCTTCAATCTCTCTTCCCAAACCCTCTTCTTCCCTTCAGTTCATGTCGTTGTGTTCTTGGTTAATTTTGCATGATGATTGCCAATTTGAGTCGCAAGACACATTGAAAGTACAACTTACTGTTCGAATTGAAGGTATATACTACTTTGTTTTCTGTACCAGGCGAGACTCACGCAACATGGAGGGTAGTGGTCAGGAATCATTATGGAGAATTAGTAAGTGCACGGGCATGAAAAACAGGAGGGAATGATGTTTTCTCTGCAGAATTCTATGCTTTGGAACAAGCGGTTGATGTTGCTCTGGATGTTAGTGCAATAAGAGCAGTTTTTGAAACTGATTCCGAACGTGTGGCCTTGGCTATGAATCGACGTGATCAACATTACTCCCATCTGGCAGCGTCATTTGATACCTGAAGATCAAACTGTATTCCTGGTTCTCTAGTACTGAAGTGTGTGCATGCAAACGTAATGCAAGTAAAGTAGCCAACGAACTAACTTTGATAGGAAATTCTGGTAATGCCAATGAGATTATGGTGTGGGATGCAGATGTACCAGCCAATGTGGCTGAAGTTTTGATGGGAGATTTGCCATGGTTACTGTAATAAAGCGTGATGCTTTCATAAAAAAACAATTCCATAGTTTGTACATCCAAACAAGAATTAGAATTAGGTACGACGCACTGATTCCAACAGCAAATTCGAAGCCATCCAAACAACATAATTCGAATTGAAAGTCATTTCCTTTCTAGACAGGATTTGGAATCCTCACTCAATTCAATTCTAGATACAAATTCTACGCATCCAAACACAGCATTACGGATTTGGCTCTATCGTACTACGAAATTAAACAAAGAGGACACTTTTGAAGCACAAGTCATACATACTAGGTTCATCTATGTGCACCAACAACATATAGCTCAATAAGATATAGCAATTACAAGTAAAAGCTAGCAATTCAAACTTTACACAAGATATAACAATATATACAAGTATGAATTGCGGAATATAAAAGGACAAGATATAAATGATGTATTTACCGGAGTTTAGATATCCACTGATACCCTACTACTCGTCTGAGAGGTTGTGGAAAACAAAGCCCACAAGATCCATCACCGGATCTAGCCTTATTCTACCTTGATCTCGCCAAACCGAGCGAGAACCCTTGAGCTCTCCACGCCTAGAGAGAGAGCCCTTACTTTATGGTTAGCTTCTTTCTCCGCCCCGAAGATGGAAAACTCCTAAGACGCTTCACAACTCACTTAGGCCTCTTCACAATCTCCACGAACAGGTCACCAAGCCAATGACCACCAGTTTGTCTAGCAAGCGATGGCTTTGGAGTAACAAGCTCTTGGAGTTTTACTTGACTGAATCAATGTATAGGGCTCAAGCCAATGCAACACATGCAAAGAAATAACATAAATGCTCAAATACCTCTCCCTCACAAATTTCACATGTAGTAACAAATACTATGAATAGATGAGTAGAGGACAGGAACAGTGAAAGGAGAACACCATATATCTCTAAGATCCAAATCTAAAATCCTAACTTCACTTAGGAGAGAGGTGCGACGATTTTGATAGGTGCAAATGTAGATCTTGGTCTCCAATTTAAAATTCCTTAGATATATATTTGAGCAGGGGAATCAAGAGGAATCAAGATTTTGAGATGCAACAATGGTGGGATAAAGTCTATAGGAGTGGTGGTTGGTTTCGGGAACAAGATGAGTTTTTATAGGGGCCCAAAATCCAACGACTGTGACTTAGATTCGTGACGGCCTGGACTATCAAGGCTAAGTCCATACAAATGCGAGGCCCTAAATAGTGCCACCTGGATTTAGCCTAGACTTGGTAGGCACAAAATGGTTCATGAAAAATGTGATATCTTGAGCAACCAGACTTCTATTTTGATAAATTTGGGCTTGTTTTGAAGTTAACAACAAGCTTTGGCTTTTCATACAGAGAAAAACCAAATAAAAGAAAGGAAATATAAAACCAAAAGGTAAAAATTTTGACCTCTCTAAACATGATGAACCGGTAAAACCTTTTCAACATCAAAAACCAAAAATCTTTTTGGTATAAAATATTGTTTTGATGAAATTGAGCTTGTTTTGAAGATAAACACATGCTCTAAAACCTCACGTGGAGAAAATTCAAATAGTAACTAAGAAATGTTTAAGCTCTCTACGAATGATACAATTAAGCTACTCACCCAAGAGCCTCCTTGATTGTATGGCTATCGAACCAATCTCCCACCTTGAGACCAGATAATGACATTCATGCTCGCCTTTAAATGGAACAACTTTTTTTGATTACGCTTGCTTAGTCAAGTCTTGTAACTTGCTCTCCCATACACCACTATGGCAAAGCCTCACTTAGCAAGTTACTAAAGATACAATCTCTGACTTGCTTTCTTTAAAGACATATATGGTTTAAGTCTAATATTATTTAACTAAATTTTACAGTACAAATCTATTGTATATATCTACAGTTATACTTGCAATCAAAATTATGAGGTAACCCCATTTTAGTTTAGATAATTTATAATATGTTAATTACCTACGGTCCATAATACATAGCACTTGTAACAGCACAAGGACTTCAATGTTTTATACACTAACACAACACTATTAGCTCCGTGACTTGCCTAAGCTGATAAATAGTGCTAGCGCGCTAAGACTTTTAGTCCTACCAATATTTCGTAGATGATGGACTTTTGCATCGACTCTGACTAATCAAACATCACTAATGAAATATGGTCATCAGCCATGAGAAAGTCTTCTGGTGCTTGACAGCCCCAAATGCGGACAAGATGGCATTCTCACCGGAAACAAGTGTAGGCCACACACGCCAAAAATAATTTAATACTATCCCGATGGCTCCTATTCACAAGTATCTGTTCAGGTCTTGCTCTCATGGTACATCAATTGTCAAAGTGATACTAGATGTTAGAGCGGAAAGGATGCAAGCAACAGCAAAGTTCAGCCTAGGAAAGAGGGGAATGGAGTATGTGCTGCCTCCTCTTGTAAAAATGGGTGTATATAGCCTAGCAAAGCATTGTCTAGTGTCTCGACATAACACATGTAAATCAGTTGGTGGAATATTCATTTGCATTAGTTTCAGTTTGGAGATCCGAGTATTACTAGGCTGTACATGTTGACAAACTACTTAACAAGCTCTTCAATTGATGTCATTAATTAGGAGCGAAGCAGAAACATAAGATTGATGTCCCTGTATTGTATATATACTCTTTAGTAACTTGCCTTCTGTCTAGAACTGAGACAGGCTACTGTGTAACACCAGAAGTAGGATCCATATTCTTCATCCCAAAAATAGTACTCCCTCCGCCCATATTACGCCCCATATTAGTTGACTTTAATTTATCTAAATTAAATGAATCTAGACACTATTTAGTATATAGGTTCATCTAAATTTTGACAAATTCAAGTCAAGTAATAGGTTTATCGAAATTTTGACAAATGCAAGTCAAATAATATGGGTCGGAGGGAGTATTCGTTCTTTGCGAACACCCTCCTCTAACTCACGGAAGGCAAGTTACTAAAGATACAATACTCTGACTTGCTTTCTTTAAAGACATGGAACAAGTCTAATGTATAATTTAACTAAATTTTGCAGTATAGATCTACAGTTATACTTGCAATCAAAATTATGAGGTAATAACAACATTCAAGTTTAGATAATTTATATTTATACTATGTTACTTATCTACTGTCCATAATACATAGCACCTGCAACAGCACAAGGACTTCAATGTTTTATACACCAACACAACACTGTTAGCTCCGTGACGTTCCTGATGCTGATAAATAGTAGGGCACTAAGACTTTTAGTCCTACCAATATTTCGTAGATGACAGACTTCTCCATAGACTCTGACTAATCAAACATCACTAATGAAACATGGTCATCAGCGATGAGGAAGTCTTCGGATGATAGCCCAAAATGCGGACAAGATGGCAGTCTCACCAGCAACATGTGTAGGCCACACGCGCCAAAAGTAATTTGATATTATCCCGATGGCTCCTATTCACAAGTATGTGTTCAGGTCATGCTCTCATCATCTCCGTGCATGGTATATCAATTGTCAAAGTGATAGTAGATGTTAGAGCGGAGGCGATGCAAGTAACAGCAAGTTCAACCTAGGAAAGAGGGGAATAGAGAATGCGCGCTACCTCCTCTTGTAAAAATGGGTGTATATAGAGGGTGTATATAGCCTAGCAAAGCATTGCCTAGTGTCTGGACATTAGCACATGTAATTCAGTTGGTGGAATATTCATTTGCATTAGTTCCAGTCTGGAGATGTTGACAAACTGCTTAACAAGCTCTTCAATTGAAGTCGTTAATTAGGAGTGAAGCAGAAACATAGGATCCATATACTTTAGTAACTTGCCTAAATAGTATTTTTAGTTTCTTATTTTCCCTTCTGCTAGTAGCAATCTAATAAGGATATCAGTATTACAAGTTGATCCATCTGTTCCTTCTTACAAGTTCTGCAAACAATATAGTGAAGCTAAAGTATGTGAAGGAGATCAATATAGTAGATAAGTGAGCAATTTTAGAATAAAGATTTAAATTCTAATAACCATATTTAGTTGGTGAAGTTTTTGATTTCACATGTTTTCTAAGGAGCATGTTCAGATAACAAGTCCATGGTTTCTGCCCTGAAACTGACAATTAGGTTTGTTTCTTCATGAAGATGTTCACCGGCTGTAACTGTTGGCCATTCAGCAGATAGAAAGTGTAATCTTTTCATGTATACTCGAGGTAAGAGGATGAGAAGAATGCCCACAGATAGATGTCACTGTTTGCACTGAGAAATATGTTCAGAGATGCAAAGATCTCATTAGTAATTAAGTGTGTAGATTTTTGTACTACATCGATCTGAGGACAGAATTACTAGTTTCCTACTTCTCTTTCTATCTGGAAAGAACCAATCGAGAAGCAATGATCAGGAGTTGATCCAATGCTATGAATATACGATGGCCTGAACAACCATGTACAGATCTAATTGACAGAGTCGCCAAACAAACATGGCTTGAACAAACATGTACAGATATATTGGACATGAACAAACATGGCCTAAACATAATATTTCCACAGAGATGAAAAACGCAAACGGATCTATATATATACCCAAAAAAAAATTCAAAGACGTGTAACAGAGAAACCAGGAACGAGCAAAGATATCATGCAGGGTAGAAGTTCAGATCTGACAACTTAATTCAAACAGCTCACCCGTCACAACCTGTTCAGAACCCCAAGATTCAGTTCAAGAAAACAAGGGATCCAAGATCCAATCTATGAACTCAGCTACACATGGTGAATAGTTTTGTCCAAGCACCCATGTAGCAACACCAGCAGAATCAGCCGTCATACGATCACAACACGCAGCTGAATCAGTGGACACCGAAAGCGGTGTTGCTTCATGGGTGCTAGCACAAATCTATCACCAAAACACAAATCTGCCTGCTGCATCTGTGGATCCGCCTATATAGCTGGTAAAACAATTTTCTCTAGCACCCATTTGACAAAGCGACCAGAAATCAGATCTCCGCTGCCGACTCACATCTGAATCAGATCAGGCGATTGAATATGGTGCTGTCAGATACTCAGATGGGTGCTAGGAGGAAGATATCTCTTGAGGGTTGTGGCGTATATATGGTGGAGGGTAAGAGAGGGAATCACGGGTGTAAAAGATAGACCTAGATCTGACGGTCGGGAGATAGCCTAGATCTAAGGGTTGGGAGATAGCCCTAGATCTTGATGGGAATCGGCCGTAGGGCTCGGAGACAAACACTGCATGACCAAATCTAAAAAAGGCTTCTCAAAAAAAAAAAATCTAAAAAAGGAAGCGAGTGGACACCGGGTTTGCGGCTTAACCGCTTGACCAAATCTTAAAAGGAGTGTACACATTTCAATACTCACTCCGTCCCATACTATGCTGCACATAGTTTTACGTGCAAGTTAAATTTTGCAAAGTTTAATAAAAATATATAAAATAATATATATATGCTATAAATGTATATATTATGAAAATATATTAAAGACAATTCTAATACTCTCTTTGACTCATATTAGTTGACTTGGATTTGGCTAGATTCAGACGTATCTATAAGTCAACTAATATGGGTCGGAGGAGTAATATTAATTTGGCATCATAAAAGTTTATAATTATATCAAACTAGTTGGTCAAACATTGTATAGTTTGACTCTGATAAAATCTTATATGCAACCTAAATTGGAACGGAGGGAGTACTTTGGTCATCGATCTAAGAGCATCTCTACCGGACCGATTCAAATCAACTATACAAACAATTCGAATTTTTGGTCGGACCATAGATAGAATTTGGGTCGAGGTCTGGCCAGTACGCACAGCGGCGCGACTCTGTGGGCAGAATTTTAAAACAAATTCAAATAAAATTTAAATTAAGCGTGAAATTTTGGAAGATTTTTATTGATTCGTGCATAATTTGCATAGAAAATTTAAAATAAAAAAAAGAAACCCTAACTATGTCGTCCTTCTTGCCCTTTGCCTGCGGTGACGGTGGGGCTAGCTACATCTCGTCGTTAGGCATGAGATCGATGTACTCAGCTGACACCAGGCTTCGTCCGGGCGGCAGATATTGCATTGGCGGTCGACAACCGCCAGGCCACATTGACCACTCGTCTTTGCGGTGGCCAGCGGTGTCACCATCTGCCCATACTACGGGGACATTGGTGGCGTGTGCGGTGACAACGGCAGGGAAGGAGGCAGAGCAGCGTTGCGCGCTGCAACCATCCCCGTCAACTCGATGGCCTGGCGGAGCCCTTGCCATTTGGCATCCTCTTCTGCCTGGGATGCTATTAGGGCTTGCTGCAGAAGTGCCTCCTCGTCGTAGCTTGTCACCAAGACAACCTGGTAGTCGGGGCCAGGTGGTCGACGCCCGTGCTAGTGGCATCCTCCTCCTGCTGCTTGACGATGGTGGTGCCTTCGTCGTTGTCTTGCTCCCCATCGTCATTGTCGGAGAAGGTGGGACACCTTCATAGACTTCCCATGGCTGGAACTCGCCGCAGTAATTCAATGCCCGCCCATGCGTAGTGCTCCCACACAAGGATGTCACGCCAGAATTCCTTGTTCTGGTACACGCGGTTGAACCACACCGCCTACGGGAGTTTTCCGATGTAGCGGCGTACCTCCGCATGCAGCCTCTTCCCCTTATTCGGCGTTGGCGGCACTGGCACCCCCTCAACATTGAGGTGCAAGTCGCCCGGGAGGGAGACATCATGGTTGGTGATGTCGCTCCCCTCCCGCCACCGCCGCTTACGCTCCAGCTTCGGCACATAGGCCGGTCTCGCTAGTGCTCCTCGTTAGGATCTGGGATCCGCGTGGCAGGACGAACATAAGCCTCCGGCCTTGGTGGAGGCGGTAGCCTGCGGAGGAAGCGTGGAGGTGGGGGTGTGTAACATCTAAGGATTAGAGGTTAGAAATAGAGATGACACATGTTTGTGCATTGCATTCATGCATATAAAATCTGAATAATTTTTACGCTTTTGATCAAAACTTATCAAAATGATTGAAGCTTCTCTTTATTTTGTGGAACTAAATTATATCATCAAGTGGAGTGTGATAAGTTTCGATATGACCTTTGTTGAATTCTTTGATTTTGGGTGGAAGCAATTCATATTTGAATATTCGAATAATATATTTGAATTCAAAATAAATTTGAAATTAAATTATAATTGGAAAATGAATTGCAGTAATAAATAAGAATTGAATAAGAATTGAATTCTTATTTATAAATAGATATAAATATTTTACAAGATTCTAATTACACAAAACAAATAGTAATGAATAAAGAATATTTTATACTACAAGTAAGTAAAAGAAATAAAGAAATTTAATACGAAAGGTAAGTTATATTATTTATTTTAATCCATATATAAATTGGAGGAAGATTACTTACAAGAACACACGTACAAGTATTATAATGTAATGCAAGAATAAGTTTAACTTTATTGCCTAAAACAAATATTACAATAATTATTTACAAGAAAGAATAAAGGAAAAGAAAATGCAAGAATGATAAAAAATAAAGGCCTAAACTAATCCCTAAGTTATTTTACGTCTATACTAATCTTTATATCTTCTTCTTTATATCTTATTGTTCTTGTATCTGTCTCCTGCAAAAAAGAAAAGAAGAAAAGAAAGAAAGTGTTTGGGTTAGTGTTTAGTGCTCTTAGTTTAACAAAGTAATGCACTGTCCATTACATCACTGAGCAGTTAATTAGGGGCAAGTTTCATCAAGTAAAATAGCATCTGTTCTTATTAGATTAAGTCTCAAAACAATATCATAGACTAAAGAGGGGAAGTTTCACCAAATTCAGTAAATAGAAAATGGTAAACAACCAGCGGAAGATCAAGTTTTCACTTGATCTGGTCCACAAGACGCAACAAGCAAGTAAGCAGCTCACACACCAGTGCATGTGTGTGTGCTATCAACACAAGGAGGAACTCGGTGAGAGCTTAAGGCAACACACAGGCGTAGCATTAGAACTTTCTCTCTGTTCAGTTTTCACCAGACAAAAACCCAGCTACACACAACCAAACCACCAGTTCATCTGCTTGCCCAAGAACACCACCTAGATCACCACCCCCATCACTAGCACCCCGGTTGCTTGGGGAAGCCATCCAGGAGCTAGGAGGAGAGGAGATTCACCAGTTCATTTCCAAATCCATCCATTCCACCACACTAAACCAACCCAACCAATAGTTCAACATGGTAACCTGAAGAAGATCAAGGGAAAGCGGCACCAGAAGGAGTAGGACAAGCACTAGATCAAGCCAACAGTAAGGCGAAAAAGATCAAACTGGAACATAAGGAGTAGATCAGGAGTAGCTAGACAGTCTCAAGCAATCACTATAGTCGCAGGCTGCTATTGCCTAACTAAAGCATATGTTCTTAACAGCTCTATCTAGAAAATGGATTGGGAGAGAGGGGGAGCTCTTTGGCTTCCATAATATTGCTATGGGAAGCTCATCATAGATCTGTGTTAACATCAGATCTTGTACCTATTCTATTACATAAAACAATAGCCTCAACCTTTGCATCATTGGCTAGGGACAGCCCAAATTTTTGACAAGCAATAAGGTAGCAGATCATGTAGATGATTGATAACCCCCAAGAGTAGGGAATCACTATAGTACTTCTCATTGTGGAAGTAGGGTATCGATCCACAGGAGCAAGAAGGAAAAGCTGTATATTTTCTACAACTAAAGTGTCACAATTTTCAGTTGATTATGCACCAAACGAGTTTAAGGAACAAGGGGGTTAATTTAAGGCTTGGAAGTGTAATATAACAAAGCAAGAATGTAAAAGTGTCCCAATCCTCTTCAATGCAAGAGGACAAGACAAATGTTTTCTCTTATAGGAACAATAATGGACATTGGGTTGATGGATTTATTCAATCCTATCTCTCCATCTATGGTGATGATCATGTTATAGATAATAAAAGTACACACAATTGGCATGTTTTAATGGTAACTTTATGGTGGCTACATTTCTTATAACACATAGTTGAAACAAGTACTCCTTTTTGCTTCTAGGTCACCCTTGTAATAAGGCTAGCATTTGGTTATTGTCACACCACACATCATACTTCCCCTTTTGACCCCTAGATAAAGGATGTTTGGCTGCATTGTGTCACTCAATACATATTTCATTGTCACTCGGCCACCCATTACCTACATATATCATACTTCTTAATGGAAAACATTCCAAACACTAGTGCAATGATTCATATATGTTGTGTGCGTTACCACATATCTCTCATCTACCTCCACTTGGTGGTATCAATCACCTCATGACATGGATAAACAAGGCATTTTGTATAGATCAAACCATTACATGCATCATATAATACATCCAAAGTATGGAAAACCTTAAAAGATCCAACACAACGGTAAATGTATAACAAGTATTATCTCATACCACAATATCCACCATATAAATTACATAGATAGATCCATACTCATGCAAGGCACATCGTCTGTACTTCAACAATGATCATACATCGAGAGATTAGATCAAGTTAACACCACAAACCCATTATCCAGGGGGTGGACTACTCCCCTCTCATCATGGAGAGTGATGAGGAAACGTTGGTGAATGATGAGAGGCGGCCATGGCATGTAGGAGAGGCGGTGCCGACAGCAGGGCAGGGCAGAGGCGCCTCGATGCCTCCCTAGGGCGGTGGCTGCCCTAGGGGATAGAGGACCCTTGCCCCCTCTTTTTCCTTGGAGATAGTGTTAGTGTGGGGAAAATCTTCCCCCTCCTTGGCGGCTATCAAGAGGGAGGAATCTTGTGGCTATGGATGGATGCCTCCAGAAATAGAGTTGTTCCTTAATATATAAAGGTGGAGATGCAATCTAGGCAATGGGATGGATGACCCTTTGATCCGAGTGCTCTTGGGCACCTATAGAACCTTCCTAAGGATTCCCTCTGTCCTTTGAGAGCTCCTTGGGTCATGACTTGGCCGAATCCATCAAGTGTGGAAAGAGATAGAGTCAATTACATCACAAACTCTCGGAATCCCGAAACTACTTATGTACCCTTCAGTAATCCGGGGCTAAAAGTCACGCCCGGACTCTGATTGAGGCACATTTTATGTCTAGTATAATCACCGTAAAATTCTCCATGACTTTCATGTTTTGACTTTTTCCCTTTGACGTCATCTTAAGGGTCTGTCGTGGCAACCTTCGAAAATAGTTATGCAGGGACATATTTCAGGAAACTTCGAATTTCATATTCACGTATTTCCTACACACAAAGTATGGAACAAGAACATGTGCAATTTTGCAACTATTGGTAGATTAGTCCTAAAAGATATAATAAAGTTGCAAGATAATGGGGATTTTGGTACAATAAACTGCAAAGTTTATGGATGCATTTTACATGCATCAATGATCTAGGCCACTATGCATCCTCCAAAGAGGTACCACAGTAGCAAGATCACCTATAGAAGCCACAAGCATTGTATACATGGAATATACAACATATCAAGAAAGCAAATTTCGAATATATCAAGTAATTTAAATCATTTCCCTAGATTAAAAATTACTAGGGATCGTATTTCATTCAAGTTCTGTGTCAAGTTTGACAGATATTTCTTGATCAAACACATCACTGATTGCACACAAGAAGAATTCACACTACCACAGTCTAATAAGTTTTATTGGTTTTTGAATTCAAGCAAGTAGTTGAATTCAAATATGTTGTATAATACCAGTTGTAAATTGCCCACATCAAATCCTAAACCCAACTGGAATCATTGATTCAATACTCTCTCTACTGTGCAAGGCTATAGTCCAGCACAATACCACATCCTCAATTCCAGAGTAATAGAACATGTTACTGTAATTGTATTTTCTCAAAAGGGGCACAAAGCATCATCACTGGCAAGGAGTCATTTCATTACATGTAGATGAGTAAATCTACAAAGAAACGTCCAAGATCAACCTTTGGCAATAAACACAACCACTATCAATGAATAAAATTTAGATACACAAGTTCTAAACCAAATAGTCCTAATAAAACCAATTAGTAAATTAAGTCACACATACTTTGGATGATCAAATCATTCAAATTGAAGCATTACATCTAGAATATATCATAAATAACTATAACCAAAATTGCAACAAGAAGACTAAATTATTGTGGCCAAATCATATGGCATCACCAACAAACCAGCCAGGGAAAACTACAGTCAGTACATCAAACCAACATCATCTTTTGCAAGGTATTGGTGCATAGTAGTCCTATCAGAACACCCATCAACCACCTAATCAGTTCTGAGTCTAATTAAAACATCAATAGCCAGCATTACATCAACTAGCAATAATCCTAGAAAACATTGGGAGTAACTCATGCCAACAAAGAGTTCTAGTGGGCTTGTACTATAAATACAGTTTAGGAAAAAACGTAGGAATGGAAGAGGTAGAAGGGAGAGAAGGCATAGAACAGGGGATACCTACCTTTGGCAAGCTTAGAGCTTACCGGAGAGAGAGCATGCGATCATGGTGAAGCACATGGAGGTGGAGGCCACAACACGGTGGCACAGGGGCACAAAGTGTTGCACCTGCGCCTAGCTATAACCGGAGGCAGCAACTATGACATCACCGCACCAAGCCGCGCTAGCAGTAGCATCGCGCCGACAAGGAATCAAGGGGTAGGCGACCACCTCACCAGCACATCACCACCGGGTCACCATCGCACAACGGAGTCACACCACACCAAAACCCTAGCACCAGATGAGGAAGGGGTAACCAAGAGGGTGAGGGATTTCCAAATCGACTTGGTCAGAACGATAGAGCCCTCCAAGCCATGCCATTTAAGTCAATCATCGACGACTGAGGCGGCCGGAGCCGGCCGGGAAAGACATGTATCGACAACGGTAGCACGAGATCACCAGAGGCGTAAGCACGCAGCAGACAACCATGGGTTCATCTCAGACAGGTGGCTCGTGCTGGTAGTTATATTATCAGTAATCAGCCTTCCTAGCACAAAAGTCGACTGTTCTTCTGCTATAATCTCTCGCAAGATGACCTTCAACCTGTTTGCCAGGACCTTTGAAGCGATCTTGTAGATAAAATTACAAAGGCTTATATGGCGGCATTGAACTGTTGGCGTGTTATTGACGACTCGTTGGGAGACCCCAAGAGCAAGGTGTGATGAGCACAGCAGCAAGTTTTCCTATTGGGGATATGCTATATGGGTATCCTCATAGCATGTCTCTTATACGGATAACCCGGGTGGCCCACAGTTGGTAGCATGGCCCATGGTCTACTGGGTGGCCCAGTTAGATGGATCCAGAAGGGTGGCCCATGCCGGATAAACGGAGGCTACGAAGGAGTCACCGACGTACCCGGAGCCTTGGAGTGCAAGACACGTTAGACTGATTGTATACTATGTAGGACTCAGAATCTCGTCTGCTAGGACTTTCTCAGAACCCTAGGACTGGCGACTATAAAAGTCGGACATATTGGATCCATTAGGGCACCAATTAACTCATACCTGCAAATGAACCAATCCTCAGAATTCCCAGATTGCCCTTATAGTGATTTATAGCAGGAGTAGGATTCCGCCACCGTTGTGGGATCTGAACTTGTGTAAGCTGTGTTACCTCGTACCCGTCAACCGTCCGCCTTACCCCATGTCTCTAAACACTCACTGTGAGGACCCCTCCATGGCGTACTAGTTGGCAATACCACGATAGTTGGCGCCCACCGTGGGGCAAGAGGCGCTTCAGGCTCTACAGCGGGCGAGGTCCAAGATCTTCGCGAGAATCGACGAAATCATAGCCATCGGCCGCATTCTCTTCTCCGGCAACGTTCCGATCGTCCCTCCTGATGAGTTCTGGATCCCGGCAAAGACGAACCCTACCAGATGCTCGATCGTCCCCATCAGAGATATCCACCTCTTCATCGGTGAAACCAACTCGGGCACTAGTTCCCTAGGAGTCGGAGGAACGTCAAGACCAGCACAGATCGCCTACGGGCAGGATACGTTCGTGGAAGGATCGATGTCGGATCTCTCTTCGGAGTTTGCCGACAAAGATCAGAAAAACTCAAGGCCCACCCAAACCGCCCCTGTGCAGGATATAATGGTGGAAGATCGCTGCAAGTCCGCCGGCTTCGCCCGTGCATCTGGACAGCACAGATCCAACTTCGTCGGAGGTGGCCATCTTTGATCTGGCGCGTTGCATTCAGAGAGAGGGTGGAACCCCCCACGATTACCTTGCCAGGTGGCTCCGTATACGGGCCGATATGGCACATTAGCCCAATGATGATGCCATGTATTACTTTGTGGAAGGACTGGACCAAGGTATGCTTCTTCGGCATACGCTAAGGCGGCAGCAGGCTTCAGGACGCCTCACCTTAGAAAGCATGGTGAACACCATCAACAACTATGCGGAGGCTGAGGAGACAGCTCAGACAGCTCTTGCGCTCCTTGACGGAGCTCCTCCGCCTCAGCCACCGCCACTGCCGCCTCTGGTCGTCATCGCCGCAGCTGCACCACCACCTCCAGTCATCGTCACCGCTATTGCACCTCCACCGCCCATCGTCGAGGAAGCCCCGGCACCCTCCGACTCCATGCTTGACGCGCTCTACGCTGACATCAACGCTGACTCAGAGGAGATAGACTTCAGCCCGGAGGAGCTAGACTCTGCCATGCAGGAGATGTTGGAGGATTACAAGCGCGACGAGCAGGCCAACAACATCGTCACATCCTAAGAGGTGTTCGTCGCCATTGGGACGGCGATGGATGAATATCAACCCAGACGAGCTCCGCCTACAACGCTGGACAAAGGGAAGGGACCACTTCTTGCTACCGACAACGATCATGCAAAGGTCATGCCCCCTCGCCTAACCCAGTGCAGCAGCCGCAGGAACTAGGCACTGGTCCGAGCAACAACAACACCGCAAACTTGCCACCTCCGGGATCTACTCCTGCTGCTGCCCAAATTACTCCGGCTGATAGAGTGATGTACGGCAATTTGCTCGTTGAGCCCATGACCGTGGACCATATACGGAACGTAGTCCATCTTGACGAGAAGCGCCAGCAGCTGCTGGAGGAGGCACATGCCATCACGGAGCAAGACGCATAGCTAGATCGAGATCTGGCCAACGCGCAAAAGTCAATAGAGAAAGCTAGAGCAATGGAGGCCGAGTACAAGACTCTGCTCAAGCAGCAGAAGGCTAAGAAAGCTCCGGCTTGCATCATCAACGATCCTGGTGTACGGCGAAACCTAGGATGGGCTCCCTCGAAGCCGGCACAAGCCAAGCGATACATTGACAGTGAAGGCAGGCAGGTGATGCCCGCCCCTCTTCTCAACCTCGCTGTCGCCAAGACCCTTCTGGAGAAGGATAGATCACCCGCGGCAGTGGAACAGGTCTACGACCTTGTGGATAAGGCGGTGAAATAGCAGGAAAAGGCCACCTCTCAGAGGCTGGAGTCTGACCCAGCGTTTTGCCAGTCTAGCCAGCCAAAGCCGCCAAGGGACATATCTCCTCATGATGTCGGGTCCCAGACGGGTTTATCAGAACAAAGACGGAGGGATGCGCTCAACAGGAAGGACGCTATCCCCATATCCTTCGACCATGGGGGAAAGGCTCAACCTCGTCACCCATCTCCACCTCCCTGCTATCCCCGACATCTCGAAGACCCCAAGGCTCACCGTCGTATGGATATGCCTCCTCCAAGGCGGAGCAACATCGTCATCCGCGACAACATGGAGCAGACCCGTCATGACGGAGAGCGCAACCAAGGACACAAGAGCAGGTCACGTCATGACCCTCCACGTCCGACAAGCAACCGCGACAAGCGTGAGGCATCGCAGGAGGGTAACAGCAAGAAGGCTAACCCATCGCAACCTCCGCCTCCGTCGCCCCTAGCAGCCACCATGGAGGAGGAGGACCGCATCATTCACGCAGCCCATCCCTTGATGGCAAGAAGAAGAAAAGAAGCCCGAAGCCATACGACGCACGTTCATGTTTGGACAAGATTCACGAGGCCCGGGAAGGACAATACTTGGGACCATGTTGCTTTGGACCTGTAATACGGACCGCAACTTACCCCAAGGGTTTCCGGATTGACAAGACCATCAAGCCCTATGACGGCACCGCCAAACCAGCTACATGGTTGCAGGACTATGGCAACACGGTGGAGATCGCTGGGGGTAACCCCAACGTCGCCGTCAAGTACCTCCCCCTGATGCTGGCGGGCACGGCCCGAAAATGGATTGATGACTTGCCGGAGAAATCCACCTGCAACTGGTTGGACATGCAAGAAGCATTCACCAATAACTTTGAGGTTATGTATAAGCGTCCATGTACTATTGGCGATCTACAGTGGTGCGTGCAGGAGAAAGACGAGTCATCTCGCGCCTACCTCTCTCGTTGGCTGGATATGAAGAATTCCTGCGTAGGAGTGCACGCCCAAACCGCCATGGCCACCTTCATCGATGGGTTGGAGAAAGGTATGTTGCTCCGACATAAGTTGAAGCGCTTGCAGGATAATCACCGGCTAGATCTCAACCAGATGATCTAGCTAGCTAGTGAGTTCGCAGCTGCCGACGATAATGCTCGTGGCTCCCTTCCGGCAACGGTCGTTCCAACCCAAGCTAGGAGGAACAACATCACCAAGCGGAAGAGCCCGCCAGAAGAAAAGCAAACCTCCAACATGGTCGCCATGACATTTGCAGGACGAGGTGATGGCAGACAGCATGGCCGAGGACGGGGGGCTGGTCGTGGGCAGCAGCGAGGAAGTGAAACTACCTTGGCAGCACTCCGCGTTCCCCAAACATACGAGGAGTACCGTGATATGTCATGCCTTGTACGCCTCGACACCAATGGCAAGGCCACTCACACCAATCGCCATTGCAAGTTTGTCAACGATCTTAAGGAGGACCCAGAGTCCGACTACAAACAAAGTCGAAAGAACAGACTACGAGGCAATGGCAAGGGGAAGAAGAGGGAAGAGGAGTCCAAGGATTCAAGTGACATGGATGAGGATGTTGACCCCAAGCACGCCGCCAATAGCGATGGCAAGGGCAAGAACCTCTTCGAAAATAAGGCGACCGTTTTCCACACTTTCCTTGGCACCCCCACCGTCCGACAACATAAGAACTCTATGAGGATACTGATGGCCACTTTACCCCTAGTTCCCCAGTACCTGCACTGGTCGGAGATTCCAATTACTTGGGACATGAAGGATCACCCAGACCTCATCCCTACGGAGAACCAGTACGCCATGGTCATCAACCCCCTGATTGACAGCAATGAGTTCACCAAATGTATGGTGGATAGTGGAAGCAGCATCAACATCATGTACCTGGATACGCTGCACAAGATGAACTTGACGGAGGCTAACCTAATATGGACCAGCACCATCTTCCACGGCGTAGTTCCTGGTCGGGAGGCTCGGTCCCTTGGGTTCATCACCCTTCAGGTCGCTTTTGGCGATGTTAATAATTACCGCCAAGAACGCATGACCTTCAAGGTGGTCCCCTTCAAGAGCGTGTACCATGTGATATTCGGACGCGACATTTTCCACGCCTTCATGGCCAAGCCATGCTTCTTCTACAACAAGCTCAAGATACCCGGACCAAACGGTGTCATCACCGTATCCGGAAGCTTTACCAAGGCAAGGGAATGCGAGATTGGAGAAGCAACCTTTGCGGAAGCTGTCCTCTACAGCGAATAATTCAAGGAGATCCAGAGCAAGGTCGATGCCTCGGAGATGCCGGCGTTGAAAAAGCAGATTTCTGACTCCACCCCAGCTTTCAAGGCCGCCATCGAAACCAAGCCGGTGGAACTTGTGGTAGGCGATGCCTCCAAGACCATCGCCATTGGGACGAACCTGGATCCCAAATAGGAAAGCACGCTCGTCCAGTTTATGGAGTGTTGCTTGCCTCTCGGAAGCTAAGGCACTACTTCCAGGAGCACCCTATCACAGTTGTGAGCAAGGCTCCACTATCCGACATCATCAACAACAGCGACGCCACAGGAAGGGTCGCGAAGTGGGCATTGAACTTGCCGCCATCGAGATCGCCTACAAGAGATGCGACGCTATTAAGTCACAAGCCTTGGCGGATTTCATTGCATATTGGACGGAGATGCCAGATGCTACCCTGATGCCGGAGCCAGAATACTGGGTGATGCAATTTGACGGATCAAAGCTACTCAATGGCTCGGGGGCTGGTGTACTGTTACAGTCACCAACCGGGGAAAAGCTACACTAAGTTCTGCAGATCCGCTTCGAGGCTACGAATAACATGGCTGAGTATGAAGCACACATTCATGGACTACTGATGATCCACAAGTATAGGGGATCGCAACAGTCTTCACCGGTAGTATTACCCAATTTATTGATTCGACACAAGGGGAGCCAAAGAATACTTGCAAGCCTTAACAACTGAGTTATCAGTTCAGCTGCACCTGGAAATAGTTCTTGCTCACAGAAGTTTATCAGTAGCAACAGTTTGTAGTAGCAACAACAAAGCAACATCAATAGTAACAGCAACAGTGGAACATGAGCAATAGTAACAGTAACGGTGGTAGTAGGATTCGAGTGCGGTAGGCATAGGGATGGATGGACGGTGAAAGAGCATTTTCCTATCCCTCTGATTTTGATGTTTGATAACAACACACTTATCGGTTTAATCGTGTGCTAAGTGTATCACAGGTTTGATAAGGGTGTGGCATAAATTTTGGCATATCAATTCCCTTTGCAAAAAACCAATGTGCCAACCGGTAGTATGAACCACGACTGCAATTATCGCTGACACCGTAGTGGTCGACCGAACGACCGGTACTACCGCTTGACACCGGTACTACCGGTTCCAGTACCGATTGGTACCGTGCAAAACTGATAAGGGTGTGTGCTAGAGTACCACCCGGTACCGCGGAGCGGCACTACCGGTCCAACCGATAGTACTCCTCTCTGTTTTGGTCAGTACCAAGCGGTACTTGGGACCGGTACTACCGCCCAGACCGGTAGTACCGCTTCATACGACCGGTACTACCAGGGGTACCGCAAGGGCGATACCGCCTAACCTGTTGGCTAGCCAGAAATCGAAGCATCTCCGGTACCTAGTCCGGTACTTGACCAGTAGTACCGCTTGCAAGTGGTACTACCGCTTGAGTACCGGTACTACCGGTGCATTAATGGTCCCAACGGCCATATTTCGTGGAGGGGTATAAATACCCCTCCACCTACCTTGGGTCAAATTGCTCAGCCACATTAAAGTCAAGACCACCATTAGAGCCACCCAATCTTCAAGATCTCCTCATTCCACCACCCAAAGTCCTTGATCTTTGGGGAATCGAAGGAGGAGGCCCCGATCTACTACTTCACCAAAAGAGATCTTCATTTCCCCCTCATTTCATTGAGGCCCCCGTTGTTCTAGTGTTTTCTTGGAAACCCTAGTTCTTGTTTTGGTTCTTACAAGCTTGTCTTTGATTGCTTTGACAGCTTGCTTGTATTTGGGAGCCTCCGATTAAGTTGTGGATGTGTGCCCCAAACTTGTAAAGGTGCCGGCTTCCACCTCGAAGGTTGCCGATATAGTGGAAGGTGAATCGATCCCGTTGGGGTGAGATTCATCGGAGAACAAGGGGGGCCTTTCGTGGCATTGGTGGTTTGAAACCACCCCCTCTCCAAACGTAGACGTACTTCCCCTCAAAAGGAAGGAACTACGGGAAACAAATCCTTGTGTCTCCGCATCCACCACTTTGGTTACTTCTATCCTTTACCGCACTTTACTTACTTGTTCCTACTTTGTGTAGTGGTATCTCTTGCATAATTGTCATATAGGTAAATTCACCTTAGTTGCATTATCTAGAGAATTTACCTTATTGTCAAACCTTAATTTGAAAAAGAAGAAATTTTGAAGTAGCACCTATTCACCCCCCCCTCTAGGTGCCCATACGATCCTTTCAATTGGTATCAGAGCCTCGGCTCTTTATTTGGGCTTTACCGCCTAAGAGAATATGGGTAGCCGCGAAGGGGATGGTGATGGTGAGCCCACCACGGTGACCATGGAAGATCTCAAAAACTTGGAAACAAGATTGAGCTCTTCCTTGGTCAACAAAGTCAAGAAGATGCTAGAGCAACTTCTTAAAGACAAAGAAGGCTCATCACCCCCATCTCCTCAAGAGGATCAACCATCCATTTTACCTAAGGGGAATACGTCAGTATCCCCCGAGGGTATGATGGTGGGGGGGTAAACCAGACAACGCTAATTCCTCCACGCAACTTGATGGGGGAAAGGGTGAGCACCGTGATTCTTGGTACTCTCTCGATCCTCCCATCCCACACCCTCATGTGTACAATAGGGTGACCCACCTAAGCTTGAAGAGTCGGCTACTTTTTCTCAATGGCAATCACTAATGAGAACTCATGTGCGCAGCTCTTGTATTGAACTATGGAACATCATCGAGCATGGACTCTTTATTGGGGATCCAAACAACTTGACAAGAAGAGAGGTTGTCAATAGTCAACTCAATGCCACTGCTTTGCATATGATTCAACAAGGTTTGGGGACAAAGGACTATCCACACATTGAGCACTTTAGCATTGCCAAGGAAGCTTGGGATGCTCTCACTGTGTTGTTTGTTGGAAATGAGAGTATGAGGAGGAACCAATATGATGCTCTAAGCAATGAAGCCGAAGTCTTCTACATGAAAGAAGGTGAAGATCACGAAGACATGTATCGAAGGCTCAAGACCACTGCCACCGCTTTTAGAAATGTGGGTGCCTCACATGTGGATGATGGATGGATAAAAAGGAAATATGTGAGTGCACTCATGCCTTTTGAGACCACCGACTTGAAGAGCCTACAAGGAAGACACAACTACCATCTCATGACCTCAAATGAAGTTATGCAAGAGATGGCCGCCTTCAAGGTTGCCGCCAAGAATGCCAAAGATGCCCGTGCTTGTGCCCTTGGTATGAGCAATGTGGTTAATGTTGCTTTGAAGGCCAAAGTTGTGGACCTTGGGGATGAAGATGATAGTGATGAAGGACTCTCCATGGACCATCCCGATGAAGTCAAGATTTCTCATGGTCAATATATGGCTTTCTATGCAAAGAACTTTTGAAAAAAACCCGCCAAGGCCAAGATGGAAATGCAATGAAGAAGCAATCCAAATGGGAAAAGAGATAATACCAATAGGTTGAGAACTTGCTTCAATTGTGGTGACCGCTATCACTTTGTGGCAAGCTGCCCCTATGAGAAGAGAGAAGATCATGGTGGTAAGCTTGTGTTGAAGAAGACTCTCAAGGCACCTTACAAGAAACCTTTCATCAAAAAGAATCCCGTCAACAAGAAGTCGGGAGAAATTGTCTTGATCACTCATGAAGAATACTCCTCCGACAATGAAGATGAGGAAGAAGAAACTTCTCATGGTGTGGCTGCTCTAGCCACCACCTCTACTCCGACATTCTCACTCTTCGATTCTCCAAATGAAAACTCTTCCACCAAGAACGTCACTTGCCTTATGGCAAGAGGAACGGAGGTATCCTCATCATCCCGCTCTACTCACTTAGATAATGATGAAATGTCTCTTGATGTTAAAAAGTAATTAATTGCCTTTGATGAGTTCATGACTAACCTAGAAGGAGATGCTAAGTTACATTTTGGGAACATATTAGATCAACTCTCACATACTCAAGAGCTTCTAGATGTAAGATGTAAACTTGGGCATGAACATATGATTGAGCTAGAGGCTTTAAACAATGCTCTAGAGGAAGAACAAGAAACTAGGTTGTCACTTGAACTAAAACTTGAAGGGCTTGATGAGGCCAATGACACTATTGTTAACAAACTCATCAAAGAGCGTGATCATGCTATTGCTAAATACAAAAGAGCTAAAAAGGACAAGATTGAGTTTGGTGTGGTTCATGAAAAACTTGCCGAGGAGTTTAGTTTGCTTAACAAGGCTCACAAGGCCTTGGAGAGTGAACTCTTGTCACTCACAAAGTCCCATGAAACGCTTCAAACTCAATTATTAATATTCCTTCACCTAGCAACTTCATACCATCTAGTAGCACAACTATTCTTGAAGAGAATGCTAGGTTGAAGGGGGAGCTTGCTAATGCCACATTTCCACAAGGCAACAAGTCCATTGATGATCTTTTGAGCAAGCAAAGGCGTAGTGGTGACAAAGGGGGCATTGGTTTTGTTTCCAAAACCAAGAAGAAGAACAATAAGAAGAAGAAGGCCAAGCCCGCACAAGAGACCAACAAGACCATTGTGGAGAGTAAGACCACAAGTGGTAAAACTATGTCTCATGATGACTTTGCGGGAAGTGCTAACCCTCACTATGTTCTAATGCGTGATTACTATGGTGATGTGTATGCACAATATGTTGGCCCTTATGATGGTTATATTGCTTGGTCTATTTGGGTTCCCAAGACCCTTGTTGCTAACAAAAGAGGACCCGTTGAAAAATGGGTACCTAAAAATTAGCTTGATCTCTTGTAGACTTATGCTTCCGGAGGGTCAAAGTGGGTGCTTGATAGTGGTTGCACAAGTCATATGACCGAAAGCTCGTCTATTGTCAAGGAGTTAAAGCCAAATGATGATCAAATTACCGTGACATATGCCGACAAATCAAAGTCTAAGGTAATGGGTTTCAGCAAGGTTGTGGTTGCTCACGACATTACACTCGTGAACGTCATGCTTGTTGAGACCCTTGGATACAATTTACTTTCTGCCCTTGCTCTTGGTAAGATGGGCTTTGCCGTCTTCATTGATGTAGATATTGTGGTCCTCTTGTGGAGCAAGTCTCTCAAAGTCGCTTTCGTTGGGTACGTCGAACATGACTTGTATGTGGTGGACTTTTCGGAGCAAACCACTATAGGTCCGATGTGCTTATTCGGAAAGGCCGATGTGGGTTGGCTATGGCATCGCCGACTAGCTCATGTCAATATGAGAACTTTGCAAAGTCTCCATAAAGAGGGCCATATAGTTGGACTAAAAGAAAATATTTCCTTTGCCAAAGATCGTGTTTGCAGGGCATGTGTTCTAGGGAAGATGCATGACGCTCCTCACAAGCCCACGAACCAAATCAAGTCTAACAAGATCTTGGAACTCCTCCATGTGGACCTATTTGGTCCTCCATCTCATGCAAGTCTTGGTGGGAAGAAATACTGTTTGGTGATTGTTGACGACTTTTCAAGATACTCTTGGGTTTATTTCTTCAAGTTGAAGAGTGAGACTCAAAAGACTTTTATTGACTTCATCAACTTGGTTCAACGGCAATACAATGTTCCAGTGTTGATTATAAGAAGTGACAACGACACCGAGTTCAAGAACTACACCTTGAATGATTTCCTTAGTGATGAGGGGATTAAACATCAATATTCCGCTGTATACACCCCTCAACAAAATGGTGTGGCCGAAAGGAAGAACCGGACTCTTATTGAGATGGCTAGGACCATGTTGGCAGAGTTTAAATCTCCATACAACTTTTGGGCCGAAGCCATCTCCACCGCTTGCCATGCTTCAAACCGACTCTACCTCCGCAAGAAAATCAACAAGACTCCATATGAGATACTTACCGGTAACAAGCCCAACATATCTTATTTCCGGGTGTTCGGTTGTAAGTGTTTCTATCTCATAAAAGGTGTTCGTTTGTCTAAATTCGAGTCTAAAGCATTAGATGGTATTTTTGTTGGCTATGGTCTCGAATCTCACACTTATAGAATCTATGATAAGCTCTCCGGAGCAGTCATAGAATCTTGTAGTGTGACCTTCGAAGAATATGATGGTCCCTAAGGGGGGCGTGTTGATGCTTGTGATGCAGATGATGAAATGCCTCAGGATTCCATAGGAAGAATGGGTGTGGGATATATCCGCCCCGTTGAGGAACCCCTTATGGCGGATCGAGAAGAACTATGCCCCACTCAAGTGGAGCCCTCATCTTCACAACCTCAACATGCTCCATCCACCGAAGAGGACATTGACCCAAGCCAAAGACAAGATGTGGACCCTCAACATGATGATCAAAGTGTCAACTCTAGTCAAGGGGATCTTGGTCCATTCGACGGGTTGTCAAGTGGTGCCAAGTCAATTTGTCAAGGAAGATCCATACAAACTATTTTGAGACAAGCTCGAATTGATGCTAGAAGGGCACTTGATCAAGACCAAGGTCAATATTTGCCTCCAATTATAGAGGATGATTCCAATGATGATCAAGGTCAAGATGATGGTCAAGACGAGGATCAAAATGATGAAGAGGGTCCTCCAAGAAACAATAGGGAGATCCACGCTCGTCGCGAAGCTATAAAGGAAAGAATGTTGGAGATAAGAGACCACTCCCTGCAAAATGTAGTTGGTGAGCTAAGGAAAGGTATCTCCACAAGAGCACAATTGAAGAGGTTCAGTGAACACCAAGCACACATCTCCATGATTGAACCAAAGAAAGTGTGGGAATCTCTTGAAGATCCAGATTGGTTAGAAGCTATGCACAAAGAACTCAACAACTTTGAGAGAAACAAAGTGTGGAAGTTAGTAGAGAAGCCAAAGGATTGCCGCAATGTTATTGGAACAAAGTGGATATTCAAGAACAAGCAAGATGAGCATGGAATCATAGTAAGGAACAAGGCTAGATTGGTTGCACAAGGGTTCTCTCAAATTGAAGGCATTAACTATGGAGAGACATATGCACCCGTGGCTCGACTTGAGTCCATTCGTATCCTTCTTGCTTATGCGGCACATCATAACTTTAAGTTGCAACAAATGGATGTAGAAAGTGCATTTCTTTATGGTCCATTAAATGAATTGGTATATGTTAATCAACCCCCGGTATTTGAGGACCCCAACTTCCCAAACCATGTCTACAAACTTGATAAGGCGCTCTATGGGCTCAAGCAAGCCTCACACACGTGGTATGAGCACCTTAGAGAGTTATTGTTTGACCGTGGTTTTGAGGTTGGGAAAATCGATCCCACTCTTTTTACTAAGAGGGTCAACGGGGAGCTTTTTGTATGCCAAATATATGTTGATGATATTATCTTTGGCTCATCTAACAAAGCTTTTAATGATGAATTCTCAAAGCTTATGACTAGTAGGTTCCGGATGTCTTTGATGGGAGAGTTGAGAGTATTTCTTGGCTTTGAGATCAAGCAAGTTAGAGGAGGGACATTCTTCAATCAAGCCAAGTATACTCAAGATATGCTCAAGAGATTCAATATGCAAGATTTAAATGCATCTCCTACTCCCATGGCTACAAAGACTCATCTAGAACAAAATCCAAATGGTAAAGATGTGGATCAAAAGGTATACCGATCTATGATTGGTTCTTTGCTTTACCTTTGTGCATCTAGACCCGATATTGTGTTGAGTGTAGGTGTGTGTGCAAGATATCAAGCGGCTCCTAAGGAAAGCCATTTAATGGCGGTCAAGAGAATCTTTTGATATTTAGTTCATACCCCATTTTATGGTCTTTGGTATCCTCGAGGTTCAACAATTGCTCTTTGTGGATACACGGATTCGGATTGGGCGGGGGACAAGGATGATAGAAAATCAACATCCGGGTCTTGCCAATTCCTTGGTAGGTCCTTGGTGTGTTGGTCTTCCAAGAAGCAAAATTGTATATCTCTCTCCACCGCCGAAGCCGAGTATGTGGCAGCTGCTAGTGCTTGCACCCAATTGCTATGGATGAGGCAAACTTTAAAGGAATACAGTGTCCATTGTGACAAAGTGCCTCTTCTATGTGACAATGAAAGTGCCATCAAGATTGCATACAACCCGGTGGATCACACAAGGACAAAGCATATTGAGATTCGACATCACTTCATTAGAGATCATGTTGCTCGAGGTGATATTGATCTATCATATGTATCAACCAAAGATCAACTTGCCGACATCTTCACGAAGCCACTTGATGAAGCAAGATTTTGCTACTTGAGGAATGAACTAAATATCATAGATTCAAGGAGCTTGACTTGATTATCTTGCACTCTCACCTAATACTCGACCCATATTTGGTTTAGGTGTAGGCATGGACATAGGGGGAGTGCGGTCCTAATTGATTGGACCATCCCTCCCCCCATTATGCGCAAAGTAAACCAAAATCATTCCTCTTAATATCATTTTGTGATATGTGAGCTTAATGATGAGTTTTGGTAATGGACCCAAGATATATCTTCGTGGTGCCAAGACGAGTATACTTAAATATGGTGGCCTAGGCCACCGCCCCTCTCGCAATAGAGAGGTTGATGTGCGTACTCGTGTTTGTCATTTTTTTGATTTTTACTCATGGTTGTCATCTATTTGAATTGTCTTCACTGTTCTTAGTCTCATGCACTCTAGTTTGGTGTTTAACATTTTTTTGATTTTTAGAGTGCATGTGCTTCCCAGCTCACCTGTCTCAACCCAAGCCTCCTTACTCCCTCTCAAGAACCCTCTCTCTATCTGCACAAGAATCACCTTTGTTTCCTGGCTTTGGAATCAGATGGGACCGGTACTACCGGATGTAATGAGGTAGACTACTGACCTGGGTAGTTCCCAGGTCATTTCCTAGAAACTGCTCCAGGAATGGTACTACCGCCCATATGTCCGGTACTACCGGTCACCGGTACTACCGGTTGGGGAACTGGTACTACCGCTTCCAAGCGGTACTACCGCTTCAGCAACCGGTACTGCCGGTTGGCGGTTTCCAGGTATATATTGGACGCGTGTGGGGAGGCACCTCTCAGTGCCTCATTATTCCCCACACCCTCCACTCAAACCTGCGCCACCACCGGAGACCTTGACGCCGCCGGAGCCCTGCCGCTCCCTCCTCTCCCCGGTTTCCCCTTGGATTCGGCCTCTTGGCGGGCTCCCATCTCTTTCCACCGCCATGGATCCCGGTACAACCGCCCTTTCTCTCTCCGTCTAATTTCCTCATTGGATCTAGGTTTTGGCTTAGATTTGTGAAGAAATTGACTTGGTGTAAGGTTGTACTGCCATATACTTCCCTTGTCATCGAGTAGAATCGTCTATTTTACAGTTTATTGCCGTCACTTTGGTCTGTTTCTCCCAGAACTGACGAACCTGTGCCGCTCAACCGGTAGTACCGGAACTTTGTCCGGTACTACCGCTTGCAAGCGGTACTACCGGTTGTCAGGTCCGGTAGTACCGGCCCAACCTGACTGCATTTCTCTGTTCGATATTCAGTTCTCTCATTTTTCCTATCGTGGTTCTTGTGCCCTTACCCCTTGCTATCCTCCCTCGTGCTTTCACAGATGCAGGTGGTTCTCGGGGTGCGTGCAAGCATTCCAAGATGAGCCGTGAGATCGTTGAGGAAGAGACGGAGTCTGAGGAAGAGGTTATGCCACAGCCAAGACACCGTTCCAAGCTGCCTGCCACTGGAGGTGGTCGTGGGGGTCGTGAGGGGGTTACCAAGCGCTCTGCTGGGCGTGGCGCCCTCCCTCGCCTCCTTCCTCGTATGCACCAAGAGTCTCAGCTCAGGGCCATCAGGGCCAAAGAAACTGTCTGGCATCTCAGATTCCGAGTTTAGGGCTCCCAGGATTGATAATGCATACTCTCACAACAGGGACGAGGACAGAGCTAACGGCCTTTTCTTCAATGATTTCCAAGAGCCTGTTTATCATGAGGTTCTTTTGACCAATATTCAGATGGTGGTGCCCCAGCAGTATATAGACATGGAACACATGAACAAGAATCTTGACTACTTTGCAGAGGCTAAGGAAATCTTCTCTCACCTTGGCATGTTCCCCATTATGGAGTTCCAGCATGACTATGAGCCACTTCTTATTGCACAGTTTTATGCCACAACACATTTCTCCGCTGGCCGTACTCGGAATATTACCTGGATGACTCAAGGTGCAATCAAGGAGGCCACCCTTGCGGAGTTTGCTGCAATATTGGGGTATGAAGATCGCGGCCGGTACACTCCTTGTGGCTTTCGCTGTCACACTCGGGAGAACCCCTCCAAGAAGGATGTTCTTACACCTCTGTATATCCAGGGCCTCGGTAGTGTTGCCAAGATCAAGGATCTTCTCCCCACATATGACATTCTCCATCGCATTTTCCGTGAGACTGTTGCTCCTCGTGCGGGCAACAAGGATGAGATACATGGATTCTCTGTAGACTTGATGTTCAACACTTTCCTCAACCGTGACTCTGACACTCCTCTTGATGTGGCAGACTATATATGGAATGAGATGGTTGCTACTGCCTACACTCGGAGGGTTCCACCATTTGCTCCGTATATTTTGGCCCTCATTGTGTCAAAGTGCCCTCCCATTGCTAGGACTCTCTCCACTCTCCCTCTCATTGTGCACAGGCCCAAGGCTATCAAGATCAAGACACATGCTAAACCCCACGTTGTGGCGGGTGGGGAGGAAGAGGATGACTCTGAGGATGCCGACAGTGGTCATGACACTATGTTGTCTCCCGTTGCAAGAATGCTAAGCCCACTTGGGCCAAAAGGATGGAGGCCAAGCTCAAGAAGATCTTCTGCTTTTAGATGGATAACCAGAAACGCATGTATGAGGCGCATGTGTATGCCAAGAAGGCCAGTGCTCGGTAGAAGGACATGATGGCTGCTCAGGGTTTGACCATCTCCGAGGGGTCCGAGACCAACATCACTCCAGAAGATCAGTGGATCTCTCAGCACAGCCGTTGGGACGATGATGTCTCTTCCTCGCACCGCGCACCACCCCCCTACGAGGAGGACCTTGAGGATGATGAGGAGGAGTATTGACTGTCGGGACGGTAGTCTTGCACCCCTTTTTGGCGTCTTTATGCCAAAGGGGGAGAAGTTGCACTTTAGGCACGGGTGTTGCATGGGAAGTCACAAGCTCGTTCTTATTTTGATCCTTTTATTGCTTGTGAACTTCGATTTCCCTCTATTTATGTGTGAGACTATGTGATTATGTCGTGTGAGACTATGTGGTTATTTCGTGGTTATTTCATGGATCCATCTTATGATACTATGTGGTGTATTTCATCGGATCCATCTTGTGATGTTATGCGGTATCTATTGTCTATACATTCCTCATCACATGTTTTTGTGCAAAGGTATGATTTCAAATGCTAGTATCTATATTTGTGCACCCATGTTGGGTTTGTAAAATAGAGGGGGAGGTTTTCTTCTACACATCTAGGGGGAGCCCCGTCTCTATTCTACAAATTCCATATGTTTCCTATTAAAATCATCTTGCAAAAGTGTATTGTCATCAAACACCAAAAAGGGGGAGATTGAAAGAGCATTTTCCTATCCCTCTGATTTTGATGTTTGATAACAACACACTTATCGGTTTAATCGTGTGCTAAGTGTATCACAGGTTTGATAAGGGTGTGGCACAAATTTTGGCATATCAATTCCCTTCGCAAAAAACCAACGTGCCAACCGGTAGTACCGGAACTACGACAGGTACTACCGCTTGGCACCGGCACTACCGGTTCCAGTACCGGTTGGTACCGTGCAAAACTGATAAGGGTGTGTGCTAGTCAGTACCACCCGGTAACACGGTCGTACCGCTCGGCAGTACCGGGCCATTCTGAAGAACATCCACTCCTCTCTGTTTTGGTCAGTACCAAGCGGTACTTGGGACCGGTACTACCGCCCAGACCGGTAGTACCGCTTCATACGACCGGTACTACCGCTTGGGGGTAGTACCGCAAGGGCGATACCGCCCTAACCTGAAGCTGGCTAGACGAACTGAAGCATCTCCTAGACTGGTCCAGATTTGACCGTAGCACTGCAAGCCAGTACTACCGCTTGAGTACCAAGACTACCGGCATTAATGGTCCTAACGGGTTATATTTCGTGGAGGGGTATAAATACCCTCCACCTACCTTGGGACAAATTGCTCAGCCACATTAAAGTCAAGACCACCATTGGAGCCACCCAATCTTCAAGATCTCCTCATTCCACCACCCAAAGTCCTTGATCTTTGGGGAATCGAAGGAGGAGGCCCCGATCTACTAATTCACCAAAAGAGATCTTCATTTCCCCCTCATTTCATTGAGGGCCCCTTTGTTCTAGTGTTTTCTTGGAAACCCTAGTTCTTGTTTTGGTTCTTACAAGCTTGTCTTTGATTGCTTTGACAGCTTGCTTGTATTTGGGAGCCTCCGATTAAGTTGTGGATGTGTGCCCCAAACTTGTAAAGGTGCCGGCTTCCACCTCGAAGGTTGCCGATATAGTGGAAGGTGAATCGATCCCGTTGGGGTGAGATTCATCGGAGAACAAGGGAGTCCTTTCGTGGCGTTGGTGGTTAGAAACCACCCCCTCTCCAAACGTAGACGTACTTCCCCTCAAAAGGAAGGAACTACGGGAAACAAATCCTTGTGCCTCCGCATCCACCACTTTGGTTACTTCTATCCTTTACCGCACTTTACTTACTTGTTCCTACTTTGTGTAGTGGTAGATCTTGCATAATTGTCATATAGGTAAATTCACCTTAGTTGCATTATCTAGAGAATTTACCTTATTGTCAAACCTTAATTTAAAAAGAAGAAAATTTGAAGTAGCACCTATTCACCCCCCCCCTCTAGGTGCCCATACGATCCTTTCAGACGGGCGTTTCATGAACGAGTCTAAACATATAACTTCAAAGAACTAGGGCATTGCAGATAAATACTAATAAGCATCCAAGTACTAAACAATCCTAGGCATGTGCTCCAAATATAGTCATATGTGCTCGCAATGAGAACTTGCACAACATCTTCTGTCCAGCTAGCCCGTGACAGCGGGGCCTCTAGGGAACTACTGGCAATTAAGGTGCTCCTTTTAATAGAGCACTAGAGCAAAGCATTAACACTCCTTGAACACATGTGATCCTCACACCACAGCCATCCCCTCCAGTTGTCCCAATTATTGTCACTTTGGGGCCTTTGGATCCGGACAATGATATGTGTACACAACTTGCAGATAAGATCACAAACAATACTATCATAATGATTTAATAATAAGTTCAGATCTGAGATCATGGAACTCGGGCCCTAGTGACAAGCATTAAGCACAACAAGTTGTAACAAAGTCAAATAGCACTAATAGAGATATTAGGAACTATGCCCCTAACAGATCTTATTCGATTACATGATAGAACTCATCCAATCCCTACCATCCCCAAGCCTACAGCGGGGGATTACTCACTCATGGATGAGGGAAACATCGATGGTTGATGGAGATGCGTTGGTGATGACAATGGCGATGATCCTCTCCAAATTCCCCGTCCCGGCAGGGTGCCAGAACAGAGTTTATGGATCCGAATCTTGGTTTCTCGTGGCGGTGGTGGAGCGAAACTCTTTCTAGAAAACTATCGAACCCCGCTCGGTTTTTAGGTCAGAGGGCAACTTATAGGTGCGGAGGGAGGCCGAGGAGCTGCCAGGGGTGGGCAGACCTCCCCCAGGCGCGGGGTCAGTGGGCCCGCGCCTGGGTGGGTCTGGGCCCCCTAGGCCTCCCCTTTGTCTCCCCTTCTGGCTCCGTGGATCTTCTGGTGAAATATAATTTTTGGCATATTTTTCGGGATTTTTCCTGATAGTTCATTTTCTGCACAAAAACAAGACACCAAGGTAATTCTGATGAAAACAGCATCAGTCCGTGTTAGTTGTATCCAAATCACACAAATATAGAGGAAAAACAATAGCAAAGTGTTCTAGAAAGTAGATATGTTTTGGACGTATCAACTCCCCCCAAGCTTAGCTTATTGCTTGTCCTCAAGCAATTCAGTTGAAAACTGAGTGCGATAAAAGAACTTTCATGAACACTTTGCTTCATATGATGTAAATATTCTCAGCATAGGAGTAGATGCTTAGACAATTCATAATAAAGAGTATGCAACTAGGTCTACTCAATAGTTATTGCAAGCTATGAAGAGAAACCAACTCAATAATAATAAGTAGCATGAAACATAAACATAAGCAACATTGCAATGCTTCATAATAAGGTATGATAGAGTGGTATCTTTCTTGCCTTTGTTTGAAGAGCACAATATAAATGCTAAGGCACCTCTGAAGTTCACATGAAGACTAGAGATAAAGATATCAGAGATACAAGCATCAAAGTCATGACATAATTAACCAAGTTTTGGAACAAACACAAAAATGACAACTATGCTCTCAAGAAGGTGCTCATAGAATAAGTGGTGACTCAACAAGGTTGTGAAAACGGTTTTGTGAAGGTTTGAAAGGCTTCCTAATGCTGAAAGGAAGGTACTCATTAGCTTTGAGCTCTCATTGCCCCTATCATAGGCATCTTCATGTGGTTAAGGTGAAATTGAGGTCCACTCTGAATCATATGCTTGACAGACCATAGGATGAAAATCCCAAGTCCCTTGAGTACGAGGGTCGCTCCGCATGCTACTCAACTTTGGTCACCTGAAAGCTCTTGTCATTGTAAATACATGCATATCATCGAGAACCGCCAACGGGGTACCCCTTGCATATGGCACAGGAGCTTTCCCATAACCAAAATGACAAGGCAAGCAGACAATGAGCATCTCAGCAATCTTTTTATTTACCATGTGCATAGCTTTTTTATTGAGGACGCTTCATAGATGCTCATTATAGTGTTGCTGCAAGTTTCCACCATGATTAAGCATGGCTTAGGCTAGCGGCCCAGACGTTTCTCTAACACAATGTATAAACTCCATGAACTAACAACTTCCCCTTTTATTTCACATCATCGACATCCATAAACAAAAGAGCAAGGAATCAACTGGATATAATATCCAACATGTGTTGAAAGCGTTCCCCGTGACAACACGGTTCTGCTGACTCCCAGCATATAATAAGCAAGAATATAACTTTCATGGACTAGTCACAATGGTTCAAGATTATTAAGCGCAAGGAATAAAGTGTGCCATCAAGTTCGTGAGAGCTTTACTAACTAACTTTCTCAAAACATACAAACATTTTATTTTGGAAGAAAACACGGCATATAGAATATGCACTGAAGTAGAAAATGATGCCAATAGGTAAGTATGGTGGACACAAGTGGCAATATTGGTTTTGGGGAGTTGGAAGAACAGGTAGAGCACATACTCGGTGCAAGTGAAGGCCAGCAATAGAGAGGGAGCAACAAATGAGAGAGCAATAAGTGTCATAATCATGCTTGCAACAAAACAAGACTAATTATGGCATGAAAGTGATACAAGAACTCTAAGGCAAAATAAATCATCGAGGCTTACTGACTATGGATTAGTCATATGCATGCGTGAGCATGTGCCAAGTCGATTCACATGAATAGTCAGAGGAGGATACCACAATGTCATACCAAAGTATGAATAAAACAATGCAAGCAAACATTCATATGACATGCTACAAACTATTAGCAAGCTGGAGCTAATCATAGACAAGCAAGAACTACTAAGCATCCATAATGACATACACCTTACACAAACAGGCTAATCATGCTCACAATGATGAGTATATGTACAAAAATGAAACAAATAGAGTTCGTTACCAACCTCTTACCACACCTCGAGTTGTCTTAATCTTCATTATTTCCCTTCACTTGTGTGACTTGAATATTAACATGAAACCAAAATCCACTGAGGACGGCTGAACCCTGCGAAGAACTCACAAAACCAAAGAACAAGAACAAATATTTTTGGTGTTTTTGATTTTTTTAGAAGGAAACCAACGCAAAACCAAACGAAGGAAAATAAAACCAAAAACAAAAACAAAAACTAAGACACTCCAAGAACAACACAACTGTGCATGAAACAATAAAAACAAAGTGTCTAGAAAGACCTGAGATTTTTATTGATAAAGAAGGGGATGCCTTGGGAACCCCAAGCTTTGACGCTTGTACCTCTTGAGTAATTCTTGGGGTGACATGGAGTGTCTCCCCCCAAGCTTGAGATTTTGTCCATTCTTCATCTCATTACATCATCCTCTCTCTACACCTGAAATTTTTCTTTCATACAAAACTTCACACAATCTTCATTAGCAACATTAGTTTATTCAAAAGATATTAGACCTCTGGCAAAGCTTTGTAACAGCAAGACTTTTCATTAAAAACACAAGCTACTGTATCAACTCCTTCAAAAATCTCAATTTCCCAAAAAGAAGTCAAAAAGGAATCAATAAGAAGCAAACGCAAATAATGGCAGAAATCTGTCAAAACAGACCAGCAAGTACAAACCGATTTTTCCAAAGACCTTATGTTGCTCAAATCAAAAAGTGTTGAACTAATGAAAGTTAGATAACATACTGGGGGATTTATTCATAAATTTTCAGCTCAATCGGACTTACAGAGGCTCCTCAAAATTTTTTCTGGTGGAGGACATAAATCTGTTTCGGGACATCAACTCCCCAAATATTACTTCCCTCTCATTAGAGGTCATTCTTGGCACAAAAATCAAACAAAAAGGATAAGGAGAGGTCATTATTGAAGTAATAACTTCCAAGACTCAAGGAAACTCTTGGGTTATCTCCCAACAAGTACTTTTCTTTAACGCCTTTAAGTTAGGCACGGCGAAGAGCAAAGATTGGAAAGGGGAAAAATAAAAGTGAGCAAGTATAACCACTATGAAAACATTATTTTGTTCATTAAAATCCTTTTGTTAACAAGGTTGATTAAGTCTTGTTACCAAAACAATCTTATATGAAACAAAACTTTGCTTTCCACAAGGTGATTATGTTACCTCATACTTGATAGCAATGGTTCCAATCATAATAGTTTCAAAATTTTCTTGTGGAATGGGACAATATATTTCTCCAACCTTGATGCCTTCAATATTTTCAATAGAATTCAGGAAATATCTCTTAACAACCTTCTTGGGTAAATATACATTGTGCTCTTTGTCATTAATATTGAATGTTACTTTTCCTTGATTGCAATTGATGACAACACCTGCAGTATTAAGAAAAGGTCTCCCAAGAATAATAGACATATTATCATCTTTAGGCATTTCAAGCACAACAAAATCAGTTAAAACCATGCAATTATGAGCTACTTGAACAGGAACATCCTCACATATACCAACAGGAACAATAGTTGACTTATCAGCCATTTGCAAAGATATATCAGTTGGTATCAACTTTTCTAACTGGAGTCTCTTATAGAGAGAAAAAGACATAACACTAACTCCAGCTCCCAAATCACATAAAGCAGTTCTAACATAATTATTCTTAATGGAGCAAGGAATAGTTGGTATACCTGGATCACCAAGTTTCTGTGGAACCTTACCATTGAAGGAGTAATTAGCAAGCAAAGTAGAAATCTACTCATTAGGAATATTCCTTTTATTGGAGACAATATCCTTCATATACTTTGAATAAGGAGGCAATTTAATAGCATCAGTCAAAGGAATTTGCAAGAATAAAGGTTTCATCCACTCACAAAACTTGTTGTAGTGTTCTTCCTCCTTTGACTTGTGTTTCTTATCTGGAAAAGGAATAGGTTTCTGCACCCAAGGTTCTCTCTTTACCATGTTTATTAGCAATAAAATCTTCCTTTGTGTATCTAGTGTTCTTAGTGTGTTTCTCAGGTTCTTCCTCAATTTCCTCCTTATCAGAAGACTCATTATTATTACCACTCTCAGTTTCAGCATCAGAGACAGATATACTATTAGGATCTACAGTAGGTTCAAGTGGTTCCTCAACTTTCTTATGTTTCTTTTTCTTCCTCTTACGAGGACTACCACTATCCTCACCTTGTTGGGAATCCTGCTCTATTCTTTTAGGGTGTCCTTCAGGATATAAAGGATCTTGAGTAGCTGCACCACTCCTAGTTCTAATTCCATAAGCATGTTTATTTCCTGAAGCATTAACTAGCATATCCTTTTGTACCTTAGCAAGTTGATCAAGTTGGGTTTGAACCATTTGAAAGTGTTTACAAAGCATTTTAATATCATTAGAAGTTTTTCTACAGTATCTTTCAACTCATGGATAGCTCTAGAGTTTTCCAATAAATGATTCTGAACTTGTTTATTAAAATGACCTTGTTTAACAATAAAAATGTCAAGTTCCTCTAAGCATTGATCAGGAGGCTTACCACAAGGAATATCACCTTCATCAAAGTGTTGGAGAGAGTGTACCTGAATAGTAGATGAGTGGGGAGTTGGCTTACATAATTCTTCTATAGGAGGTAGATTCTTCACATCTTCAGCTCTAATACCTTTCTCCTTTAGACACTTTTTAGCTTCCTTCATCACTTCATCATTTAATGCAATAACTCCCCTATTCTTTGTTGTTGGTGGTGGAACTGGTTCAGGCATAACTGGTTTAGGAGTAATAGGCTCAAGTGTATTTAGCTCAGTTGAAGTCCAATCATCATAATTCTTGCTTATCTTAGCCATTAATTCTTCAGCATCTGTAGGAGTTCTTTTCCTGAAAACACAATCAGCAAAGCTATCTAGGTAAGTCCTAGAATCATCAGTTAGTCCATTATAATAAATATCAAGAAGCTCATTCTTAGGTAATAGACATCCAGGATGTGCATGAATCAAGGCACAGAACCTTGTCCATGACTCAGGCAATTTGTCTTCTTCTCCCTGTTTAAATTCAAAAAGTCTCTGCAAAGCAGGATGTCTAGCACTAGGAGGAAAATATTTCTGGAAGAAAGAAGCAATCAAACAATTAGGGATATCAATGGAACCAGGAGGTAATCTATTAAACCAAGCCCTAGCTTCTCCTTTTAGTGAAAAGGGAAGATCTTAGCAACAAAGTATTTGCGCATCTTAAAATCATCAGAGAACAAAGCACTCATAGTAGAAAGCTCATTCATATGAGCCACAACACTCTCATTTTCAGTACCACAAAAAGGTTCTTTCTCAACAATATCTAAATAAGTTAAATCAAGAGAGAAATCATAATCTTTATCTTTAATATCTATGTGAGATGTGGCAAACTTAGGATCATAGGACTTCTTAGGCATAATAGTACGCCTAGCAAGGAGACTCTTAATAGCACTAGCACCATATGTGTTTCGGCACTCTTCGACAAATTCATCAGTGAGCTCCATGTAACCATCATTAATATCAAAACTCTAACTAGCAGGTGAGTTAATAGGTGTAACGGTCATCACTAGGAGTTTTGGTATTTCCTAGACTAGCCATAGTAGCATCTAGAAAAGGACCTAGCGAACCACTCGCATCAAGCACAGTAGAAGTAACATCATGAGCATCAAAAGCAGTTTCATATTCAGCAGTAATAGCAGTGTGTGTAGCATGAGTATGTGGTGGTGGTGTGACAAGCTTACTTATAACAGGCGGTGAATCAAGAGCAACAGAGGTGTTTAGGATTGTATCTCTTCTTGTAGTGGATGGTAAAATAGGGAACTTTCCATCATGAGACTTGCCCATGATGAAAGGAGTAGCAGTGAACAATAATAGATCCAAGTGAACTTACAAATAAAGCTATGCTCCCCGGCAACGGTGCCAGAAAATAGTCTTGATGACCCACAAGTGTAGGGGATCGCAAAAGTCTTCGCGGATAGTATTACGCAATTTATTTATTTGACACAAGGGGAGCCAAAGAATACTTGCAAGACTTAACAACTGAGTTGTCAATTCAGCTGCACCTGGAAATAGTTCTTGGTCACAGAAGTTTATCAGTAGCTACAGTTTGTAGTAGCAATAGCAAAGCAACAGCAATAGTAACAACAATAGTGGAACATGAGAAATAGTAACAGTAACGGTGGCAGTAGGATTCGAGTGTGGTAGGCATAGAGATGGATGGACGGGCATTGCATGGACGAGTCTAAACATGTAACTTCAAAGAACTAGAGCATTGCAGATAAATAATAATAAGCATCCAAGTACTAAACAATCCTAGGCATGTGCTCCAAATATAGTCATACGTGCTCGCAATGAGAACTTGCACAACATCTTTTGTCCAGCCAGCCCGTGCTCCAAATATAGTCATACGCCTTGGCATATTTTCCGGGATTTTTCTTGATAGTTCATTTTCTGCACAAAAACAAGAAACCAAGGTAATTCTGCTGAAAACAGCGTCAGTCCGTGTTAGTTGTATCCAAATCACACAAAAAAGCAATAGCAAAGTGTTCGAGAAAGTAGATTCGTTTTGGACGTATCAACTACGCGTAGCCAAGGATATTGGCATTTATACGTCGGAAACGTATCTATAATTTTTGATGCTTCATGCATGTTTAGTATCTACTTTGATTTGCTTTGTCTACACTTTAAGGTACTTTTTACATGTTTTCTGGTACTAACCTATTAACAAGTTGCCATAGTGCCAGTTTCCTGTTTTCTGTTGTTTTTGGTTTCAGAAAAGCTAGTAAAGAAATATTCTCGGAATTGGACGGGACAAACGTCAAAGTCAATTACTTTCCGTGGGGAACAATAAGTCTAGAGGGAAGACGAAGAAGCGGGCCAAGGCGACCAAACCCCCCTAGGTGCGGGTGGGACCTGCCCCACGCCTGGGAGGGGTGTGGCCCCTCTGTCCGCCTCCTCGGCCTCCCCCTTCGCCTATAAGAAGCCCCCGATGCAAAAACCCTAAGTACCTGATCAAATCTTCACGAAACCTTCTATAGCCACTGCCACCGTCATCCCTAGATCGGGGGGGGGGGGATCCGAAGTTCTTCCCGGCACCCTGCCGGTGGGGAGATTATCCCGGAATCCTTCTCTCCGGTATGATGCGTGAGTAGTTACACCTTGGACTATGTGTCCATGTAGTATCTAGATGGTTGTATCTCCTCCTTTGTGCTTTCATGTATAGATCTTGTGAGCTCCATTCATGATCAAGATCTAATCTATTTGTAATCATGCATGTTGTGTTTGCGGGGATCCGATGGATATTGAGATTATTATGTTGGTCTGATTAATGGTTTTGTATTTATGATTCTATCATGTTTGTGTTGTTTGTGATCTTGCATGCTCTCCGTTGTTAGTAGCTATCTTGGCCAAGTAGTTGCTAGCGACTCCAAGAGGGGGTATTTATGCTCGATAGTGGGTTCATGCCTCTAGTTTCCAAGGGAAGTGACAATAATATCTTAGGTTGTAGATGTGCTATTGCTATTAGGGAGAAAACAACGGTCTCTTGTTCATGGAACATGTGGACTGTTTACCTTACACACTTTGCTTAAAGCAGTTGTCTGTTGCTTGCAACTCAATACTGGAGGGGGTTCGGATGATAACCTGAAGGTGGACTTCAAGTCATAGATGCAATTGGATGGCAGTCTATGTATCTTGTTGTATTGCCCAATCGAATCTCACAGGATCTTTCTAACTAGTAATTGCATTGTTATGCCTTGCTCAGTTCCTGTCAATTGCCCTGCTGTAATTTGTTTACCCTTCATGCCATGTTGTTTATCTAAGGAGAGCACCTCTAGTGAACTATGGACCCCGGTCCAATCTTTACCATTGATACATCTTCCACTGTTACTTGTTTACTTGCTGCAAACCATTACCTTCCACACCATAGGTTTAATCCTTTGTTACAGCAAACCGGTGAGCTTGACAACCTCACTGATTTGTTGGGGCAAAGTCTTGAGTTTGTGTTGTGCAGGTCTCCGCGTTGCTTGCAACACCTGTGTGCCGTTTCCTTCCTCCTTCTGGTTCGATAACCTTGGTCTCTACTGAGGGAAAGCTTGCTGCTATGCTCATCATACCTTGCTCTTGGGGTTCCCAACAAAGGCCTCTCTAACTGGCAATCAGGCATCAAGCGCATACTTTGGTGTGGAGAGTCCGACTTGGTTGCCCAGCAGGTGGCTGGCACCTGGAACATGCGGAACCCTATGATGGCGGCATATCGCGACGAAGTGGACGAGATTGCCAAGAGCTTCTTGGGCTACAAAGTGAAGTATGTGCCTAGGGAGCAAAACGAGGCGACCGATCTACTGTCTAAACTTGGATCACGGCGCAAACGGATACGAACACCATCCGTGAAGGGAGCAGACATTGACAACCCGGATAGAGTTGACTCTTTTGTTAACACAGTGACAAAGGTCCCTCAGGCTTGGACACAACCGTTCATGGAATATCTCGTACACGGAACTTTGCCCATCGACGAGGTTGAAAGTCGGCAGATTGTACCTTGAGCAAAGGGCTATACCATAATCAATGGACAGCTCTACAAAACAAGCACCACTGGTGTATACCTTAAGTGTGTTTCCCAGCAAGAAGGTATTGAAATCCTACGTGAGATTCATCTTGAAGATTGCGGGAATCACGCCGCTCCTTGATCTTTGGTCTCCAAAGCCTTTCGGCAAGGATTCTACTGGCTGACCGTGAAGGCGGACGCCGACAAGCTGGTTGAGACATGCATGGGATGCTAGTATTATGCCCGACAACCCCATGTTCTAGCTAAAGAATTGCGAACAATACCAATAACCTGGCCGTTTGCAGTCTGGGTGCTAGACGTGGTTGGTCCATTACAGACGACACCACGTGGGTTTACACATCTTCTAGTAGCAGTTGACAAATTCACCAAATGGATAGAAGCTAAACCCATTAGAAAGCTTGATGGGGCAACTGCCCTTAGGTTTGTCCGGGATCTAGTGGTGAGATTTGGTCTCCCACATAGCATCATCACCGACAACGGCAGCAACTTGTCACTCAGAGAAGTGGAAGCTTATTGTTGGGACAAGGTAATCCGACTTGATCTAACGTCTGTGGCACACCCATAGTCCAATGGACAAGTTGAGTGAGCCAATGGATCAATTCTGCAGGGAATCAAGCCACGTCTTGAGGCACCGTTACATAGAGAAGCTGGAGCCTGGGCGGAGGAACTACCATCTGTGCTGTGGAGTTTACGAACTACACCCAATAGATCCACCGGCTACACCCCTTACTTCATGGTATATGGAGCGGAAGTCATCCTGCCTTCCGACATCCTTCACGATTCACCAAGAGTTGCCGCCTGCGACGAAGATGACGCTGAAGAATCCAGACGCCTAGATGTGGACCTTCTCGAGGAAGAGCGCGTATTGGCATGCCAAAGATCCGCCATCTACCAGCAGAAGCTACGCAGCTACCATAGTCGTCGCATTCGGCATCGCTTGTTTAAAGAGGGGGATCTGGTGCTCCGACTTAATTAGAAGAAGTCACACAAATTATCCCCGCCATGGGAAGGACCATTCATCATAAGCAAGGCGCTGCTCAATGGGTCTTACTACCTCGTTGACAACCATGAACTTGAGGATAGACCTAGCAAAGATCATAAGAGTAAGCGACGTGATCCGGATGACGACTACCCGGAGCTTGATCAGCCATGGAACATAGCACAACTACGTCCTTTTTACACTTAGCATATGTTTTATCTATTGTGTATCTCTTATATGATCAATGAAATAAAGCTCTCTGGTTCACTCATATTACTGAGTCTTTTACCTCTTTTAGTGTTCATTTTTGGATCGTATAAACCTTTATGCACAAGTTTGCATTTGCACTTGTGAAAATACCGCCTACGGGCGTTAGCTTAAGTTTTCTGGTCTACACGTTTTTTGTTGTTTTTATGTGGATTCTGGAGTAGTGACTTTTGGCACTTGTTGTCGGCGATTTTGTGCTTAGGTTTTTAACGGTGCCATTGGGCATCATCACCTAAGCGCATGGTTCCGACTACGAGTCTTCCAACTCACGAAAGGTCAAGCATAAAAACCAGAGTAATGGATAAGCCAGCACTTGCTTAAAAAATAATTACATGCTGGAACCAGTGCTTAAGTAGCAGGAAATTACACCTATTGTTTTTTCTCCTTAAGTTAACATAGTAGTTTTTCGCATACATAAATCCCAGAGGAAACAAATATTACAAAGTGTTTTTTCATTCCTCTGGCGCAGGAGACTTGGATGCAGCATTGTCGGCAACAGGAGAGCCATCATCTTCGAAGTCGGTGGTCTTGAGGGACTCGAAGGAGCTCTGGCGGTCACCGTCAATGATATCCAATGGCACGAAGACGTTGGGATCGAACAGCTCGGCAACCCTGGTGTCAAGACCCGCGAGCGATGCCCAGATAGCCTTATGGTAAATCTTCTGGCCTTCATAGTCTACGTCGGGAAGACCCGAGGTTACCGTGTCGAGGTCGGCATTTTCATAGTGCGCTTTGACCATCGCCAGAGACACCCTTGCGCCAGCCCGGGTACATGAAGCTTTCCAGCTTATGATACGCTCGGGGGCTTGACACAAGATCTCCGAGAACTTCATCACGGAGTCCACCGCCTTGATATTAATGTTGAGGGGCTTGGCGATCTCCTTGGCTTGCTTGACGGCAGTGCTGATAAAGTTGCCGGCAATGTAACATCCCTAAAATCATGTTTTCAAAGATTGCATATCATCCATGCATTCATAATCATTTAGGGATCATTTTCAAAGTCATTTCAAAAATAGAAGCATTTGAGTGCTTATTATTTTATGTAAACAGACATTGAAACAATGCTACTCTCTAGTGAAAGATTAATTGTTTTAAACCAAGATAGTTTGTTCATGAGTTGGTTTGGTTGTGTTCCAAGGCTTGGACAAAAATTTCCAAAACAAAATATGGTTTTAAAACCCTTTTCATATCTTTATTAAATCTTGTGTTAAGGCACTGTTTATTTTAAAATTTCAAATGAACCAAGCAAGTCTAGTGAGACAACATGGTTTTATACTCAAAAATGTGCAGGTTTCATTTTATAAAAATCCAGAACAAGTTTGAAATCAAACACATTTGAATTCATTTGAATTTGATTCCTAGAATTTCAAAGAGAAAAAGAAAAAGGGTTAAATAAATGGAAAAGGGCTAGCGCTACTCTTTTGGCCCATTAGTGAACTCAGCCCACTAAGCCCACCCGGGGTCTTCCTCTCTCTCTCTCACGCGACGCAGACTTACCCCGCAGTCACTGATCGGTGGACCCTCTCCACGTCAGCATCTTCTTCCCCAAACTCCGCGCGCAGACGCCGTCGCCGCCTGTTTCCTCCCCCTTCACTGCCGCAAATTAAGCTGCTTAATTTCCATTGAATCACTGAGTAATTGGCGCCCCTGCTCTGGCTAATTAATCCCCTCCTCACCGTGGTCACTTTCCCTCACACCACTCGCTCGCTCCGCCACCAGGCTGCCTCAATTTTGCGTTGCATCGCCGCAGACAGAACCAGCTCCGGTGACTGATTCCGGTGAGACGCGGCCACCCCTTTGCCTCTACTTCAAACAAGCGTGACCAGCATGTTCTGGCACATCTCCTGATGCTTTTCTTTTGCCTTCTCGTGACCCAGGTCGTCGCCTCCGTCCATCTCTGCAAACAACAGAGCCGCCGCTCAACTCCGACGAGGAATACCGGTAACCTCCGAGCGCCCCTTGCTTCCTATTTGACCCTGTCGTGTTCGCCACAACCTTACGCACCCTCTAACACCACTGGTTCGTGCTAGGGCGGTCTACATCATCGGCAACAACTCCATTTGCAAGCACCCGACGATGTCCGCAAGTCCGATGAGCCCCAACAACCTCTACAGCGCGCCCCGACCCTTCCCGTTTGCACGTTGAGCATTAGCGCGACCTTGCGAGTTCGGTAAGCCCCTCCGTTGACCCTAGCCCCCCTCTATAGCCGCCGGAGCATCACTGACAGAGCGCCGCCGCCGCGCCATCGTCGCCAGCGCCGCCCATCCATGGTCGCACGCTTGGTAACCGTAGGATCTAGATCTAGCGCTTAAGATTAGATCTGAAGCGAAGCGGTATGTGATGATCTGGACCGTGCGTATTAAGTTAGATCTAAACGGCCCGCGAGTGTGATCCGGTGTGAAACGGTATCAGCCAATCAGGACATGACGCGTGGCCTGTTCTTCGTTTTAAAAATCTGAATTTGATCTATTAGTGATTCAAACTTGCAAAATTCATAACTTTTGATCCACACGTACAAATTTTACAAATTTTATATCATTGGAATCAGGAGAAAGAATACTATATGTTTATGCAATGTGTTTAATGTTTTTCCTCTATAAAACTGGTTATTTTTGCAGAGACATTTATAGGCTTAATTTGAGTATAGAAATGATTTGAAAAATGATTTAATGATCAAATAAAGTTTGTTTAGTGTACTTTGGTCTTGTTTATGATTCAGTACTGTGTACTTGACTTGTTTGGTGTACAAAATCATCACATAGCATTTTCATGCATTCATATATTTTTGTTTGTATATTTTGTTATGTGATTTTGGTGTCATTATTTTATGTGTAGATTTTGGTGCTAATAGTGATTGTGGTTGTGAAGATTGTTGATACTCCCCAAATTACCAAGGAAAGTGGTGCTTCATGTTTTTATTCCTATAATTTCACCTTTGCATTAGAAATATTTTGTATAGGAATTGCATGATTATTTTGCTAGTATCTATATGCTATGCTTGGGAAATCCTAGTAGTTGTAGAGATATTAGAGTTTCCTCTAAGTTATGATACTTTCCATTGCCATGCTTAGCCTAGCTAGTAGCAACCAAGGGTGGTTTATGTATATTCATGCTATGGAAAATATTTCTAAGTCGTTGAGTTATGTTTTGCTTAATAAAACAACTAAGTGAATGAAATACCTGGGTGGAATGGAAAGAATGGTTTGTGTTGAGTGGTTACACAAGGCCCATTTCTATGGTTTACCTTATGTATCACACTTGTGGAAGGCCACCCAGGAACAAAGGGAATTGAGATGCCAAATGTTAAGAAGCTTCTAGTGCAACCACATGGCATTATGGGCTCTGCCTGGATCATATAGGTTGCAATAACTTAGCCATTTGGACAGTTGGTGGTAGTGGGATGATAGGTTGGAACGCATCCATTTGGTCTAAGGGAAGGCTTCTGAAAGGTCCTGTCTTGGTGAAAATCAAGTCTTGTGGGGAAAGTGCACAACCTCTGCAGATGGAAGAATCTAAGTACTTAGCCATGTCCCTGGTATTGGACAACTTGAGCATCAAGACATGGAAGCTATCAAGAATCTCCTCATCCCAATTTTCTAAGTTAAAACTTGTGGTTGAACAAGGGTGAAGGTTCACCAATTTCTATTGGTGGTTCCTTGGGAATGTTTTGTCAAAGAAAAACTTAGTGTTTTCAACTGATAGGTAAAACCTATTTTGAGCTAAGCAAGCCTAAGCTACACTTAGCCAAATTCATGTAGTATCTAGATGCTAATATTCTACTAAGGTATCACTTGCCAATACTATTCCAATGTATTGACCCACTATGGCTGTAACTTGTGATGTTGCAGGTTACTCTGATGATGATTAGGGGTTATGAGTCTACACTCAACATGCTTGCCTGTGGCACATGAAGATGAAGACTTATTTATATTGTTATATTTGAACTCTTGTATTAGGCCTGTGGCCATGGAGTTGTAAACGACTATGTTGTCTCTGGAATGACATGTAATAATGACCTTTGTTTCTATGTACTTCAGCTTAAACTATGGATGCTAGCATTGATCCAGGGACTAGCATTGCAATCACAAGGATATTTACCTTTATAAAGGTGGGATCTTACAGGCAAGGACCATGCACTCCTTTGGCGGAGGAGGCGACTTGGTCAAACCAATAGGAGCTGTAATTCGATAAGGGAACACATGAGTTTAGTAACACAAAAGTTTGAATTATCTGACTTACAGAAGTACAAGACGGAGAATCACTTACCAAATATGCTCGCCTCGGCTTGCTGGAGCGTCTCCGCCATGGAATCCCATTCTTGTCGGAGCATCTTGTATGCTTCAAGATTGCGCTGATTTTGCTCATCGGCATCTTTCTTCTGCTCTTTTAGCATCGCAATCTCCTCCTTCAAACGGTTGATCTCAGTGTTGGCAGACTCTTGCAACGCTGCCATGGACTCCTCGTGTATCTTCAAAGTATCAGTCCTCTCCTACTTAAGGATCTTGTTTTCGCTGTTCAGCAACTGAATGTGCTTGGACTGCTAAACAATGTCCTTGGCCTTGGCGATGCTTAGTACAAGTCAGAGAAAGAATAGTACACAGTGAGTAGTCAGAGAGTCATGGCGCAAGACCAAGTTGGAGTACGAAAACGAAAGGAAAAAATAGATTCTTGCTCATGGTGATTTGTTCCTTCAAGAAGGCAGTTTTACCCTTTTTGGCTTCCAGCTCTGCACGCATCTTGTGGAACTTTTCATTGGCGACGCCTCTCCGAGCATTCTCATTCTATGGAAAGAATATTAGAACCACTTAGTCTAGTTGGAGCATATAGCCGGATAAATATCCACCTAGAGGTTTGGGGGCTACAGTGAGAGTTTTTAACTCGGCAAAATGCTTAGTCTTTCTTTAAGCATCTAGTCGGAACTAATTCAGTTTCCAACTAGACGCTTGGGGGCTACAGTACGAGTTTTAATTTCAGCAAATATGTTTAGTCTTTCTTTAAGCATCTAGTCGGAACTAATTCAGTTGCAACTAGAGGCTTGGGGGCTACAGTATTGAAGTTTACAAACACTGCATATGCTACTCTAAAAGTATCTAGTCGGACTTATTCATTCAAACTAAATACTTGGGGGCTATAGTGAGAAGTTTTCTAGCTTAGTCACTCTTAGAGCATTTAGATGCAAAAACCTATTGTTTTCTGTCTAAATCCTCGGGGGCTACAGTGGGATACTCATATGAAATGCATAAGGTAAATAAAACTTACAAGAGCAATGATCTTGAGATTGGTAGCGCTCTCGACAAACAACTTGCAAAAGGAAAGGCTATTTCTTTGCAAGATATCTGCTTGTCGGAGAAGCTTCTCAAGACCGAAAGTTGTAGATGTCGGAGCCGCACTAGGAGCCAGAGTGGAGCTACTCGGCATAAGCGCCGGGTAGACTATCTTTGGAAGCTCTATGGTTATCATGGGTGCAGAAGCGCCGCCTTCGACAGACGTTCCGCCCACCACCACCGCCTTACCGCTACCGATGGCATCCTTAGCCGAAGCTTCGGCCATTTTGGTTGTGGTGCTTTCTTGTGTCGCCTATTCGCCGACAAGGACGAGATCCGTGGAGGCAGTTGAGTCCACTTCCATGGCGGAAGGGCAAGATGCCTCCTTAGCCGGAGAGCTTGTCAGAGCAGGTGTAGGCTGGATGCTAGGAGTGACAGGGGCGATGGCGGGAGATGCTTGGTGGGACACATCACGATGCAGCATGTCTTTAATGTTTTTAGAAGCCCCCGATGTTTTGGAGGTCTTCTTCAAACTTAAACTGGCCTTCTTCTTGAAACGTGCAAAAGTATAAGTACATGAATAAGATAAGCAATGGACAATGTCGGAGGAAAATAGACTTACACAACAGTGGAAGCTTTGGTAAAAGGGATCCCAGTGATCTTTCTTTTCTCCGCCTCCAGGGCGGCGGTAGTCTTCTTGGAGGCTCCACCCTCTGTCTTATTCTTCTTGTTTCCTTCGGCAGCGTTAGAGGTGGAGCTCTTCCGCTTACGCACCAACGGGGCATCGTCGTCGGACACGACGGTGACTTCCTTCATCTTAGGGTCATAGATTTGGAAAGCCATGTCGTCCTCCTCTAGAATCTTAATATGTTAAGTGAAATCCCAAAGTGTTAGATATGATGATAATGGATAGAAGGAAGAACTGGAGTATATGACATACACGAAAAAATAGGTACCTCTAGGCACTTGCCCTCCTCGAACATGTCATAGGTGATGGCGAAGCCACACTTCCTGTCCTTCACCTTGACGATGTCCTTGAGGCGGAGCTTGATGGAGTCACTCGAGAAGTTGTCCTCGGAGATGTGGAGGCTATCCTTACTCTCCTTGGTGTACTGGTGTATCAGCGTCGAGCAGTGCTGCAGAGGCTGGATCCGCCTGACGAACCAGCACATGGCCAGGTCCAATCCGGTCAGACCCGTCTCTACGAACCACTCTATCCGCCTTATAGAGCGGGAGGCGTTGTTGTCGGAGGGGAGGGAGGCTTGGGATCTCCATGTCAGGGGCTTCGGTGGCAGCTCCATTGACGAAGTCCAGATACGTTCCTTCTCGGGCAGCCAGAGGGATATCTGGGCCGTAGAAGTATGTCCATTGCCAGTTCTTGCAAGATTCATGGCCGACGATGTCGGGGAACCGCCGGCCAGGCCGGATCTTAAAAATAATTGTTTCACAGTTTCTGGGCTTGTCCTTTCTCACTCCAGCTTCCCTCTTGATGGTAAATAAATATATAAACAAGTCTAACCTAGGCCTAATCCCTAGGTATCCCTTGCAAAGCTCCACGTAGTTGCTAAGCGCAAGAATACTATTGGGGGAAAGGTTCTGAGGTTGAACCCGGTAATGATTGAAGACATCGAGGAAGAAGTTGGAGATGGGCAGGGAAGCGCCGCGTACCAACTGAGATTTGAGGTACACCTTCTCTCCGGCTTGGGGAGAAGGAGTGACCTCACCGGCCAGCACCGCCCGCCAGACAAGCCCCTCCGTCGCGGGGAGGTAGCCTTCGACGAGCAGCTCCTTGATATCGTTGTTGGTATCTGAGCCTCGCCATTCCCCCTTGTGGGAATCAACCTCTTCCTCCAGCAGCTCCAGCGCCGCTGGGTTATGGTCGCCACCGGTGTATTCCACCACCACGGACATGGGCAGAAGCAGGCCCTCTAGGGGCACATGGAAGGCGCTCGCCGGCTTCGCCGCAGCGTCAGCCACAACCGCCATGGATGGGTTAGAGTCGTTTCTCGCCATTGGAAGGGGGGAGTGGTGACTGGGGAGATTGGGAAGCTAGGGTTTTTCACGTGTGTGCGGAGGGATCGAGGAGGTGCTCGCAGGAGGAAGACTAAGGCGCAGGGGAAGAATGAGGTGAAAAGTAAAAATCCACCATAGTTGTAATATATAACCCCAGCATCAATATTCGTGCAAGATGATCGAATGTTTGGTGCATGGATGACGTGTGCGGGCATGTGCGCAGAAATTTCACCATGTTCCTAACCGTTGCTGCCAACGGTTCATATCCTTCACGCGGTAAAAATGGACATGATTGTTGATACGTCGGAAACGTATCTATAATTTTTTATGCTCCATGATTGTTTTGTATCTACTTTGCTTTGCTTTGTCTATACTTTGAGGTGTTTTATATCTTTTCTGGAACTAACCTATTAACAAGATGCCACACTGCCAGTTGCCTGTTTTCTTCTGTTTTTGGTTCCAGAAAGGCAGAAAATCAATATTCTCGGAATTGGACGGGACAAAATCCAAAGTTATTATTTTTCCCGGAGCAACACGGAACCACGAAGCAGAGTCGGAGGGGGGCCACAAGGTGGCCAAAACTCCCTAGGCGCGGGCAAGCCCTGGAGGTGCCTGGAGGGGGTGTCAGCCCCCTTGACCCCCACCGACCTTGATTCCTGCGCCTATAAGAAGCCTCTGATGGGAAAACCCTAAAGAATCCAGAAGAAATCCACGAAAACCTCTGTAGCGCCACCGCCACCGAAGGGGAGATTCGGGGGACAGAAAGTCTCTGTTCTAGCACTCTGCCTGGACAGGGAAGTGCCCCCGGAGCCATCTCCATCGCCATCTTCATCACCATTGTTGATTCCCATGATGATGAGGGAGTAGTTCTTCCTCAGGGCTAAGGGCTCTACCGGTATCTATGTGTTCATCTCTCTCTCTATGCATGGTCATATTTTGATCATGAGCTTTGTAATCAAGTAGATCTACCTTGCTACTCAAGTGCTTCATTAGATCTCTACTCTCCCCATGTGTGTGAAAGTGATAGCAAGCACGCCATGGTGGCACTTAGGTTTGAGTCTACATAAATACTCTTTGTGCTTTAATAGATGTATGCTTTTCCCCACGTGTGTGAAAGTGATAGCGGGCATACCGTGTGTGGCACTTTGGCTAGATTGAATATTTGTTATGAGTTATATTTCGAGTTGGATGTCTCTATGAAATTGTGGTGTTTGTTGTAACCATCTAGCGCTCAAGGTGACAGTGTGGGGTTATATAGATTGGGGAAGGCCCTACCATGGATTAGAGTGTCCAACCGGAGAGTAGTTAAGAGTAGTATCATGAAGAGAGGACATTTATATGAGAGAGTGTTCTCTAGTGAAAGTATGATCCCTAGGCCTTGTTTCTAAGCATTGAAACACCGTTTGCTACTAGATCTGTTGCATGTTTGCTTGCTTCCATCTTTATTCCGTTTGCCGGGGAGGTTTTGGGCCTTTACCTTAGCTCACCATCAGCTCTTTTCTGGCACCATTACCCCACATCAACAACAAGTCAGAAGCTATTTTCTAGCACCGTTACCACTTGTATTTCACTATCTCTTCGCCGAACTAGTGCACCTATATTGGGTGTGTTGGGGACACAAGAGACTTCTTGTATCTTGATTGCAGGGTTGCTTGAGAGGGAATACCTTTGACAACTTCCTCCCTGAGTTCGATAAACCTTGGGTAATCCACTTAAGGGAAACTTGCCGTTGTTCTACAAACCTCTGCACTTGGAGGCCCAACAACTGTCTACAAGAATAGAAGTGCGTAGACATCAAGCTCTTTTCTGGCGCCGTTGCCGGGGAGGTAAGGTAAAAGGTACTCACATCCTCCGGTGTGAGTGCTCGGAGTTATTTCCTTTAGATTCTGCAGTTTTGTCTTTTTGTTTCTTGTTTTCACTAGTTAGGCTTAATGAAAAACAACAACAAAATTAGAGAGATCTATAGTGTTTATCTTGAGTTAGGACATGAAGTGTTTGAAGACAAAATTAAAAAACCTATGGAGCTTTATTTGCATGCTAATAGCAATGTTATTAGTATGAATTCTTTGGACACCATTATTTCTAATGCTATGGAAAAGTCTAATCTTGGGGAAGCTAGTTTTAATGAAACTGATCTTTTTAGTCCCCCAGCTTTGGAAGGTAGCTATTCTATTGCTTATGATGACACCAAACCTCCAATCTATGATGATTACAATGATGAGTATGATATTTTTAGTCCACCTACTATTGAGGAGAAAATTTATTGTGATTACAATATGCCTCCTATATTTGATGATTATGGTGATGAGAATAATAGTGATAGCTATTTTGTTGAATTTGCTCCCACTACAATTAATAAGAATGACTATTCTTATGTGGAGAGTAATAATTATTATATGCATGTAGATCATGATAAAAATGTTTTATGTGATAGTTATATTGTTAATTTTATTCATGATGCTACTGAAAGTTATTATGAGAGAGGGAAACATGGTCTTATGTATCTCAATAATATTAAGTTTCCCCTCTTTATGTTGAAAGTCTTGAAGTTGCACTTGTTTTGCTTTCCTATGCTTGGTGCTTTGTGCTTTAATGACTTGTTTATTTACAAGATTCCTATGCATAGGAAGTGGGTTAGACTTAAATGTGTTTTGAATTTGGTTCTTGATGCTCCCTTTTACTTCAATTCATATTTCTTATGTGAGCATCATCTCAAACTATCAAGCCTAACTTAAAGGCGTTAAAGAAAAGTACTTGTTGGGAGATAACCCAAGAGTTTTCTTGCGTCTTGGAAGTTATTACTTTAGTAATGACCTCTCCTTATCCTTTTTGTTTGTTTTTTGTGCCAAGAATGACCTCTAATGAGAGGGAAGTAAGATTTGGGAGTTGCTGTCCCGAAACAGATTTTTGTTCTCTACCATAAAAATTCGTGAGGAGTCTGTGTAAGTCTGATTGAGCTGAAAATTTACGAATAAATCCCCCAGTATGTTAGGTAACTTCCGTTAGTTCAACACTTTTTGATTTGAGAAACAGAAGATGTTCGAAAAAAATGGTTTCTACCTGCTGGTCTGTTTTCACAGATTTCTGCCATTATTTGCATTTGCTTCTTATTGATTCCTTTTTGAGTTCTCTTTAGGTGAATTGAAATTTTTGAAGGAGTTACTACAGTAGCTTGTGTTTTTAGTGAAAAGACTTGTTGTTCCAAAGCTTTTCCAGAGGTCTAATATCTTTTGAATACACTAATGTTGCTAATGAAGATTGTGTGAAGTTTTGTATGAAGGAAAAATTTCAGGTGTAGAGAAAGAATGATGTCATAAGATGAAGAACGGACAAAATATCAAGCTTGGGGTTGCCACCCCATGTCACCCCAAGAAATATTCAAGAGTTACAAGCTTCAAAGCTTGGGGATGCCCAAGGCATCCCCTTCTTCATCAATAAAAATCTCAGGTCTTTCTAGACACTTTGTTTTTATTGTTTCATGCATTGTTGTGTTGTTCTTGGAGCGTCTTAGTTTTTGTTTTTGGTTTTCATTTTCTTAGTTTGCTTGAGTAAGTTGGTTGGTCACAACACACTACTTTTGGAGAGAGACACACTCTGTTTCCATTGCCTAGAACACTCTAGTTTTCAATCTTATTGTTTTCTGAGTGTTCACTATTGCTAGCACTGCGTTCAGCCTTAGTTTTCTTGTTCTTTCATCTTAGAACTTTTTAGTTCTTCTTTGTGGATTTGTGAGACAATCTCACTAATCTTTATTGATTATTATCTTTGTGAGTTGTTTCAATTAAGTTGATTGGTGTTGGAAAAGAGTAGTAAGTTCTTGCTTGTAAGTGCAAGAGGTGCTTGCATTGACTGTGACTTAGACTTTAGCATGACATGCTAGGTGTTGTTTTGACCTTATGCTTAGTGATTATTGTTGTAGCATTACTTGTTCCAAACAATTGGGATTGCTTAATATGCCTTGAAATAATCATGCGTTGTTTTAGCACACAAAAGCATAGTATTGTGGTATTCTCCTTTGATGCTTTGCTTGGGTTGACTTGGCACATGCTCACACCATGTTATGACTATGACAAGTCACCGTTAGCCTCTATGATCATTTAGTCCTTGACTTGTAGTACCACACTTTGCTTTGATTAGTAATGCTTTGTTGCACTGCATGATTATGGCCATTATTGCTCTCTTAATTGGTTGCTCCCAGTCTTTTGATATCCTCCACTTGTATGAGTAAGTTCTACTCATGCTTCCAACTCCCAAGAAACCTAGTTATTCCAAAGTGTCCACTATAAACTCCTATGCATGGTGTGTTACACCATTCCAAGTATATTCTTGTTTTCATCTATCTTCCAATTAAAAAGTATTTTGTTATGTGAAAACTTAGTGATTAAAGCACTCACAAACTTGATGGCACACTTTATATTCTTTGCCCCTAATAAACTTGAACCATTGTGACAACTTCGTTGTATATGCTTGCACTTATAAGTTGGAATTAGCAGAACTGTGCTGTCACGGGGAACGTTTTCAACATTGCACTTGTTCTTTGTACTCAGTTGGTATCATGCTCTTTTGTCTATGGATGTCACCGGTGTGAAATAAAGAGGGAACTTGTAAGTCCATGGAGTTTGTATCCTGTGTTACAGAAATGCCTGGGCCGCTAGCCTAAGCTATGCCTAATCATGGTGGAAACTTGCAGCATCACCATAGTGACATCTATGAAGCATTCTTCTTAAAAAAAGAGACACGTTGAGAAAAGAGGAAAGAGAGAAAAAAGCACCATATTCCCATGGTACATAAGAAGAATTGCTGAGATTCTCATTGTCTGCTTGCCTTGTCATTTTGGTTATGGGAAACCTCATGTACCATGTGCAAGGGGTACCCCGTTGGCGGTTCTCAATGATATGCAAATACTTACAGTGACAAGAACTTACCTGGACCCAAAGTTGAGTATGCATGAGGTGTGGCCCTCGTATTCAAGGGACTTGAGATTGCCAACTTATACTTCGTCAAGCATATACTCCATATTTGTTCACTTTAACCCTAATCACTTCAAGATGCTTATGATAGAGGCAATGAGGGCTGAAAGCTAACAAGTACCATAATTTTTGGAAGCTCCTTTTGAAACTTGAAATCCTTGCTTCCTTTACAAAGCCTTTCTTCCACCACTATTGAGTCTCCACCTTCTACCTTTAGGCACCATTAAGAGAGCATAGTTGTCATTCTGTGTGCAGTGTTCCAAAGCTTATTAATTGATGCATATTGTGATATTACTTGTTCTTGTGCTATTTGTTTCTAGTCACCCTTGTGAACTTTGAAGGTGTCCTATCCATCTATGTTGCTACTCTATGAGGGACAAGCTGATTGCCACTATGCCATGTTTTCTGTATGTGAAACAAACAAATGTTTTCCAATGCATATTATTCATGGTCTTTGTTTGTAGTTTGACATGTTGCATGCATAGTTACTATGTCCTATTGTTAGAACTCCATCTTTCATGCACATGTTTAGAGTTCTTTGATCCCAGCTTTCAATGCTTGCAAATGGTTTGATCTTGGTTTTGCTGGTGCATGTCAGCTTAGAAATTATTCTTTTTATCACTTACCTACTCGAGGACGAGCAGGAGTTAAACTTGGGGATGCTTGATACGTCGGAAACGTATCTATAATTTTTGATGCTCCATGCTTGTTTTGTATCTACTTTGCTTTGCTTTGCTTTGTCTATACTTTGAGGTGTTTTTTTATCTTTTTTGGAACTAACCTATTAACAAGATGCCATAGTGACAGTTGCCTGTTTTTTTTCTGTTTTTGGTTCCAGAAAGGGAGAAAATCAATATTCTTATAATTGGACGGGACAAAAGCCAAAGTTATTATTTTCCCGGAGCAACACGGAACCACGAAGTAGAGCTAGAGGGGGGCCACAGGGTGGCCAAACCCCCTAGGCGCGGGCAAGCCCTGGAGGTGCCTGGAGGGGGTGTGGGCCCCCTAGAACCCACCGACCTTGATTCCTGCGCCTATAAGAAGCCTCTGATGGGAAAACCGTAAAGAATCCAGAAGAAATCCACAAAAACCTCTATAGCGCCGCCGCCACCGAAGGGGAGATTCGGGGGACAGAAAGTCTCTATTTCGGCACTTTGCCAGGACAGGGAAGTGGCCCCAAAGCCATCTCCATCGATCTCCATCGCCATCTTCATCACCATTGCTGATTCCCATGATGATGAGAGAGTAGTTCTTCCTCAGAGCTAAGGTCTCTACCGGTAGCTATGTGTTCATCTCTCTCTCTCTATGCATGGTCATATTGTGATCATGAGCTTTGTAATTAAGTAGATCTACCTTGCTACTCAAGTGCTTCATTAGATCTCTACTCTCCCCATGTGTGTGAAAGTGACAGCGTGCACGCCATGGTGGCACTTAGGTTTGAGTCTACATAAATACTCTTTGTGCTTTAATAGATGTATGATTTTCCCCACGTGTGTGAAAGTGACAGTGGGCATACCGTGTGTGGCACTTTGGCTAGATTGAATATTTGTTATGAGTCATATTTGGAGTTGGATGTCTCTATGAAATTGTGGTGTTTGTTGGAACCATCTAGTGCTCAAGGTGACAGTGTGAGTATTTATATGAGAGAGTGTTCACTAGTGAAAGTATGATCCCTAGGCCTTGTTTCTAAGCATTGAAACACCGTTTGCTACTAGATCTATTGCATGTTTGCTTGCTTCCATCTTTATTCCGTTTGCCGGGGAGGTTTTGGGCCTTTACCTTACCTCACCATCAGCTCTTTTCTGGCACCGTTACCCCACGTCAACAACAAGTCAGAAGCTATTTTATGGCACCGTTACCACTTGTATTTCACTATCTCTTCGTCAAACTAGTGCACCTATATTGGGTGTGTTGGGGACACAAGAGACTTCTTGTATCTTGATTGCAGGGTTGCTTGATAGGGAATACCTTTGACCACTTCCTCCTTGATTTCGATAAACCTTGGGTAATCCACTTAAGATAAACTTGCTGCTGTTCTACAAACCTCTGCACTTGGAGGCCCAACAGCTGTCTACAAGAATAGACGTGCGTAGACATCAATTGTGTTTTCTGCATGTGTGAGTTATGAGGCGCCGCTAACCTATGTCTACATCGTTCTAGATGACACGAGCAGGTGAACCATCACATCGTAATATTCTAGCATGGACGGATTCGGTCCGGCTACGAGAAGAGTACGATGGAAGATTCAGCATTTCTCCAACTTACAAGTTGAAGACGGAGAACATTGCAGGGTTCTTGGGAGGACTACAAGATATTGTTTGATGATTTGCCGACATCTATCTAGATGGAGCATTCAACGTGAAGAGGCAATACAACGCAAGATCTCGGAGTTCTCAGGGGGCTACTGTTGGGGATATGCTATATGGGTATCCTCATAGCATGTCTCTTATCCGGATAACCCAGGTGGTCCACAGTTGGTAGCATGGACCATGGCCTGCTGGGCGGCCTAGTTAGATGGATCTAGAAGGGAGGCCCATGCCAGATAAAGGAAGGCTACAGAGGAGTCCCCGACGTACCCGGAGCCTTGGAGTGCAAGACACGTTAGACTGATTGTATACTGTGTAGGACTCTATAACTTGTCCGGCTAGGACTTTCCCTGTAACCCTAGGACCTGGCGAATATATAAGTCAGGCCTATGGGAGCCTTTAGGGCACCAATTAACTCATACCTCGCACAGCGAACCAATCCCTGCAACTCGGCGTATTGCCCTTATAGTGATTTATAGCAGGAGTAGGATTCCGCCACCGTTGTGGGATCTGAAACTGGGTAAGCTATGTTACCTCGTACCAGTCAACCGTCCGCCTTACCCCACGTCTCTAAACACGCACTGTGAGGACCTCTCCATGGTGTACTCGTCGGCAATACCACTACATTTCCCTCAGTAAGAAACCGAGGTTATCGAACCAGTAGGAGGAAGGAAACGACTCAAAGGTGTTGCTAGCAACTTGGAGACCTGCACAACACAAACTCAAGACTTTGCCCCAATGAAAAGTGAGGTTGTCAATCTCACTGGTTTGCTGTAACAAAGGATTAACTATATGATGTGGAAGGTAATGGTGGTTTGCAACAAGTAAATAGTAACAATGGAAGATGTATCAATGGGTAAAGATTGGACCGGGGTCCATAGTTCACTAGAGGTGTTCTCCTTAGATAAACAAACATGGCATGTTGCGTAAACAAATTACAGCAGGGCAATTGATAGGACTGAGCAAGGCATAACAATGCAATACTAGACATTCATGATCCTATGAGATTCGATTGGGCAATATAACAAGATACATAGACCGCCATCCAACTGCATCTATGACTAGAAATCCACCTTCAGGTTATCATCCGAACCCCCTCCAGTATTAAGTTGCAAGCAACAGATAACTTCTTTAAGCAAAGTGTGTAAGGTAAACAATCTACATGTTCCATGAACAAGAGACCGTTGTTTTCTTCCTAGTGGAAATAGCACATCTACAACCTTAAATATTTCTATCACTTCCCTTAGATTAAATAGAGGCATGAATCGACTATCTAGCATAAATACCCCCTCTTGGATTCACTAGCATCTACTTGGCCAAGATAGCTACTAGAAACGGAGAGCATGCAAGATCACAAACAAAACAGACATGATAGAATCAACAAGACAAAACCATTAATCAATCTGACATAGTAATCTCAATATCCATCGGATCCCTACAAACACAACATGCATGATTACAAATAGATGGTCTTGATCATGAACGGAGCTCACAAGATCTAAACATGATAGCACAAAGGAGGAGATACAACCATTTAGCTACTAGATGAACCTGTAGTCCAAGGTGGAACTACTCACGCTTCATACCGGAGGCTGGCATGATGATGAAGAAGGCCTCCGAGATGATCTCTCCTCCAGCAGGGTGCCAGGAAGAGTGGTGACCCACAAGTGTAGGGGATCGCAACAGTCTTCGCGGGTAGTGTTACCCAATTTATTGATTCAACACAAGGGGAGCCAAAGAATACTTGAAAGCCTTAACAACTGAGTTGTCAGTTCAGCTACAATTGGAAATAGTTCTTGCTCACAGAAGTTTATAAGTAGCAACAGTTTGTAGTAGAAACAGTTTGTAGTAGCAACAACAAAGCAACAACAGCAAGAATAACAACAAAGGAAACAAAGGGCAATAGTAATAGTAACGCAAGAGGATTCGAAAAGCGGTAGGCATAGGGATGGATGGACGGGCGTTGCATGGACGAGTCTAAACATGTAACTTCAAGATCTAGGGCATTGCAGATAAATAATAATAAGCATCCAAGTACTAAACAATCCTAGGCATGTGCTCCAAATATAGTCATGCATGCTCGCAATGAGAACTTGCACAACATCTTATGTCCAGCCAGCCCGTGGCAGCGGGGCCTCTAGGGAACTACTGGCAATTAAGGTGCTCCTTTTAATAGAGCACCGGAGCAAAGCATTAACACTCCATGAACACATGTGATCCTCACACCAAAGCCTTCCCCTCCGGTTGTCCCAATTATTATCACTTTGGGGCCTTTGGATCCGGACAATGATATGTGTACACAACTTGCAGATAAGATCACAAACAATACTATCATAATGATTCAATAATAAGTTCATATCTGAGATCATGGCACTCGGGCCCTAGTGACAAGCATTAAGCACAACAAGTTGCAACAAAGTCAAATATCACTAATAGAGATAATAGGCACTATGCCATAATAGATCTTATTCGATTACATGATAGAACTCATCCAATCCCTACCATCCCCAAGCCTACAGCTGGGGATTACTCACTCATGGATGAGGGAAACATCGGTGGTTGATGGAGATGCGTTGGTGATGACGATGGCGATGATCCTCTCCAAATTCCCCGTCCCGGCAGGGTGCCAGAACGGAGTTTCTGGATCCGAATCTTGGTTTCTGGTGGCGGCGGCGGAGCGGAACTCTTTCTGGAAAACTATCGAGCCCCCCTCGGTTTTTAGGTCGAAAGGCAACTTATAGGCGCAGAGGAAGGCCGAGGAGTTGCCTGGGGTGGCCGCACCCCTCCAGGCGCGGGGTTAGGTGGGCCCGCGCCTGGGGTGGGTATGGCCCCCCATGCCTCCTCTCTGTCTCCCCTTCTGGCTCCGTGGATCTTCTGGTGAAAAATAGTTTTTGGCATATTTTCCGGGATTTTTCCTGATAGTTGATTTTCTGCACAAAAACAAGACACCAAGGTAATTCTGCTGAAAACAACGTTAGTCCGTGTTAGTTGTATCCAAATCACACAAGTTTAGATAATAAACAATAGCAAAGTGTTCGATAAAGTAGATACGTTTTGGACGTATCAACTCCCCCTAAGCTTAGCTTATTGCTTGTCCTCAAGCAATTCAGTTGAAAACTGAGTGCGATAAAAGAACTTTCATGAACACTTTGCTTCATATGATGTATATATTCTTAGCACATGAGTAGATGCTTAGACAATTCATAATAAGAAGTATGCAACTAAGTCTACTCAATAGTCATTGCAAGCTATGAAGAGAAACCAACTCAATAATAATAAGTAGCATGAAACATAAACATAAGCAACATTGCAATGCTCATAATAAGGTATGATAGAGTGGTATCTCGCTTGCCTTTGTTTGAAGAGCACAATATGAATGCCAAGGCACCTCTGAAGTTCAAGTGAAGACTAGAGGTAAAGATATCAGAGATATAAGCATCAAAGTCATGACATAATTAACCAAGTTTTGGAACAAACACAAGAATGACAACTATGCTCTCAAGAAGGTGCTCATAGAATAAGTGGTGACTCAACAAAATTGTGAAAATGGTTTTGTGAAGATTTGAAAGGCTTCCCAATGCTGAAAGGAAGGTACTCATTAGCTTTGAGCTCTCATTGCCCCTATAATAGGCATCTTCATGTGGTTAAGGTGAAAGTGAGGTCCACTCTGAATCATATGCTTGACAGACCATAGACTTAAAATCCCAAGTCCCTTGAGTACGAGGGTCACTCCGCATGCTACTCAACTTTGGTCACCTGAAAGTTCTTGTCAATGTAAATACATGCATATCATCGAGAACCGCCAACGGGGTACCCCTTGCATATGGTATAGGAGCTTTCCCATAACCAAAATGACAAGGCAAGCAGACAATGAGCATCTCGGCAATCTTTTTATTTACCATATGCATAGATTTTTATTGAGGATGCTTCCTAGATGCTCATTATAGTGATGCTACAAGTTTCCACCATGATTAGGCATGGCTTAGGCTAGCGGCCCAGGCGTTTCTCTAACACAATGTATAAACTCCATGAACTCACAACCTCCCCTTTTATTTCACATCATCGACATCCGTAAACAAAATAACAAAGTATCAACTGGATGAGATATCCAACAGCTGTTGAAAGCGTTCCTCATGACAACATGGTTCTGCTGACTCCCAGCATATAATAAGCAAGCATATAACTTTCATGGACTAGTCACAATGGTTCAAGATTATTAAGCGCAAGGAATAAAGTGTGCCATCAAGTTTGTGAGAGATTTACTAATTAACTTTCTCAAAACAGACAAACATTTTATTTTGGAAGAAAACACGAAATATAAAATATGCACTAAAGTAGCAAACGATGCCAATAGGTAGGTATGGCGGACACAGCTGGCAATATTGGTTTTGGGGAGTTGGAAGCACAGGTAGAGCACATACTCAGTGCAAGTGAAGGCTAGCAATAGAGAGGGAGCGACAAACGAGAAAGCAATAACAATCATAATCATGCTTGCAACAAAATAGGACTAACTATGGCATGAAAGTGATACAAGAACTCTGAGGAAAAATAAATCATCGAGGCTTACTGATTATTGATTAGTCATATGCATGCGTGAGCATGTGCCAAGCCGATTCATATGAACAATCAGAGGAGGATACCACAATATCATACCAAAGTATGAATAAAACAATGCAAGCAAACATTCATATGACATGCTACAAACTATTAGCAAGCTGGAGCTAATCATAGACAAGCAAGAACTACTAAGCATCCATCTGTAACACACTCCTTACAATGAACAGACTCAGCATGCTCACAATGATGAGTATATGTACAAAAATGAAAAGAAATAGAGTTCATTACCAGCCTCTTACCACACCTCGAGTTGTCTTAATCTTCATTATTGCCCTTCACTTGTGTGACTTGAATAATAACATGAAACCAAAATCCACTGAGGACGGCTGAACCCTGCAAAGAACTCACAAATCCAAAGAACAACAACAAATATTTTTGGTGTTTTCGATTTTTTAAAACAAGCAAACACAGCAAAAACAAACAAAGCACAAGAAAACCAAAAACAAAAACTAAGACGCTCCAAAAACAACACAAATGTGCATGAAACAATAAAAACGAAGTGTCTAGAAAGACCTGAGATTTTTATTGATAAAGAAGGGGATGCCTTGGGCACCCCCAAGCTTTGACGCTTGTACCTCTTGAATATTTCTTAGGGTGACAGAGGGTGGCTCCCCCCAAGCTTGAGCTTTTGTCCATTCTTTATCTCATTACATCATTTTTTCCTTACACCTGAAATTTTTCCTTCATACAAAACTTCACACAATCTTCATTAGCAACATTAGTGCATTCAAAAGATAAAAGACCTTTGGGTTTAGCTTAGGACAGCAAAAATTTCACTAAAAACAAAAGCTACTATAGCAACTCCTTCAAAAAGCTCAATTTCCCAAAAAGAACCCAAAAAGGAATCAATAAGAAGCCAATGCAAATAATGGCAGAAATCTGTCAAAACAGACCAGCAGGTAGAAACCAATTTTTTGAAGACCTTATGTTGCTCAAATCAAAAAGTGTTGAACTAACGAAAGTTATCTAACATACTGGGGGATTTATTCATAAATCTTCAGCTCAATACGACTTCCAGAGACTCCTGACGAAATTTTATGGTGGAGGACAGAAATCTGTTTCGGGACAACAACTCCCCAAATCTTACTTCCCTCTCATTAGAGGTCATTCTTGGCACAAAAAGCAAACAAAAAGGATAAGGAAAGGTCATTACTGAAGTAATAACTTCCAAGAATCAAGTAAACTCTTGGGTTATCTCCCAACAAATACTTTTCTTTAACGCCTTTAAGTTAGGCACAACGAAGAGCAAAGTTTGGAAAGGAGAAAAGTAAAAGTGAGCAAGTATAACCACAGTGAAAACATTATTTTGTTCATTAAAATCGTTTTGTTAACAAGGTTGATCAAGTCTTGTTACCAAAACAATCTTATATGAAACAAAACTTTGCATTCCATAAAGTGATTATGTTATCTCATAATTGATAGCAATGGTTCCAATCATAATAGTTTTAAAATTTTCTTGTGGAATAGGACAATATATTTATCCAACCTTGATGCTCTCAATATTTTCAATGGAATTCAGGCAATAGCTTTTAGTAACCTTGTTGGGGAAATAGACAGTATGCTCTTTGTCATTAATATTGAATGTTACTTTTCCTTGATTACAATTGATGACAGCACCTGCAGTATTAAGAAAAGGTCTCCCGATAATAATAGACATATTATCATCTTCAGGCATTTCAAGCACAACAAAATCAGTTAAAACCATGCAATTATGAGCAATTTGAACAGGAACATCCTCACATATACCAACAGGAATAGTAGTTGACTTATCAGCCATTGGCAAAGATATATCAGTTGGTATCAACTTTTCTAACTGGAGTCTCTTATAGAGAGAAAAAGGCATAACACTAACTCCAGCTCCCAAATCATATTAAGCAGTTCTAACATAATTATTCTTAATAGAGCAAGATATAGTTGGTATACCTGGATCACCAAGTTTCTTTGGAACTTTACCATTGAAGGAATAATTAGCAAGCACAGTAGAAATCTCCTCATTAGGAATCTTCCTTTTATTAGAGACAATATCCTTCATATACTTTGAATAAGGAGGCAATTTAATAGCATCAGTCAAAGGAATTTGTAAGAATAAAGGCTTCATCCACTCACAAAACTTGTTGCAGTGTTCTTCCTCCTTTGACTTGTTTTTCTTACCTGGAAAAGGCATAGGTTTCTGCACCCAAGGTTCTCTCTCTTTACCATGTTTATTAGAAATAAAATCTTCCTTTGTGTACCTAGTGTTCTTAGTGTGCTTATCAGGTTCTTCCTCACCTTCCTCCTTATCAGGAGACTCATTATTATTACCACTCTCAGTTTTAGCATCAGAGACAGATATACTATTAGGATCTACAGCATGTTCAAGTGGTTCCTCAACTAATTTATGTTTCTTTTCTTTCTCTTACGAGGACTACCACTATCTTCACCTTGTTGGGAATCCTGCTCTATTATTTTAGGGTGTCCTTCAGGATATAAAGGATCTTGAGTAGCTGCACCACTCCTAGTTCTAATTCCATAACCATGTTTATTTCCCGAAGCATTAACTAGCATATCCTTTTGTACCTTAGCAAGTTGATCAAGTTGGGTTTGAACCATTTGAAAGTGTTTACAAAGCATTTTAATATCATTAGAAGTTCTTTCCACAATATCTTTCAACTCATGGATAGTTCTAGAGTTTTCCAATAAATGATTCTGAACTTGTTTATTAAAATACTCTTGTTTAATAAGAAATGTGTCAAGTTCCACTAAGCATTGATCAGGAGGCTTACCATAAGGAATATCACCTTCATTAAATTGGAGAGAGTGTACCTCAATAGTAGATGAGTGGGGAATTGGCTTACATAATTCTTCTATAGGAGGTAGATTCTTCACATCTTTAGCTCTAATACCTTTCTCCTTTAGACACTTCTTAGCTTCCTTCAACACTTCAGCATTTAATGGAACAACTCCCCTCTTATTTGTTGTTGGTGCTGGAATTGGTTCAGGAACAACTGGTTCAGGAGTAATAGTCTCAGGTGTATTTAGGTCAATTGAAGTCCAATCATCATAATTCTTGCTTATCTTGGTCATTAATTCTTCAGCATCTGTAGGAGTCCTTTTCCTGAAAACACAATTAGCAAAGCTATCTAGATATGTCCTAGAATCATCAGTTAGTCCATTATAATAAATATTAAGAAGCTCATTCTTAGGTAATGGACATCCAGGATGTGCATGAATCAAGGCACATAACCTTGTCCATGACTCAAGCAATTTCTCTTCCTCTCCCTATTTAAAATCAAAAAGTCTCTGCAAAGCGGCATGTCTAGCACTGGGAGGAAAATATTTATGGAAGAAAGAAGCAATCAACCAATCAGGGCTATCAATGGAACTAGGAGGTAATCTATTAAACCAAGCCCTAGCTTCTCCTTTTAATGAAAAAGGGAAGATCTTAGTAACAAAGTACTTGCGCATCTTAAAATCATCAGAGAACAAAGCACTCATAGTAGAAAGCTCATTCATATGAGCCACAACACTCTCATTTTCAGTCCCATAAAAAGGTTCTTTCTCAACAATATCTAAATAAGATAAATCAAGAGAGAAATCATAATCTTTATCTTTAATATCTATGGGTGAGGTGGCAAACTTAGGATCAGAGGACAACTTGGGCATAATAGTACGTTTAGCAAGTAGACTCTTCATAGCACTAGTACCATGTGTGTTTCGGCACTTTTCAACAAATTCATCAGTGAACTCAATGTAACCATCATTAATATTATAACTCTCACTAGACTCAGGTGAGCTAACAGGTATAACAGTGTCTTCACTAGGAGTTTTAGTATTTCCTATACTAGCCATAGTAGCATCTAGAAAAGGACCTAGTGAACCACTCGCATCAAGCACAGTTGAAGTAACATCATGAGCATCAAAAGCACTTTCAGATTCAGCAGTAGTAGCAGTGTGTGTAGCATGAGTATGTGGTGGTGGCGTGACAAGCTTACTTATAACAGACGGTGAATCAACAGCAACATAAGTGTTTAGGACTGTACCTCTCCTTGTAGTGGATGGTAAAAAGGGAACTTTCCATCACGAGACTTCCCCATGATGAAAGGAGTAGCAGTGAACAATAGTAGATCCAAGTGAACTTACAAATAAAGCTATGCTCCCGCAGCAAGTTAGAAAATAGTCTTGATGACCCACAAGTGTAGGGGATCGCAACAGTCTTCGCGGGTAGTATTACCCAATTTATTGATTCGACACAAGGGGAGCCAAAGAATACTTGCAAGCCTTAACAACTGAGTTGTCAGTTCAGCTGCACCTGGGAATAGTTCTTACTCATAGAAGTTTATTAGTAGCAACAGAAAAGCAACAATAGTAGTAACAACAATAGTGAAACAGTGACAATAGTAATAATAACGGTAACAGTAGGATTCGAGTGCGGTAGGCATAGGGATGGATGGACGGGTGTCGCATGGACGAGTCTAAACATGTAACTTCAAGATCTAGGACATTGCAGAAAAATAATAACAAGCATCCAAGTACTAAACAATCCTAGGCATGTGCTCCAAATATAGTCATACATACTCACAATGAGAACTTGCACAACATCTTCTGTCCAGCCAACCCGTGGCAGCGGGGCCTCTAGGGAACTACTGGCAATTAAGGTGCTCCTTTTAATAGAGCATCGGAGCAAAGCATTAACACTCCGTGAACACATGTGATCCTCACACCACAGCCATCCCCTCTGGTTGTCTCAATTATTATCACTTTGGAGCCTTTGGATCCGTATAATGATATGTGTACACAACTTGCAGATAAGATCACAAACAATACTATCATAATGATTCAATAATAAGTTCAGATCTGAGATCATGGCACTCGAGCCCTAGTGACAAGCATTAAGGACAACAAGTTGCAACAAAGTCAAATAGCACTAATAGAGGTACTAGGCATTATGCCCTAACAGATCTTATTCGATTACATGATAGAACTCATCCAATCCCTAGCATCCCCAAGCCTACAACGGGGGATTATTTACTCATGGATGAGGGAAACATCTGTGGTTGATGGAGATGCATTGGTGATGATGATGGCGATGATCCTCTCCAAATTCCCCGTCCCGGCAGGGTGCCAGAACGGAGTTTCTGGATCTGAATCTTGGTTTCTAGTGGCGACGGCAGAGCGGAACTCTTTCTGGAAAACTATCGACCCTCCCTCGGTTTTTAGGTCGAAAGGCAACTTATAGGCGCAGAGGGAGGCCAAGGAGATGCCTATGGTGGCCGCACCCCCTCCAGGCGCGAGGTTAGGTGGGCCCGTGCCTGGGGTAGGTCTGGCCCCCCAGGTCTCCTCTCTGTCTCCCCTTCTGGCTCCGTGGATCTTCTGGTGAAAAATAGTTTTTGGCATATTTTTCGGGGGTTTTCCTGATAGTTGATTTTCTGCACAAAAACAAGACACCAAGGTAATTCTGCTGAAAACTGCGTCAGTCCGTGTTAGTTGTATCCAAATCGCACAAGTTTAGAGAAGAAACAATAGCAAAGTGTTCGAGAAAGTAGATACATTTTGGACGTATCAAAGAGCTTCAGATCCCCCGATCTAGTGATGATGGTGGCGGCGGCTACAGACAGTTTCGTGAAATATTGATCAGGTACTTAGGGTTTTGGCATCGGGGGTCTTTATAGGCGAAGAGGCGAGGCAGGGGGCGGCCAGGGTGGTCACACACCCCAGGCACGGCTAGGGCTAGCTGCCGCACGGGGTGTGGCCCCGTGCCTCCTCCGCCTTGTATTCAGCTGCTTCCCACGGTAAAATATTGACTTTGGCTTTTGTCCTGTCCAATTTCGAGAATATTGATTTTCTACCTTTCTGGAACCAAAAATAGAAGAAAACATACAACTGGCACTGTGGCATCTTGTTAATAGGTTAGTACCATAAAACATATAAAAACACCTCGAAGTGTAGACAAAGCAAAGCAAAGTTGATACTAAACAAGCATGGAACATCAAAAATTATAGATACGTTTCCGACGTATCAAACATCTCCAAGCTTAATTCCTGCTCGTCCTTGAGTAGGTAAATGATAAAAAGAATAATTTTTGAGGTGACATGCACCATCAAAATCAAGATCAAACCATTTGCAAGCATTGAAAGCTGGGATCAAAAAACTCTAAACATGGGCATAAAAGATGGAGTTCTAACAGTAAGACAAAGTAACTATGCATGCAACATGAAAGGTTACAAACAAAGATCAAGAATAACATGCATTGAAAAACGTTTGTTTGTTTTACATATAGAAAACATGGCATAGTAGCATTCAGCTTGTCCCTCATTGAGTAGCAAATAAATGCATAGGATACCTTTAAAGTTCATAAGAGTGACTAGATACAAATAGCACAAGTACAAGTAATATCAACAATATGCATAGATCAATAAGTTTTGGGACAATACACATAGGACTAAGAATTATTTGATTGAATTATATTCTCGATCGAAAAGTGTGCGATGCGGCCACAGTGGACTAATTTATGTGGATATTACGTATGCGACTTCATTCGTGGGTGTATGGAGCAGGCACAGACTTTATTCGAGTACGTAAACAATATATTCACAATTTATTTTATACCATAATTTTGGTTGAGTTACATTCATAATGATCTACTTCTTTATATATAGTTGGATGCGATGCGGGATAAGCTCCTACCACATGAACACCTACTAGCAATTCAAGAGGAGTTGTCGGGATTTTTTCTCAGGGACGTCATAAACACAAAAGGAGAGTACAACGTGGATAGACTTTCGTGTAATCGTGGATAGACACAAAAGGATAGTATCCATGTAATGTAATGATATTCGTGTAAATCAAATAGACGAGCTCTAGTCTCGGTTGTGTATATATTTATATGTATGTAATCGTGAGAGAAATTATATTATATATGCATCAATGTATACAGCATATAGTAGCGTAGAATAATATGTATATGAAAAACAATTTTTTGAAATGAAAACACAAGATGAAAAATAATCGAACACAAAAAAAGAAAACCTTAAAGCCCCACCTCCTGCCGCGGCAGCAGGTTGGCGCAAAACGCTGCCGCGGCAGAAGAACTTTAGTTCCGATTCATGTTACAAAACGGGACTAAAAATTTTCCAGCACAGTGCGCCCAGCGGTGCCACGTGGAGACAATCTAGTCCCGGTTTGTAACAGAACCGGGACTAAAGGCCTAACCTTTAGTCCCGATATATTAGTCCGGGACTAAAGCCCCTTACAAACCGGGACTAGAGGCCTGTTTTGTATTAGTGTTAGTCGTTAGACAATGTTCGAGTAATAATCGTCATGCTTTATAATCGTACGGATGGATGTTATGCTCTCTGGCTTAGCCTTGATTAAAATGCAACATAAATTCGGCCAAATTTCAAACTGTTCTGTTTGATCTCTGTAGTTTATCAGTTAAGTGCAAACTTCAGTGAGCAGAGCAGGGGATGGCAAAGTTCAGTGTTAAAAAAAGAAAAATCGACGAGTGCTAGAAAAGGCCAGGCCCAAATAAAACATAGCCAGGTCTAAATTGGTTGTATCTAGGCCCAATAGTAAGGACGTGTAGATTCAGGAAAAAATACTCACGTTGCAATATAATTAGTGAGGGCATGTGTAGATTCAGCATTTTGAGATTATTGCAAAACTTGGAAACGTATGAGAATGTATACCCCTTTTGAGCTTATCTCATTTCACTCATTTTGAGATTATTGCATGACTCTTATATGAGAACTCATTTTTAGATTGTTTAGTTGGTTTTGTGGTGCCAATTTCTTTTTGGATACCCTTTTTTTCTCGAATATTTTGGAGAAACTTTTTTAGCCTTTTGATGCACAAGGACGAATTTCAGTTTATCATTGGTCCTTTTTAGTGGATTTCAGTTGGTTTGAATAGTTTAGCCAAATTTCGGTGCAATGAGTTCAACATTGGTCCTTTTTAGTGGATTTTACTTGTAAAGTTTGGCCTAATTTTGGTGCAATGACATGTAGAGTGTGCCAAAGTTTAACCTTGGCCTTTTTTGGGCAGCCCTTTTTTAGTGGATTTTATTTGCTTTGCATAGTTTGGGGGCCACGTAGAGCCAAATGTTTATTTCTTTCTTGAGTAAACACGCGGTCACAATAGATTGACAATACAATAAAATACAATAAAACAACTCTGTCACATAGTAGACATAGGCACATAAATAATATATTATATTATATAAGGAAGAAACATAAAGAGGGGTAATATAATTACACATAGAGGGGCCCCAAATTACATAAACCCTAACCCTAGCTACTTCGTCTAGGGATGCCGGCCAACCTTGCTCCCGGGAGGCTAGCCTACTCCATCGGCGATGGGGTGCTTGTCAATGGGCCAACACCGCCTTGCTCGCGATCGCTTCCATCGATTCGGCCGCCTTCAAGGCCTTGGGCGTCCTCCAACGCCCGTAGATTGTCCTCCCGGCCCAGTTTTGTCGCCCTATCCCGCCTGCTCGCCGCAGCACGCCGCTCCCTCGCTGTCGCCTTCCTCTCCTCAGCAGCAGCCTCCCTCCGCTCCGCCATCTCTAGTTCGTTGAAGCGCCACGGGATGGCCGCGTCGGAGAGGTTGGCGATCATCTCGTCGGGGTCAGGGTTGTGGACAAATGGCTCGTAGTCGGGGGCGGTGCATCGCTCGCGTCGCTCGCATCGCTGGCGACGCCTCGGAGGTTCCTCCGGCTTCTTTTCCCACCACTGGCGATGCAGTGGGTGGTTGTCCTCGTCGCTGGCCTCGTCGTCGGAAGGGGGAGAGTAGTGGGAGTAGGTCGCCATGGCCGGAGAGGGCTCTTTTTGGGAGGAGGCAAAGGGGCTTTTTGAAGATGAAGATGAGGAGGCAAAGGGGGCTTTGCCACTATTTATTGCCCCGATGAATCAGCGTGAGTAATTGGGGTAGATGAAGAAGGTACTGTGTGAAAGCGTAGGAATAGCCCTGCGTTGCGCAGCTGCGTGCGCTATGTTGCGTGTAGGCAGACGCGTGCGCTGCGTTGTGATCAATGCAGTCACTGCAAAAAAATAGCTAGGATGCGACATGACCCTGCATGCATGCGTGCATTAATGAAAGAGGTGAAAAATGTCCAAAGTCAGGTCGAGTCCAAAGTCCCACACACCACGCACTGTGTTGGCCCGCATCATTCACAGCATGAGTCCAAAGTCTCATGCACTGCGCGAATGGAGGGATCCAAGGTGATGTGGCTTACCCTGCCTTTCCATGACTCATTGTTATGGACTTGGGTTTTGGAAAAGATGGGGATGCTGGAGATCATGGAACGGTTAGCAAACAAGCAATACAGGGACACGAGGTTTACCCAGGTTCAGGCCCCCGGAGGGAAAACCCTACTCCTGCTTGTCCTCTCTTGATTACGGCGGAACCAAAGGTTACATGGGTGCGCAGATGCAATCTGGTGTGGAGGTGTGTATGCGGTGGTGTGCGAGAGATTGTAAGAGAGATCTAGGTCTATTGTGGGATGCCCCATCGTTGGACCCTCCTAGCCTTTATATATGGGGAGACTAGGTCTCAGGTACCGACATGAGTAGGTTACAAGTTGTATTCAAACTCTAGTCTTGAGGTTTTCTTGTCTTGTGCGCTTTGGAGTCCGTGTCCATATGTGCTTCGTGCAGCCGAAACGTCTTTGGCGTCCTGGACCTTGGCAGGTCGTCGAGTGGGCCTTCCATCGGTGGACCAGGTATACTAACATCGGGTACCCGTAGGGTATAACCATCTCAGTAGCCCCCGAGTGTTCAGTCGAATCGTAGATTCGACTGAGGACTCTTTGATCTTTCGGGTGCAGCTATCTCCGTTTGTTAGAGTAAGATTTGAATGTGTAGGGATTGATGATACGTGTGCCTGACTCTTCCGACGGATCAGGGCCAGTTAACTGTCTTAGGACAAAACAACATGATCTTCTTCAGATTCGAGTCCCTTGACTCGAACCTGGAACATATGCTGGCGTAATTCGACTCAGGCCGCGAAGGACTTACAGGAGTGGAATTCCAGTAAATTTTAAATGGTGTACCCAACGCGTCCTTCGGGATTTTTTATCACGCCTGTTGGCACGGATTCTTAGTAGCGGAGCGCAGTCGTGTGCGTTGCCAGGCCATTAGATGATATCTGTAGGTCTTATCTTTGTGTCGCAGACACAGCATCCGAATGTTTATCACCGTGGAGATGTTTTGGGTGGCCAAGGAGGATGTTACTCACTTGGCGTTAATTGGGGCAGAGTTGTCGAAAAGTTTTTGCATACTGATTCGAAGGATCGTAGTCGAAGCATTCATAGGGTGCGCGACCATAGCTCCCTATGGGAGTAGCCCCCGAGTGTCTGTTTGAGTCGTAGACTCGAGCAGAGACTTTAATTCATCCGTTGTTTGGCTTCAGGTCCGTAGGACAAAAAAAATTCGGATGCTTGAATCCATCCTCCCTATGGGAGTAGCCCCCGAGTCCGTAGTGGAGTCGCAGACTCGACGTAGGACTCGAAGAATAGATCGTTGGTGTAGTACCTTAATCGTGTGTCGGATGCGTGGCCAGCGCTCCTAATAGGAGTAGCCCCCGAGTCCTTAGTCGAATAATTGATTCGAGTGAGGAATCGAAGCGTGCCACTCGAAGATCTTCTGTGTGCTCGACCAGCGCTCCAGTTTGGAGTAGCTCCCGAGTGTCTGGCAGAGTCGTAGACTCGGGCAGAGACTCGAGTCTTGTATCGTGGAGTTGTAGTAGGCAATGTCATGGGCATGCCACTGACCCGGAAGTACATCAGGTGCGCGACCAGCGCTTCTGATAGGAGTAGCCCTCGAGTGTCTAGTCGAGTCGCAGACTCGAATGGAGACTCATGCGAGGAGAAACCACTGACCCGGAAGTGCACCGAGTCAGCGTATCACGCATAAGGAGCCAGTAATCGACGACACAGTCGGAGTTGTCTTGGCGGAGTCGTGCGGCGTTTAGCCGGAAGGACTCAACATTGCGGATGAAGTCGTTGCCGCTGCTTCTGTTGGGTGCGCGGCCAGCATCGCGTCTTTGTAGCATCGGGCGATGCAACCATCCAAGGAGAGACTCGACTCGGGTATTGAGTTTATGGCGTAGCCAGTTGCTTTGTCGACTCCTGTTGGAGGACCCGATACAATAGCGAGATGTAATTCGACATTCCTGTAGGCTGCAGAAAACATAAAAAATTGTGAAGTACTTGTATCTTGTAAAAAAAATATTTGCCTTTCGGCTTGTATAGTAAGATTCTGATGTTGATCGAGTCGACACTTTTGCACTATTTGCTAGGCCTTTTCGTTAGCTTGGTTACCCTTAGTCTCAGTACCTTGCTGAGGCACTCGGAGTTTAAGGATTCAACGGTCAGGCAGAATCAACTACTCGGGCTGTCGCGTTCGAGGTGCTCGAGTGCGTGGAGCTGATGGCATATTAGGTTACTCGAAGAGGGCACATCCCCCGAGTGTTTCGAGTGCGGGTTAAAGTAAACAAAATAATCAACTCTAAGTAGAGGGGAACTTAGCTTTATCGGTAATCGACGAGGTAGATCCGGTCGCAGACGTAGTCAACGCAGTAGTGGGCGAAGTAGATGCGGACACAGGGTGCCGAAGCCGAGGGAGCCCCTGAGCCCCCGAGTCATTGGAGCCGAAGATCGTAGCGGATCGCCGGAGTCGAAAAGTACAGCAGGTCGCCAGATCAACGCCAGATGAGTAGTCAACATAGCGGTCGAGAGTTGCGCAACGAACATGTAGTTAACCTGACAACAGGTCACGTGGCGGACGTGGTCGACGCGGCGGACCGGAGTCGCATGGTGATGATGAGTTGCCACGTCCGGAGACCGTAACGGGCCAGATCAGTCGAAGACTTCATCGGGTTGCCGCATCAGTAGACTGCACCGGCACGCTGCATCCGAAGACCGAGCAGGTTGCCAGAGCGGAAGAAGCCTCCGGGTCGCTACTGCCGAAGACCGTAGCAGGTCGCGCCGTGGAGTTGGTGTAGCTGAAGACCATACCGGGTCTCCCGGTGGAGTCGGCAGTGGAGTCGTTGGATTTTTGTCATCCGAAGGTGCCGTGAGTTGAGACAATGCGGCCAGTAGAACGAGATGACAGTGCGCCGTATTGTTGTTCTGTGGATCGCACCAGGTTCCCATCGTACGATAAAATTGAATATAATAATTCGAATTATCTAAAGTGGAGAGAGATCCCCTTGTATCAATCAGACACATGTAGTGTATTGCTCACGGCTTCTTTGTTTTCCTTGATCAGCTAGTGCGCATGTCCGACAACGATCAGAGAACAGCTGCCACAGTGGCCACATGATTTGTGCCAGATCGATTTTCTTTGTGTATGTGCCTCATCAGGACATGGCCTGCTAGTAGCCTGATTTCTCGTTACTTCCATGAAGATTTATGTAGCGCTTGACTTTTGGCATATGATAATCTGCTGAGAAAACTTAGATCCCATAGATCCGATCAGCAGATCGAGAGGGCAGAGCTGACTTAGAGCCCTCGAGCCCATGCATAGTCGACGGTGAAGGATCCGACGCAGATCTGTTTCTCTAATACTGAAGAATCAAAGATTGCAGGCGATGAGACCGTCACGATCGTACAATCAGCGTCCCCAGTTCCCACAGACGGCGCCAATTGACGAGGTTTAATATCATCAATGCCCATTGTTATGGATTTGGATTTTGGAGAAGATGGGGATGCTGGAAATTGCGGAAAGGTTAGCAAACAAGCAACACGGGGACACGAGGTTTACCCAGATTCAGGCCCCCCGAGGTAAAACCCTACTCCTGCTTGTCTGCTCTTGATTACGGCAGAACCGAAGGTTACAGGGGTGTGTAGATGCAATCTGGCGTGGAGGTGTGTATGCGGTGGTGTGCGAGAGATTGTAAGAGAGATCTAGGTCTATTGTGGGATGCCCCCTCGTTGGACCCTCCTAGCCTTTATATATGGGGAGGCTAGGTCTCAGGTACCGACACGAGTAGGTTACAAGTTGTATTGAAACTCTAGTCTTGAGGTTTCCTTGTCTTGTGTGCTTTGGAGTCCGTGTCCATATGTGCTTCATGTAGCCGAAACGTCTTGGGCGTCCTGGACCTTGGCAGGTCGTCGAGTGGGCCTTCCGTCGGTGGACCAGGTATACTAACATCGGGTACCCGTAGGGTATAACCATGTCAGACGTGTGGGTCCAACACAAAGCATTTAGATGCGTGTGAGAAGCACCGATCGACGTGTCTCCTTGTTGCATGCGATAAAATAACTCGGATGCGACGTAACTACGTTGCAGCACCGCTGTGTCGCTTGGCTGTGTCGATGCGATAGGCTATATGCGCAAAATAGCTAGACTATGACGCGAGGCAGCTACATGGCATGCATGCATGGTTCCGTCGCATACAGCCTGCCCCGCCCAGCACCCTCATTAATGCATGCCACGCTTGGCCCAACGTTCAATGGAGTGTGCCACGCTGTACCGTATATGTTCATGGAAAAAAAATGATGCGAGCCAATCAGGTTCCAGAATCATTGCTCCCACGGATCGCCAAGAGCTAGCTGCGAAATCCTTCTAAGAGACGTCAACCAATTAGGTTGCAGAACAAGCCCTCACATGGATTGCCAAGAGCCACCCGCGGAATCCGTCTAAAAGACACGATCGGACGGCCACAGTGTCGTGCTAGGGTTAGATCGACGTTCCTCATTTGTCCTTAGGGTTAGCTGGGTTTAGGAGGCAGTCAACGGGGTTTTCACAAGTTTGACTAAACATTCAAATGTGCATAACTAATTCAAAAAAATCAAAAAATACAAAACCTTTGCATGGTGTCATATTATATGACATAGTTATGAAGAAAAATATCAAACTTGGTATATTGATCATATCTCAAAAAAACCTTCATAAAATGACATATCTCATCCGAGGTATTCTGGCTTTCAGGTCAAATGACCAATGGTATGGCTAGAATCAAGGCATAGTTTGCGATAATGTATCCATATTGTGCATGCATGTGTATAATGGGATGACTAACAATGTTGTAGAAGGAAGTTTTCCTTTTTGACGCACAAAAAAGCCATTTTCCATTTTCTGTGTTCCGAAAACGGGAGGGTATGAAGCAACCACCAAATTGAAGTTCCAAAATGTTAACATCCTATTTTTCAAAAATACTATACCACCTTGCATGTACAATATCCCAAGTTGGGTATCTCAAACCTTTTATTCCATCCCTGGTAAAAAAGACAAATCATGTCGAATCGGTTGAAAGTGGGTCAGATATGAACTATAGGTACATGTTATGATGCCTGTGATTTTTCACAAAAATCATTTTTAGGTTCACAACATGCTATTTCATCAGAGATCCAATGCTAGTTTAGTGAGCCTCAGCCCCAACCTAAAAATCTTTATGAAAATCCTTCACAAAGTTTGACCAAACATTAAAATAACTAATTAAAAAAATCAAAAAAATACAAAACCTTCGCATGGTGTCATATTATGTGACATAGTTGTGAGGAAAAAAATCAAACTTGTTTTTAATTTTTTTCTATTAAAGCATGATTTTTCAAAATTAAATAAATAATATAAAAATAATATAAAAAGTGTGAGATTGGTAATCTAACTATATAGGTAGAAAATGTTCATTGTTGAATTTTTGGGGTGATTTGGAATGGTCGAAAAAAACTTTGTTAGAAATGGGGTGGTTTACCCTAGCTTTGGAGCCCATTTCTACCACATTTTGGGTGAGGGTGAGTTGTACTTCACAAAAGGGACCAGGGTGAGGATGAGTTGTACTCTACATATGAGAAAACGTTGGAAGCTCATACAAATCTAGAAAAGTACACATAACTACATTGGTTGAAATTCAAATTTACCATCATATTTGAATTTCGGCCAAATTATTACAACAAGTGCCAAATTATTACAATAACAAATGTTTATAACAACAACAAGTGCCAAATTATTACAATAATAAATGTTTACAACAACAAGTGCCAAATTATTACAATAAAATGTTCACACATCATTCAAAGTCTATTTCTTTTGTCTCTTCTTATCCCTCGATTTCTTCTCCTTCAAAAGTTTCACACCACACAACAGGTTTATGCTCTTCTTTCTCTTACCATAACCATCTGGCCTCCCCACAACACTATTAGAGATATGCCCTAGAGGCAATAATAAAAGTGGTTATTATTATATCTTTGTGTTTATGATAAATGTTTACATTCATGCTATAACATTATTAACTGGAAACATTAATACTTGTGTGATTTGTAAACTAAATTAGAGTCCCTCGTAAAGCCTCTTTATAATACTAGCTTGTTGGTTAATAGATGATCGTGGTTTCTCGATCATGAACATTGAGATGTTATTAACAACAAGATCATATCATTAGGAGAATGGTATGATGGACATACTCCTATAGATAAGCATAGCATAAAGATCAAGTCATCTCAATAGTTTGTTTGCTATAAGCTTTCTGATGCATAGTAACCTAATTCCTTCGACCATGAGATCATGCTAATCACCATCACAGGAAGGATGCATTGATGACATCAAACACCACACTGTAACTGGGTGGCTATAAAGGTGGCATTAAGTGTTCGGAAAGTATGGGTTGAGGCACATGGATCAAGAGTGGGATTTGTCCATCCATATGATGGATAGATATACTCTGGGCCCTCTCGGTGGAATGTCATCCAATTAGCTTGCAAGCATGTGACTGGCTCACAAGGGATCACATATCACGGGAACAAGAAAAGAGTACTTATCGGTAACGAGGTTGAACTAGGTATGTAGAGATACCGACGATAAAAACCTCGGATAAGTAAACTATCGTGAGACAAAGGGAAATTGGTATCGTATGTAAGTGGTTCATTCGATAGCAAAGTAATCATAGAAATATGTGGGAGACATATGAATTTCCAGATTCCTCTATTGGTTATTGATCGGAGAAGTGTCTCGGTCATGTCCGCATAATTCACGAACCGTAGGGAGACACACTTAAGGATTCGATGTTGTTTAGTAGATATGGAATGTTAGTAGGGATACCGAATGTTGTTCGGAGTCTCGATGGGATCCGGGATATCACGAGGAGATCCGGAATGGTCCGGAGAATAAGATTCATATAAGGAAAGTCCGATTCCGGAGTTCGGGAAACATTCCGATGTTTTCATCGGAGAGGTTCTAGAAGGTTCACCGGTCCGGAAGGGGAATGGTCCATGAATGTGTCACGGGTAAGTGGAATGATTGGATCATATCCTAGGTCACTTGGTGTGGTCATTTGTGAGAGAGAATTAAAGCTCTAAATTGAAAGTCAAACGGGAGGTTTGAAAAGTCAAACTGGAACAATGGTTTCCTAGTGGAAGAAGGAAAGAGTCCTTCCAACTTGGGTTTGGAAGTGGATTCAAACTCACCCCTCCCAAGGTTGCCCCCTCTCATAAATAGAGGGGGAGGGCTGCCCCAAACACCAAGACTAGACCTCCCCACACCCGTGCAGCGCCAGCTCCTTCGCCACCAGCCTCCTCCGCTTAGCCACGCCGACACCTCCTCCTCCTCCTCTCGGTCTTCTAAACCCTAGATCACCGGGAAACCCTAGATCCACCATAACTTGCACCGGCTTAGGCGAAGCCCTGTGGTATCTTCCCTCTACTTCCGACACCACGCCGTCGTGCTACCGGAATCACGAGGGGAGAACTACAACCTCCGCTGCCTGTTGGAACAAGGGAGAGGAAGGTCTTCATCGAGTACCGAAGCGATGTGACCATTGAAGGCGGCCAGCCGAACGCAGCGCTGAAAGGATCATCTATGCGATCTTGAGATCGTCAAGTGTACGACCACATCACCCACGAGAATCTTCTCTCGTTAACCGCTTTGGAATCTTCGAGGGTGAGTGATTCTATCGACTCGTTGCTACAATCTAGTAGATAGATCTTGGCTTGTTTATGTGCATGCGATAGAAAGTTTTTGTTTTCCATGCTACGAACCCCTACAGTGGTATCAGAGCCGTGTCTATATGTAGATCTATTGCACGAGTAGAACACAATGGTCATTGTGGGCGGTGGTGCTTTTATTATCAATTGCTTTTTGTGTACTTTGCATCTTGCGGTATGATGGGATGAAGCGGCCCAGGCTAACCTTACATGACATCGTTCATGAGACTTGATCCACGCTTAACATGCAACTTGTATTGCATAAGTGGCTTTGCGGGTGTCTGTCTCTCCCATCATAGTATAGATTCAATTTACAACGGGCACTTGATAGTTCAAACATCAACGTTGTGGTTCTTGTTCGTAAGTTAGAACGACACTTATTGAAAGCCCCAAACCACGTAAAATATGCAAAGAAAATTAGAGGCGTCTAACTTTGTTTTGCAGGGGTGTGCTGTGATGTGATATGGCCATGATTGTGATTATATATGATGTATGTAATGATCCTTATTGTGATATGGCCATATGGTTATCTTTTAAATTCCATTAAGACCTACATGTCTATTCAAAGTAGTTGTAATAGTTGATGCTGGTGGACGACAACCATGAAGCGGCGCCATTGACCTTGATGCCACACCGGTAATGATGGAGATCATGTTCGTGCTTGAAGATGGAGATCGGAAGCACAAGAAGAAAGGCCATATCATATCACATATTATGAATTGCATGTGATGTTAATCCTTTTATGCATGTTGTATTGCTTAGTTCACATCGGTAGAATTATAAGATGATCCCTCAAGCACAAAATTTCAAGTTTTAAAGTGTTCATCCTTAGTAAGCACCGTTGCTAAAGCTCGTTGTTTCGAAGCACCACGTGATGATCGGGTGTGTTAGATTCTGCGAGTGTATACAACGTGAGCAAGCCATATTTGCTCATGCGGAAGCTAAGGTTTGATCTTGACGAGCCTAGCATATACAAACATGGTCTCGGAACAAGGATCACCGAAAGGTAAAGCATGAATCATATAGTAGATATGATGAACATGTCGATTGTTCGCCATTGAAGCTGCATCAACTCTCGTGATGATCGGTTTTGATGTGGTGGATTTGGTTCATGTGATCACTAAAACAATGTGAGGGATATTGTTTTGAGTGGTAGTTCACCTAGATTAATTTAACTATTAATTAGAACTAAATTTGTCATAAACTTAGTCTAAACTATTGCAAATATGTTGTAGATCAATGGCGGCCCCTGCCATCAATTTTAATGCGTTCCTAGAGAAAGAAAAGTTGAAAAACAATGGAAGCAACTTCGCGGATTGGTTCCGCAATTTGAGGATTGTCCTCAATGCTGGTAATTTGACCTATGTGCTGGATGCACCGCTGGGTGACCCGCCTGCAGCTGATGCTACCGATGAGGTAAAGAATGTTTTCCTCGCTCGGAAGAATCAGTACTCCACAGTTCAGCGTGCTATCTTGTATGGTTTAGAATCAGAGCTTTAGAAAAGGTTTGAGAACCATGAACCACATGATATTGTCCGTGAACTCAAAATGATATTTGAGGATCACGCGGCAGTTGAGAGTTATGAGGCTTCTGAAAAGTTCTTTAACTGCAAGATGGAAGAGGGCAGCTCCGTCAGTGAGCACGTGCTTAAGATGTCTGGGCACACAAGCAAGCTTCAAAGTTTAGGTATAGTGATTCCTAATGCTTTGGGGATTCACCATGTCCTCCAATCACTACCACCAAGTTACAAGAACTTTGTGATGAACTACAATATGCAAAACATGGACAAGTCGTTGCCCGAACTCTTCTCCATGTTGAAGTCTGCAGAAGTGGAGATCAAGAAAGAGAACCAAGTGTTGTTGGTCAATAAGTCCACCAAATTCAAGAAGCAAGGCAAGTCTAAGAAAAAAGGAAACTTTAAGAAGGGCGGTAAGAAAGTTACCGCGCCGGTGAAGAAGACCAAGGCTGGGCCTAAGGCTGATACTGAGTGCTTTTACTTCAAGGGAGAGGGTCACTGGAAGCGGAATTTCCCTAAGTACTTGGCGGATTTGAATAACGGCAACATCAAGAAGAAAGGTATATCCGATATACATGTTATTGATGTGTATCTCACTAGTACTCGTAGTAGTGCCTGGGTATTTGATACTGGTTCGGTTGCTCATATTTGTAACTCGAAATAGGTGTTGCAGAATAAATGGAAGCTAGCGAAGAACAAGGTGACGATGCGCGTTGGAAATGGATAAAATGTTGATGTGATCGCGGTCGGCACGCTACCTCTTCATCTACCATCGGGATTAGTTTTATACTTAAATAATTGTTATTTGGTGTCTGCGTTGAGCATGAACATTATAACCGGATCATGTTTATTGCGAGACGGTTACTTGTTTAAGTCCGAGAATAATGGTTTTTCGGTTTATATGAGTAATATGTTTTATGCACATGCACCTTTGATAGATGGTCTATTCTTATTGAATCTCGATTGTAGTAATACACACATTAATAACATTGAAGCTAAACGTTTGAAATTGAGTGATAACTCGACCTATATGTGGCACTGTCGTCTTGGTCATATTGGAGTGAAGCGTATGAATAAACTAAAGGGACACGGGTAGGCTACCCTAGGCGCAGATCAAAAAAAATTCTACCGCGTATACCGGGATTACTGTTGTCATAGATCACGGGATTACCACTAGACGCGTAGTTGCGGAATTGATGAAGCGCGTCAAGGCAGTGCAGACGTTCCACGTCTCCTCCTTGTCCTCGTCCCACGAGCAGCTCCCCTTGCACGGCTCGTCCAAGCGCTACAGATGCAGCGCCTCTGAGGTATCCACACGTACAGGGTGGAAGCGTCAGACGCCGGACTGCTAGGTCCGCGCGTGTAAGACAGGCGAGAGGTGTGGCGGCTGGGTGGAATGGTCTGAGGTCTAACTCTGGTCAGCTCGCCCCACCCTCTCTTATATAGGTGTCCCTAGTGGGATTCTACATTAGCATCCCATTAGTAGCCTAAGCCTGGTCTAATTCGGATCCAATCCTCATTAGGCTTCCAGCCCCTTAAGTGTGTGACCCTATAGGTTCATATACGTATAGACATGACACGAATACACTTATTCTATCAATAGTTGGTAGCAGCCTCTAGCAAGACGTGCCAACTCCTAAACGCATACAAAGATCATATCGGACGAACCATCACAAGGTTTAGTACATGTCTTTCCCTTTGCCTCACGATATTTGGTCTAGCTCCAAGCTGACCTCCCTTTCTCGATACTGTGATTCAGAATCTCTTCACTAGGTTAACTCTTAACCTTATGTAGTACGGCCATGCATTTCTGGATCCGATCACTCGAGGGGCCCAGAGATATCTCTCTCAAGTAGAGAGGGGAAAATCCCATCTTGATTGACCATGCCTTGAAGCATGCTTCATGACAAACCCGAAAGCTACCTTTATAACTACCCTGTTACGGTGCAGCGTTTGATAGCCCCAAAGTAGGTCGATCCACATCCCAAGTACATGCGACAATCTCAGGTCTAAGGACAAAACGTACATGATGTGTAGAGAGAGAGCTGCAACTTATTGCCAGTCTCAGGTTGGGTTAGTCCAACCCCATGTTCATAACATGTGTCCACATCATTGGTTTGACATCTCCATGTCTATGACTTGCGAAACATAGTCATCAACCAATCGATGTGCCAGTCTAATATTCACGTGTGTCCTCACATGAACTCCGACTAGGGACAACTATTAAATAACCATACAAGTAAAGAGTTTCACAAACAATTCACATAATTGCCAATCAATACAAGTTGCCTGATATGGATATTCAAGGAACATTACAATAACTCATGGATACATATGAAATATAATCATCTCTATGATTTCCTCTAGGGCATATTTCCTTCAGAAACTCCATTCCGATGGACTTCTTGAATCACTTGATTTCGAATCACTTAAAAGATGCGAAGCATGTCTGATGGGTAAAATGAATAAGACTCCATTTTCTGGTATGATGGAGCGAGCTACGGACTTGTTGGAACTCATACATACCGATGTGTGTGGTCCAATGAGTCTAGCATCGCGCGGTGGTTATCGCTATGTTCTTACCTTCAAGGATGACTTAGTCAAGGGATCAGCAATTTCCTTCAGTCTCCCACTTGCACTAGAGTCAATCTAAAATGTATCTAATACCAATTGCTCTTGTGTGCGCTTCATGTGTGGGCTGCGGGAGAGGCTTAGTCAAGGGATCAACAACATTTGAGTCCGTATGTATTATTCATATCATGACACTACCATCCTCAACGAACTCTCGAATCTGATGGTAACGCATGCGAATATGTTTGTTCTTATGGTGTTGTCTAGGTTCCTTGGCCTATGCAATAGCACCATTGTTGTCACAATAAACGTCCAAGGGATTGGACGCGCCCTGAACCACACCGAGAGTGATCAGGAAATTCCTAATCCAAACAGCTTCCTTTACTGCCTCTGAGGCAGCAATATATTCAGCTTCTGTTGAAGAGGAGGTCACCGTATCTTGCTTGGAAGTTTTCCAGCTCACATCACCACCATTCAAGACAAACACATAACCTGATTGCGATTTCGAATCATCTGAGTCGTTAAGGTAACTCGCATCTGTGTAACCCTTTACACTGAGTTCATCCTCACCTCCATAAACTAGGAACACATCCTTAGTCCTTTTCAAGTACTTAAGGATATTCTTTACCGCTGTCCAATGACCTTCACCTGGATTAGCCTGGTATCTTCTCGTAACACTTAGAGCATAGGAAACATCTGGGCGAGTACATACCATTGCATACATGATGGATCCAATAGCCGAAGCATATGGAACCCTACTCATGCGCTCACGCTCATCAGTAGTCAAAGGACACTGAGTCTTGCTGAGTTTTATGCCGTGAGACATGGGCAAGAACCCCTTCTTAGCCTCTTCCATGCTGAACCGTTTCAACACTTTGTCAATGTATGTACTCTGGCTTAATCCAATTAGCCTCCTTGATCTATCTCTATAGATCTTGATGCCCAGAATATATGCCGCTTCTCCCAAGTCCTTCATTGAAAAACTATTTTTCAATGAGGTCTTAACAGACTCGGGCATAGGAATGTCATTTCCAATCAGCAATATGTCATATACATATAAGATTAGAAATACCAGCGCTCTCCCACTTTCCTTCTTGTAAAAACAAGATTCTTATTTGTTTTTGATGAAGCCAAACTCCTTTACAACTTCATCAAATCGAATGTTCCAACTCCAAGATGCTTGCTTCAGCCCATAAATGGACTTCAGAAGTTTGCATACCTTTCCAGCATTGTTTGGATCGACAAAACCTTCGGGCTGCATCATATACACGTCCTCAGTTAGGATTCCATTTAGGAAAGCCGTCTTGACATCCATCTGCCATATTTCATAGTCGAAATGTGCAACAATGGCTAGAATTATACGTATAGATTTAGGCATCGCTACGGGCGAGAAAGTCTCATCGTAGTAAACTCCTTGAACTTGTCGAAAACCTTTTGCAACAATTCGAGCTTTATGGATGTGAACATTTCCATCCATATCAATCTTCTTCTTATAGATCCATTTGCACTCGATGGCTTTAAAACCATCAGGCAGGTCAACCAAGTTCAAAACTTGATTGTCTCCCATGGACTCTATCTCGGATCTCATGGCAATCAGCCATTTCTCAGAGTCTGGGTCCACCATCGCTTCTGCATAGGTCGCGGGCTCATCATTGTCTAACAATAATAATTCTCGCGCTTCGTGGAGCCTCGCCAACCTTCGTGGTTGTGGTGCTTCTGTTGCCACGGGTTCCTCAACTTGTTCTGCTACAATAGCATCACTGGTAGAAGCATCCCCAACTGGCTCATCTTGAACTTCTTCAAGTCGCACCGACCTTCCACTTGTTCCCTTTGTGAGAAACTCTTTCTCTAGGAAAACACCGCACGAGCGACAAACACTTTGCCCTCCTCTCGGTTGTAGAAGTAATACCCTAAGGTTTCCCTTGGATATCCCGCGAAAATGCATTTATCCGATTTGGGTGTTAGCTTGTCCGACTGAAGTCGCTTGACAAATGCATCACAACCCCAAATCTTTAGAAAAGACAAACTGGGATTCTTTCCAGTCCATATCTCATATGGTGTCTTAACTACAGATTTAGATGGTACCCTATTAAGTGTGAAAGCTGCCGTTTCTAGAGCGTAACCCAAAAATGACAATGGCAAATCCGATTGGCTCATCATCGATCGAACCATGTCCAACAAAGTTCGTTACGCCATTCGGAGACCCCGTTCCTTTGAGGCGTTCCGGGCGGCGTACGTTGTGGAACAATTCCGCAACTCTTAAGATGATCACTAAATTCGTGACTCAAATATTCACCTCCACGATCAGATCGCAAGACCTTTATTTTCTTGCCACATTGATTCTCTACTTCACTCTGAAACTCCTTGAACTTTTCAAAAGTTTCAGACTTATGCCTCATCAAGTAGACATAACCATATCTAATGAAATCATCAGTGAAAGTAATGAAGTAGTGATATCCTCCTCTGGCTCTCGTGCTCATTGGTCCACATACATCAGTATGTATGAGTTCCAACAAGTCTGTTTCTCTCTCGGGTAAACCCGAAAAAGGCGACTTGGTCATATTTCCAAGTAAACAAGCCTGACATGTCTCGTATGATTCAAAATCAAACGAAGTTAGAAGACCATCACCATGGAGCTTCTTCATGCGCTTTTCACTTATATGCCCCAAACTAAAATGCCATAAATAGGTAGGACTCAAATCATTAGGCCGAAGCCTTTTAGCACTAACATTGTAAACAGATGCATCATCAAGATTTAAAATAAATAACCCATTCACAATGGGAGCATTATCCATAAACATATCATTCTTAGAGATTACACAACCATTGTTTGCACTCGCGAATGAATAACCATCCCTCATCAAACATGAAGGTGATAAAATGTTTCGACCCATACTAGGAATGTAATAACAATTATTCAACTCCATAATAAATCTTGGCGGAAGGTGAAGTTGCATGAAGCCAACGAACAATGCAGCAACCCTTGCATTATTTCCGACGCGAAAATCCACTTTGCCTTTCTGCACTTCTCTAGTCCTTATTAGCCCCTGCATCGAATTGCAAATATGAGCAACCAATCCGGTATCAAATAACCAAGAGTTAACATAGGAATCAGCGAGAAAAATGTCCACAACATTTACAACAAGCGTACCTGAGTGGGAAGTACTCTTACTTCCACTCTTCTTCAAAGAAGCCTGGTACTTGCTGCAGTTTCTTTTCCAGTGGCCATGTTCATGACAAAAGAAGCACTCAGTGTATTCTACAGGTCCAGCCTTTTGCTTAGGTGCAGGCTTAGGGATCATATCCTTAGCCTTGCCCTTCTTCTTCCAAGAAGTACCTTTTTTCTTGAAGCTAGGTTTGTTCTGCACATCCATCACATGGCTATGCCCTGCACACTTCTTCATGTCACTTTCTGTTATTTTTAGCATCCCACATAACTCATTAAGGCCCTTCTCCACCCCATGCATATGGTAGTTCGAAATGAACTGCCCATAGCTGGATGGAAGAGACGCCAAAATGAAGTCAGTGGCCCACTCTTGGCCTAGTGGAAAACCAAGATTTTCCAAAGTCTGACTGTAACCAACCATTTTGATCACATGGGGGCCTATAGCTGCTCCCTCTGCCAGCTTGCATTCGACAAAGGACTTGGCAACATTGTACCTCTCAGTCCTTGCCTGATCTTGGAACATGTCCTTAAGCGCTACGATCATATCGTACGCTTCCTGATCCTCAAACTTCTTTTGGAGTTCAGGTTCCATGCATGCAAGCATAAGACAGCTAACCTCAAGAGAATCATCGCATGCTCTCTTGTAGGCGTTCTTTAGGGCAGCAGATGCATTAAGGTTCATTAGGGATTGGGGTATCCAGAACCGTTTCCTTTTTATCAGACCTGAGAACAATTCTCAGGTTACGGACCCAGTCCGAATAGTTTGTTCCATTTAGTTTATCTTTGTCAAGAATCGCACACAAAGAGAAAGGTGATGTAGTGTTCGGTGCCATTGATCTACAACAGAAAATATGCAAAATACTAAGTCATGTAACCATGAAAGAGTAAAACATATTAAAAAATTTAATAGCATATACTCCCACTTAAATCAATATCCCTCTATTGATACTAAGTGATTCAAGATCCACAATTAACAAGTCGACTAGTGAGCTTTAGCATCACTGCTAGAAGACAAGGTAAATCGGTAAGCAACACTTGCTAATCATATCACATATGACTCTTGTTGTTGGGTGACATCTCTATGTCAAAACTAGGCGCCCAACCTTTATGCCCCAAGGTCCTTAACTATTAAGATGACCTTGTCAAGCTCACCAACCCTTATGCGTGTAGGTATCCGATACAAACCCATCTAGCCAAGGAAAACCGCGGCACCCTAATTTCATAGGCCCACCAACGATTGTACAGGGCATAGGATGGTGAAAGATTTGGTTGGGAGGGCATGGTTTAACTTAAACTTTCTGAGGGATCGTTCTACTTCTATCATCTAAGCATGCATAGTAGTAAAACACATAAGAATATCATTCACATAGATGTGACACGGTATGTCCCATTTTCTCATGGTGATCTCTATCGCCATAGATCCTGTCCACCATGATGATCTCCATCTTCATGTTCCATGTGAGCCATCCTCCAAGTGATGAGTCCTCCAAGAACTAATACAAGCTATTACTCCTAACAGCTAGTAATCAAAATTACATAGTATTGGGATCATCACAAGTTGGCACGCAGGCCATTACAATAAATGACAACACATATGGCTCCAGTCGTGTTGCCCTACTCACGACACGCAGGTCATGCAAAATTTCACACATGCATCACATACATATATGGTCCATACTGATCACATACATCCTGCAAAAACAAGTTATGCATAGAATCGCATTCTACCGGATCATGTGACATCGCAGCACCTAGTTACCTTAACGAGATACAAAAGGGGCTATGATTAAGGGGGGTCTAGGGGGTCTCCCCCTATGGGGTATGAAGGGGCAGCGCCCCTCGCGGTATCTCTGGGCGTCCGGAAAACCGTGAAAAATGAGAGATCGAATCTTCACAATTTTCTATGAGGATTTTGATTGGCAAATCAAATTTACCATAAACCGACTCATGTCCGATTCAATCAAACTCCTTTGATCATGGTACATCGATTTTAGATCTAGGTTCCGATTTGATCAATCATATTGATCTTCGCGTGATTCAATAGGATTTATGTGTCACTGTCTACCCCGATGGCGGAAACCGACCGGTAGGGGTAAGTCGTTCGACAACCTCAGAATCACGATCATGGAAAGCAAGATCATAGATCAATCCTAAACCACCACCATATAAATGATCACATCATTCATATCAATCTGCATATCACCATATGCAAACATCCCGAACCTATAACTGAACAGCATCGGCTCTGATACCACTAAAGGGATACGGGTAGGCTACACTAGCGCAGATCAAAAAAAATTCTACCGCGTATACCAGGATTACTGTTGTCATAGATCATGGGATTACCACTAGACGCGCAGTTGCGGAATTGATGAAGCGCGTCGAGGCAGTGCAGACGTTCCACGTCTCCTCCTTGTCCTCGTCCCACGAGCAGCTCCCCTTGCGCGGCTCGTCCAAGCGCTACAGATGCAGCGCCTCTGAGGTATCCACACATACAGGGTGGAAGCGTCAGACGCCGGACTGCTAGGTTCGCGCATGCAACACATGCGAGAGGTGTGGCGGCTGGGTGGAATGATCTGAGGTCTAACTCTGGTCAGCTCGCCCCACCCTCTCTTATATAGGCGTTCCTAGTGGGCTTCTATATTAGCAGCCCATTAGTAGCCTAAGCCTGGTCTAATTCGGATCCAATCCTCATTAGGCTTCCAGCCCCTTAAGTGTGTGACCCTATAGGTTCATATACGTATAGACATGACACGAATACACTTATTCTGTCAATAGTTGGTAGCGGCCTCTAGCAAGACGTGCCAACTCCTAAACGCATACAAAGATCATATCGGACGAACCATCACAAGGTTTAGTACATGTCTTTTCCTTTGCCTCACGATATTTGGTCTAGCTCCAAGCTGACCTCCCTTTATCGATACCGTGATTCGAAATCTCTTCACTAGGTTAACTCTTAACCTTATGTAGCACGGCCATGCATTTCTGGATCCGATCACTCGAGGGGCCCAAAGATATCTCTCTCAAGTAGAGAGGGGCTAATCCCATCTTGATTGACCATGCCTTGCAGCATGCTTCAGGACAAACCCGAAATATACCTTTATAACTACCCTATTACGGTGCAGCGCTTGATAGCCCCAAAGTAGGTCGATCCACATCTCAAGTACATGCGACAATCTCAGGTCTAAGGACAAAACGTACACGATGTGTAGAGAGAGAGCTGCAACTTATTGCCAGTCTCAGGTTGGGTCAGTCCAACCCCATGTTCATAACATGTGTCCGCATCATTGGTTTGACATCTCCATGTCTATGACTTGCGAAACATAGTCATTAACCAATCGATGTGCCAGTCTAATATTCACGTGTGTCCTCACATGAACTCCGACTAGGGACAACTATTAAATAACCATACAAGTAAAGAGTTTCACAAACAATTCACATAATTTCCAATCAATACAAGTTGCCTGATATGGATATTCAAGGAACATTACAATAACTCATGGATACATATGAAATACAATCATCTCTATGATTGCCTCTAGGGCATATTTCTTTCAGAAACTCCATTCCGATGGACTTATTGAATCACTTGAAAGATGCGAAGCATGTCTGATGGGTAAAATGACTAAAACTCCATTTTCTGGTATGATGGAGCGAGCTATGGAATTGTTGGAAATCATACATACCGATGTGTGTGGTCCAATGAGTGTAGCATCGCGCGGTGGTTATCGCTATGTTCTTACCTTCATGGATGACTTGAGTAGATATGGGTATATCTATTTCATGAAACATAAGTCCGAAACTTTCGAGAAGTTTAAGGAATTTCAAAGAGAGGTAGAGAATCAACGTAACAAGAAGATTAAATTTCTACGATCTGATCGTGGAGGTGAATATCTAGTTATGAGTTTGGCGAGCATTTGAAGAAATGCGTAATACTTTCACAATTGACACCGCCAGGAACACCGCGACGTAATGGTGTGTCCGAACGTCGTAATCGAACTCTCATAGATATGGTTCGTTCTATGATGTCACTTACAGATTTACCGCTATCATTTTGGGGTTATGCATTAGAAACAGCCGCATTCACTTTAAATAGGGCACCATCTAAATCAATTAAAACGACACCGTATGAATTATGGTTTGGGAAGAAACCTAAATTGTCGTTCCTTAAAGTTTGGGGTTGTGAAGCTTATGTAAAGAAGTTATAGCCAGACAAGCTTGAACCCAAAGCGGAAAAATGCGTCTTCATAGGATACCCAAAGGAAACTATTGGGTATACCTTCTATCATAGATCCGAGGGCAAATTCTTCGTTGCCAAGAATGGATCCTTTCTAGAGAAGGAGTTTCTCTTGAAAGAAGTGACTGGAAGGAAAGTAGAACTCAACGAGGTTGTTGAACCTTCTCTCGAACTTGCGAGTAGCGCAGAACCAGAAGTAGTTCCTGTGGCGCCTACACCAATAAGAGAGGAAGCTAATGATGTCGATCATGAAACTTCGGTTTAAGTTACTACAGAGCCTCGCAGGTCAACGAGAATTCGTACCACTCCTGATTGGTATGATCCCGTTATGAGTGTCATGTTGGTGGACAACACCGATGACCCTGCAACATATGAGGAAGCGATGATGAGCCCAGATTCCAATAAATGGCAAGAAGCCATGAAATCCGAGATTGGATCCATGTACGAAAACCAAGTATGGACTTTGGTGGACTTACCAAATGGCCGGAAGGCTATCGAGAACAAATGGATTTTCAAGAAGAAAACATATGCTAATGGTAATTTTACTGTCTATAAAGCTCGACTTGTCGCAAAAGGGTTTTGACAAATTCAAGGAGTTGACTACGATGAGACATTCTCACCGGTAGCGAAGCTAAAGTCTATGAGGATTATGTTAGCAATCGCTGCATATTATGATTATAAGATACGACAGATGGATGTCAAAACGGCATTCCTCAATGGAGACATTGATGAAGAGTTTTATATGGTACAACCCAAAGGTTTTGTCGGTCCTAAAGATGTTAACAAGGTATGCAAACTTCAACGTTCCATTTATGGATTGAAGCAAGCATCTCAGAGTTGGAATCAACGTTTTGATAAGGTGATCAAAAGTTTTGGTTTTATACAAACTTATGGAGAAGCTTGTATTTACAAGAAAGTGAGTGGGAGCTCTGTAGCATTCTTAATACTATATGTAGATGACATATTGTTGATTAGGAATGATGTAGACCTTCTTAATAGTGTCAAGGAATGTTTGAATAATAGTTTTTCAATGAAAGATCTTGGTGAAGCAGCTTACATATTAGGCATAAATATTTATAGAGATAGATCAAGACGCCTAATATCATTGTCACAGAGTACATATTTGGACAAAGTTCTAAAGAGGTTTCGAATGGAAGATAGCAAGAAAGGGTTCTTGCCCATGTTGCCCAATACGACCTTGAGTAAAACTCAAAGTCCTGCAACGGCAGAAGATAGATAAAGGATGAGTAAGACTCCCTATGCCTCAGCCATAGGATCTCTTATGTATGCCATGCTATGTACTAGACCCGACATTGCATATGCTGTTAGTTTGACTAACAAATATCAAAGTGATCCAGGAGTGGATCATTGGACGTGAGTCAAAACATCCTTAAGTACTTGAGAAGAACTAAGGATATGGTTCTTTCTTATGGAGGTGATGAACAGCTCGTTGTCAATGGTTACACCGATACTAGTTGGAACACCGATCCGGATGATTCTAAATCACAATCTGGATACGTATTTACTTTGAATGGTGCAACAGTTAGCTGGAGGAGTGCAAAGCAAAGCGTTGTGGCGAGATCTTCAACTGAATCAGAATACATAGCTGCTTCGGAGGCTTCACAAGAGGCGATATGGTTGAAGGAGTTCATTACAGAGCTCGGTGTGGTTCCAAGTGCGCTGGACCTAGTGTCTATCTATTGTGATAACATGGGCGCCATAGCCAATGCGTAAGAACCAAGGTCACACAAGAAGCTGAAGCATATCAAGCTACGTTTTCACGCTATTCGAGAGCATGTCCAAGATGGTGACATAAATATTTGCAAAGTACACACATATCTGAATGTGGCGGATCCGTTGACTAAACCTCTCCCAAGGGCAAAACATGACCAGCACCAAACCGCCATGGGTGTTCGGTATATTACCATGTAATCTAGATTAGTTGACTCTAGTGCAAGTGGGAGACTGTTGGAGATATGCCCTAGAGGCAATAATAAAAGTGGTTATTATTATATCTTTGTGTTTATGATAAATGTTTACATTCATGCTATAACAGTATTAACCGGAAACAATAATACTTGTGTGATTTGTAAACTAAATTAGAGTCCCTGGTAAAGCCTCTTTATAATACTAGCTTGTTGGTTAATAGATGATCGTGGTTTCTCGATCATGAACATTGAGATGTTATTAACAACAATATCATATCATTAGGAGAATGGTATGATGGACATACTCCTATAGATAAGCGTAGCATAAAGATCAAGTCATTTCAATAGTTTGTTTGCTATAAGCTTTCTGATACATAGTAACCTAATTCGTTCGACCATGAGATCATGCTAATCACCATCACCGGAAGGATGATTTGATGACATCAAACACCACACTGTAACTTGGTGGCTATAAAGGTGGCATTAAGTGTTCAGAAAGTATGGGTTGAGGCACATGGATCAAGAGTGGGATTTGTCCATCCATATGACAGATAGATATACTCTGGGCCCTCTCGGTGGAATGCCATACAATTAGCTTGCAAGCATGTGACTGGCTCACAAGGGATCACATATCACGGGAACGAGAAAGTGTACTTATCGGTAACGAGGTTGAACTAGGTATGTAGAGATAACGACGATAAAAACCTCGGATAAGTAAACTATCGTGAGACAAAGGGAAATTGGTATCGTATGTAAGTGGTTCATTCGATCACATCGTAATCGTAGAAATATGTGGGAGCCATATGAATTTCCAGATTCCTCTATTGGTTATTGATCGGAGAAGTGTCTCGGTCATGTCCGCGTAATTCACGAACCGTAGGGAGACACACTTAAGGATTCAATGTTGTTTAGTAGATATGGAATGTTAGTAGGGATACCGAATGTTGTTCGGAGTCTCGGATGGGATCCGGGATATCACGAGGAGATCCGGAATGGTCCGGAGAATAAGATTCATATAAGGAAAGTCCGATTCTGGAGTTCGGGAAACATTCCGATGTTTTCATCGGAGAGGTTCTAGAAGGTTCACCGGTACGGAAGGGGAATGGTCCATGAATGTGTCATGGGTAAGTGGAATGATTGGATCATATCCTAGGTCACTTGATGTGGTCATTTGTGAGAGAGAATTAAAGCTCTAAATTGAAAGTCAAACTGGAACAATGGTTTCCTAGTGGAAGAAGGAAAGAGTCCTTCCAACTTGGGTTTGGAAGTGGATTCAAACTCACCCCTCCCAAGGCTGCCCCTCTCATAAATAGAGGGGGAGGTCTGCCCCAAACACCAAGACTAGACCTCCCCACACCCGCGCGCCGCCGCTGCTCTGCCGCCGCCCTAGTCGCCGCCGACACCTCCTCCTCCTCCCGGTCTTCTAAACCCTAGATCACCGGGAAACCCTAGATCCACCATAACTCGCACCGGCTTAGGCGAAGCCCTGCGATATCTTCCCTCTACTTCCGACACCACGCCGTCGTGCTACCGGAATCGCGAGGGGGGAACTACAACCTCCGCTGCCTGCTGGAACAAGGGAGAGGAAGGTCTTCATCGAGTACCAAACGTGTGACCGACTGCAGCTTCTTGGAGCACGCATGGCCGAAAGGATTGTCTACGCGATCTTGAGATCGGCAAGTGTACGACCACATCACCGATGAGAATCTTCTCTCATTAACCGCTTTGGAATCTTCGAGGGTGAGTGCTTCTATCGACTCGTTGCTACAATCTAGTAGATAGATCTTGGCTTGTTTGTGTGCATGCGGTAGAATTTTTTGTTTTCCATGCTACGAACCCCTACAAACACGTCCAAGAGTCTTCTTCACCTCATGCACCTCGTCAACAGCACAAGCTGGTTTAGAATGTGCAACATCTTGCAACTCAAGAGCTGGCACGAGAGCCTCATCAACATGCTCATTTTGCACCACAGCCTCATCAACATGCTCATTTTGCACCAGAGCTTCCAAATCATAATTGATGTGCCCTAAAGCCTCATCAACAGTTCCACTTTGCACCTCAACAGTTTGCACTTCATCCTCCAAAACAAGTTTAGATTGCACCTTAACAGCATTAACAGGTTCAATTTTCACCTCAGCAGCACCAAACATGATCTGGTTAGTTCTCTTCTTTCTTGAGCCATTGATTCTTGCCTTTTTCACTGGCCATCATTATTCAACAACAAGAGGTGGGGTTTTTCTCCATGCTTCCTCCTGAAAACAAGCATGTTAGTTGGGGGAGAAAAATCATCAATAAGAAATACATACATTTTGGATGAATATACTGGCTTTTCAGCAGTGTATCTACACTTGGTAGAGCCATCTCGGTGTCCAAGTTCTTCACATAGTTTGCATCTATTTTGTTACCTTTTGGGCCCTTTTTGGCTTGCCATCTTTCTTTTCATCTTTCTTCCCCTTCTTGCCGCTCCCACCTTTTTCAAACCAAGCCTTGAATCTACTATGCTTGGGCCTGCCAGCCTTTCTTTTCATCAAAGGAGGACACAAGGAGAACTGAATGTCCACTTCAGGCCACCGAGACTGGTCTGTAAGTGCTGGAATTGGTGTTGCATATGCATCCTTGAATTTTGCTACAGAATAATACTCATGCAAATATGGGTGCATATTTAGCTTGTGTTTGGAGGCCAAGAAAAGTATGACATGCTCACAAGGCTTCCCAATGTGTTTCCACTCAAGGCATGTGCATTCATGCAATTGAGTGTCAACAACATGCCTCCTGCCAGTCTTTGTATCTCTGACTTTAGCACCCCACAATGAGGATTTCTCTACACACAAATGTGCAAGATTTCTACTCCTATTGACCACCTGTTGCACAACACTGGGAAGCTTATATCCTTGAAGAACATCACCAAGCAATCTTCTCAATTCCCATAACCTCATGATCATGATCCTGATCTGGTCAACCATGTCATGGACAGGCAAGTCTTTTAACTCCTTCACTTTGTTGTTGAAACTTTCTGCTAAATTATTGTTGATATGATCACATTTGATGGCAGTGTTAAAACCTGACCTGTACCATAAAATAGAATGGTAGGTGTCCAACCATGTACAAAACTTGACCCTATCTTCCTTAGAGCATGCGCCTTAATCTTCTCAAGGTGATATGAATGTGTCTGTCTGGTGTAAGATCTTGCTGCTGGCCACATTAGTCCAAAATCATCTCCTCTGATTTTTTTTGATCAAATTCATCCACATATGACCGAAGCGCTCCCTATGATCATCATGAGGGAAAACAATCTTCACTGCATTTTATAAACCTTTACATGCATCTGTGTGCACTGCCAATGGAGAGACTGGCCCTATGCATCTTTTCAACTGCATCATGAACCATGTCCATGATGCCTCTATCTCAGACTGAAACATGCCAATAGCTACAGGGAACATTCAATTGTGTCCATCTAAAGCATTGCATGCTGCTAGTTGACCATTACACTTGACAATCAAGAATGATGAGTCTATACTCAAATATGGACGGCACCCTGCTTTGAAGCCATCGATGCACGACTTCAAAGTCATGAAGAATTTAGAGAAGAAGACTTTCCCATCAGCTGTTACCTCAGTATCTATCTTCACAACACTGCCAGGTGACCTCTTCTCTACTTCTGCTTTGAAGTTATAAAGCATTCGAAAGGTATTTGCCCAATCACCATATAGCTCCTTCATTGCCCTTTGCTTTGCCTTCCACACTGTAGTATAATTCAGCTTAATGGGGTACTGCTTTTCCAAGTCTGCTTTCAGTCTCTTTGCAGTGATGTTTGGTGTCGTGGCTAAAATAGGCTTGATTTTTTCTGCAACCCATAATTGTGATTTCATCTTTGTAATTGTTTGAGAAGTTGTAATACAAGTATGGGCTTTTGGAATTTGATTCACTCTTATTGTCCTTCCATCAGGTTGGTGTCTAGCAGATATATACCACTTGCAAGGCCTGACACCACCATCATAACCTATGCATTTTGTGTTGGAAATATAAGCAATAATCCATATGATTTAATCTGAATAATAAACTGATAAAGCATGATCATACAGACAGTAGTAAAACCAATCATGCAGATCAACAAAGTAGATGAACAGATTACATCTATACAAGACAAACCTATCACATCTACGCCAAACGCTAGAAATAGAAACTCTAGCATAATCCAAAAGAGAGAGATTGAGATAACATACGATGTAGTTGCGGCAGTAGCCGAGGCAGAGCTGTTGCCCATGTTGAGGTTGCCGAAGAGGTCGCTGACGTCCGAGAAGAAGTCATCGTTCGGGAACTCGTCGTCGGACGACGTCGTGGTTGCCAGTAGTCGCGCTTGAGCGCTCCCCAAAAACATGATCGCCCCTCACCCTTACAGGTTCACGAGAGGCGGGGTTCCGGAGGCCTACTGTTCCGATCTGCGGTGCACCCCGCAAGCCGGAATGGGGAAGACGAAAGCGGCGGCACAAGGTTCTGGAGGTAGGCGCGTGGATTGATTCACCGATCAGGTTTAGCGCAGACGCTTATATAATGCAGGTTAGGGATATCGTGGGGCTCAGCCCACGTCCGAGTCGGTAACAGTCCACGTCCATAAAAACTGGAAACGGATGTAATTAACGCGTCCGTTAATGACTCATAATCAGTTTTCCCAACCAGCAAAATAAAGCTCAGCTCGGCGAGATTCCCGCAACCCGCAACGCGCGTGCGTCGTGACGAGGCGAGGCGAGGCGAGGCGTGGCGAGGTGAGGCGGGCGGCATCAGAGGAGGAGTGCGCGAGGGCTACTCTTCTTGTCACACCTTAGTGAGTGATGCAACACTCTACTATATAAGGTGGTCCAACTCCCCTCCAACTAGCAATGTGGGACTAAACTTTAGCACCACTAGCACAGCCATATGCTGTCATATACAAGTGGGCCAAAGAGAATTTCAGAATTTGTCTAATGGGCCAACAGCCCAAAACTCACCAAATTCCAACAATCCCCCACAAAGTCTCATTGGCACATCACAACACTTTTCTTCCAGAACATTGTTTTATATACCGGTGTGTAGTGGAGACTGTTAAGTTGAAATTCCACGTTAAACTTCATGCTACACTAGCTAGAAACTTGAATAGTGGACTATGCCTTGAACTACAAGTTTTCTGCGCGCTAGTTTCACACAAAATCTAGACCGGTACAGGGACACCGTCGGCTTCCCCACGGTTTGGAGCTTATGCATCATACTCTAGGGCCTTTCATGAGTTTATTAGAGAGCATCCAACTCTCATGGACTGCGATGTTTGACAGTCAGACTCATATAGGTGTGTTCCCCAAGAGATGTTCTGCAGGACAACATCTCCGCTTATAAAAAGCCATTTGGAACACATTAAGATAAATATCAACCTGCCATGCAGATTAAGAGAGTATTGCATCTTTATGGAGATGTAAATATAATATAGGGATACTCTCCTCTCAGCTGACCAACAGCTTGTCTCCCAGCTCTAATTCATGGGATCTCCGATCACATAGAGTGGGTTGCCACTGGGATCAACTCATAACGTGGGTCTCAAACCCATCTCCCTCGATGCATTATCTATCACATTGCGTGATAAACCCTTTGTGAAGGGATCTGCCAGATTCTTAGATGTTTGGATATAATCCAACGTAATAACTCCGGAGTTTCTCAGTTTCCTAACAGATTTCAATCTCCTCTTCACATGCCTTGATGACTTCATATTATCCTTAAAACTGTTTACTTTGACGATCATAGTTTGATTATCACAGTTCATCGGGATGGCGGGTATTGGTTTTTCAATCACAGGTAAGTCCATCAAGAGCTCACGAAGCCACTATGCTTCAACAGTGGCTATGTCTAATGCTGTGAGTTCTGCTTCCATTGTTGACCTCGTTAAGATGGTCTGCTTGCAAGACTTCTAGGAAACAGCACCACCACCAAGTGTAAACAAATAACCACTTGAGGCCTTAATCTCATCAGCATCAGATATCCAGTTTGAATCACTATAACCCTCAAGTACCCGTGGATACCCAGTATAGTGAATACCATAACTCGCAGTGCCTTTCAAATAGCGCAAAACTCTTTCAAGAGCATGCCAATGATCATCTCCAGGATTTGACAAAAATCGACTCAGTTTGCTTACAGCAAAGGAGATGTCAGGTCTAGTAGCGCTGGCTAAATACATGAACGAGCCAATAATTTGAGAATATCTCAATTGATCTTTAGCATTTCTTCAATTCTTTCGAAGTAGCACACTCAGATCATAAGGCGTTGGAGAAGAATTGTAGTCGCTATACCCGAAGCGACTCAATATCTTTTCCACATAGTGAGACTGAAGCAATGTAATCCCACCATTGTCATCCTTTAGTAGCTTGATGTTTAAGATTACATCGGCCATTCCCAAGTCCTTCATCTCAAAGCAGCGAGATAGGAACTATTTGACCTCCTCGATAATAGCAAGATTGGTCCCGAATATCAATATGTCATCAACATAGAGACACACAATAACTCCCTCGGCCCCACCATGGCGATAGTACACACATTTGTCAACTTCGTGTACAACAAAGCCTTCAGCAGTTAAAGTTATTTCAAACTTCTCGTGCCACTGCTTAGGAGCTTGCTTAAGACCATACAAAGACTTCACTAACTTACACACCTTTCCTTCTTGACCATCTACTACAAATCCGCCAGGCTGCTCTATATAAATTTCCTCATCTAGCTCTCCATTTAGAGAAGCTGTCTTAACGCCCATTTGATGAATGAGAAGACCATGTGAGGCAGCCAAGGAAAGTAGTACTCGAATAGTGGTCAATCTGGCTACAGGTGAGTAGGTATCGAAGAAGTCTTCACCTTCCTTTTGGGTATAACCCTTAGCCACAAGACGTGCCTTGTACTTTTCAATAGTACCATCAGGTCTAAGATTTTTCTTGAACACCCACTTACATCCTACATGTTTGCACCCATAAGGACGATCAGTGACTTCCCAAGTACCATTAGCTAAGATGGAGTCCATCTCGCTTCGGATAGCTTCCTTCCAGTAGTCAGCATCTTGAGATGCATAAGCTTCTGAAATAGAAGTGGGAGTATCATCCACAAGGTACACAATGAAATCATCACCAAATGACTTTGCAGTCCTTTGTCTCTTGCTCCTTTTGGGAGCTTCATTGTCATCCTCCACAGGATCATCAGAGTGTTCTATCGGCATAGTGGGTTCAGGAATATAGAAAATTCCTGACTAGATGAACTAGTCATCTCCTGATTTGATGAGATATACATGCCTTTCATAGGAAAGATGTCCTCAAAGAAAGTCGCATCATTCGACTCCATAATTGTACCAACATGCATGTCATATACCTCAGATTTTACTACCAAAAATCTATAGCCAATGCTATGAAAAGCATACCCCAGAAAAACACAATCAACGGTTTTTGGTCCAAGCTTTCGCTTCTTGGGTATTGGAATATTGACTTTCGCCAAACAACCCCAAGTTCGTAAGTAAGTGAGTTTAAGCCTTTTCTTTTCCCATTCCTCAAATGGAGTCATGGTTTTATCCTTTACAGGAACACGGTTTAGGACATGACATGCAGTCATTAGCGCCTCACCCCACCATTCCTTGGAAAGACCCGATGTATCTCACAGGCGTTAACCAAATCAGTTAGAGTGCGGTTCTTCCTTTCGGCCACCCCATTTGACTGAGGTGAATAGGGAGGCGTCCTCTCATGTATAATACCATGTTCCATACAGAATAAATCAAATTCGTTTGAAAAGTACTCTCCACCACGATCCGACCTTAGCCGCTTGATTCTAAGATCAAGTTGGTTTTCTGCCTCAGCTTTATAGATTTTGAAGTAGTTCAAAGCTTCATCTTTAGATTTCAGAAGATAAACATAGCAGTATCTAGTGGATTCATCAATCGATGTCATAAAGTATCTTTTTCCACCTTTTGTCAACACACCATTCATCTCACAAAGATTTGAATGTATAAGTTCTAGCGGTGCTAAGTTTCTCGATTCCGCAACCGTATGAGACTTATGGGGTTGCTTTGCTTGCACACAAACTTGGCACTTAGAACCTTGCCAGTGGTAAATTTTGGAATTAAACTCATATTGGCTATCCGCGTCATGCAACCAAAGTTAATATGACAGAGTCGTGAATGCCAAACATTGGACTCATTATCATTGCAAACATGATTAATAACTTTAGTACATGATTCTGACAAAGACAAGCAGAACAGACCTCTGCACTCATAACCCTTTCCAAAAAATTGTACATACTTAGAAATTACAAGTTTATTGGACTCAAAAACCAACTTAAAGCCATATCGACATAAAAGCGATCCGCTGACGAGATTCTTATTGATGGAGGGAACGTGCTGCACATTCTTCAGCTATACGGTCTTCCCCGAAGTAAACTTCAGATTTACCGTACCAACACCATGAACGGAAGCACGTGAGCCATTTCCCATCAGCACGCAAGAAGTCCCTGAGACCTGATAAGAGGAAAACATGGAAATATCAGAACATACATGTGTATTAGCACCCGTGTCTATCCAACAATCAGGAGAATAACATACTGAAAGGATAGTAGGTAAAATACCGTACCCAGCATCCTTCATCTCAGTATCTCTAATAACAACATTAGCGGCATTGCCGTTGTTCCCATGTTGACGCTTGTCAAAGCGATTAGGGCAGCTAGGAGCCTAATGACCAGGATCACCACAAACGTGGCAAGAGCCTTTCCTCTTATCATTTTTCTTCTTGAAGTTGGTTGAGTGTGTAGCCTTGTTCTTGCCATCAAACTTCCCCTTTCCTTCAATTTTGTTCTTATTCTTGAACTTGTGGGATTGGAAGTTTTTCCTCTGCACCAAATTGGCAGTAGAACCTCCCTCAAACCCTCGATAAGTTTTGTCCTTTGCTCTCGCCTTATCTTCCACATGACGAGACCCAATGAGATCCGTAACGGAAAACTCTTGTCTCTTATTTTTCAGAGAAGTAGCAAAGTTCCTCCACGAAGGAGGAAGCTTGGCAATAATGCCACCGGCCACAAATTTGTCCGGTAAGGAACACTTGAACTGCTCAAGTTCTTTGGCAAGTGATTGTATCTCATGAGCCTGCTCAACGACAGAGCGCTCATCAACCATCTTGTAGTCATAGAATTGCTCCATGACATACAACTCAGTGCCAGCGTCTGAGACCCCAAACTTGGCCTCGATCGCTTCCCACGTGTCCTTGTCATTATCAAATGACATATACGGGTCAACAATATTATCCCCAAGAACACTGAACAAAGCCGCCATAAACATGGTATCGGCTTTCTTAAAGGTCGCTTCCTGCTCAGTAGAAAGATCTCCTTTAGGCTTGCCAAGAGTGTTGCTATAGCAGTTTAGGTTTTCAAACCAGAGAACTGCTCTCTTGCGCCATCTCTTATAGTGCATGCCATCAAAAGGAGGCGGCCTAGTAGCCGCGGTTACACTAGTGGAATTCAGTTGCCTATAATCACATTTTTGGATTGTTGGAAATATAAGCAATAATCCATATGATTTAATCAGAATAATAAACTCATAAAGCATGATCATGCAGACAACAGTAAAACCAATCATGCAGATTAACAAAGTAGATGAACAGATTACATCTATACAAGACAAACCTATTACATCTACGCCAAATGCTAGAAATAGAAACTCTAGCATAATCCAAAAGAGAGAGACTGAGATCACATACGATGCAGTTGTGGCAGTAGCCGCGGCAGAGCTGTTGCCCATGTTAAGGTTGCCGAAGAGGTCGCTGACGTCCGGGAAGAAGTCGTCGTTCGGAAACTCGTCGTCGGACGACGTCGTGGTTTCCAGTAGTCGCGCTTGAGCGCTCCCCAAAAACCTTATCGCCCCTCACCCGTACAGGTTCACGAGAGGCGGGCTTACGGAGGCCTACTGTCCTGATCTGCGGTGCACGCCGCAAGCCAGGATGGAGAAGACGAAAGAGGCGGCGCAAGGTTCTGGAGGTAGGCGCGTGGATTGATTCACCGATTAGGTTTAGCGCAGACGCTTATATAATGCAGGTTAGGGAGATCGTGGGGCTCAGCCCACGTCCGAGTCGGTAATAGTCCACGTCCATAAAAACTAGAAACGGGTGTAATTAACGCATTCGTTAATGACTCATAATCAGTTTTCCCAACCAGCAAAATAAAGCTCAGCTCGGCGAGATTCCCGCAACCCACGGCACGCGCGCGTCGTGACGAGGCGAGGCGAGGTGTGGCGAGGCAGGCGGCGTCGGAGGAGGAGTGCGCGAGGGCTACTCTTCTTGTCACACCTTAGTGATTGATGCAACACTCTACTATATAAGGTGGTCCAACTCCCCTTCAACTAGCAATGTGGGACTAAACTTTAGCACCACTAGCACAGCCATATACTGCCATATACAAGTGGGCCAAAGAGAATTTCAGAATTTGTCTAATGGGCCAACAACCCAAAACTCACCAAATTCCAACATTTTGCATAGAACTTCTTTTTACCAGTCCACAAAGTCTTGGTACCAAACTCACGTTTGACTGCATATGTCCTGAAACACATCCTGAATTCATCCATGTTTGGAAACAATCTCCCAACTTCAATAATTGGGTTCTCTTTGTCATAAACTGTTAGTAGCTCATCATCATGTGCATCATCTACATGAACTACAGCATTTTCCAACAACTCTGGATCTATATCTGCCTCTTCATCTCTTGAATGGTTGTCACCATCATTTGCAGCTTCATCCCTCTCCTTCTCCTTGTCTCTGTCATCTATAGGAATTCCAAAAAGCTTTGCCATTTCAATGTCAGACATTGGTGCAATGACCAAATCAGTCCGGACACTTATCTCAACTGAATTCCAATCAATAGTTACCATCTTTTGTGCAGTCCCGTGTGCATTAGCATCTACAGCCTCCCCTTGTGCATTAGCATCATCCTCCACTGTTAACACTGCCAACTCAGTAAGTATAGGCATTACTTGCCTTTGTGCAGCCCAATCATGCATCCTCGACCATCTGAGAAGCCAACTTCGAGGCCACATATCCAACCCTCGAATCAGATTTCAGATGAATGAGCTTTGCTAAAAACATAACACTTTTGCTTGTCCAACCGTCTCGCTCATCGATTTCATCAACCATCTGTTGCCCTGTCTCAATCCTAACATACTCACATTTCCAATCATCAAATCGTAACAAAGAAACTTCTTCCTCTGGCCCCAAACCACACTCTCCCCAATTTTTCCACCATATTCCTCACCGCCTCCTCTCCCATGCTTTGTAGCTCTTGGGGATCAACATGTTCTAATTCCACATCCCATTTAACAACCGTGTCTCTCTCAATGATCTGCGTGCTTTCATCAACTAACACAACCCTAGAGGGAAAGAATTTGATGCAAAATTCGAAGGTGTGCCACGCAACATCGTTTCCCCTGTTTTTGGTGGCCACTGTGAGCTAGCAGAAGCGAACAAGGAGCCAAACCTAACAGAAATTAAGTGTCAGAGATGCGGGATATACTGATTAGAAGTCCCCTCTCGCGGATCCATCTCGTTCCCCTCGTTCAGCACACCCGCCCGACCTCCACAATCTAGCATCAATGTGCACGCTCAGATCTCGAATTGAGAAGAATGGGAGAGGAATTAGGTTTCAAATGGCACTCACCACCTTCACCGTCGAATGAAAGCACCGCCGCCTAAAAGAATTGCCCTGCCGACGCCGAGAACGATGGGTGAGGTCCACCGCTGCCGTCGGGGAAGCTACAGTAAGTGTGACGCGTGCGCTCGGTCGGAAGCGGTTTGTTTGACTGGTTGTCCCAACCGACCGGTTCGGCTTAACCTAATTTTAGAACTAAGTTAAATGTGTCCTTAACGACCGTTTTATGGCCCGTGTGGCCCTGGGCTATTTTCTACCTAAGAAACGTCGCATGCTAGCCATTTCCTTCAACGATGTCCTGTTCTGTCCAATTCCACTGAAAGATGTCACATAGGAGCTATAAGCCCGTTTTTTCTGATAGTTCAAGATGTTTTTTTCTTTTTCGACGAATTTCCTTTCCAAAAGCGTGCCTCTGCATAGTACCTTACTGACCGTCCTCCCATAATGTCTACCTCCCTACTCATTTACCTGAACGTTTCTGCATTCACTAAAAATACATGATAGATGCCAGTTCAAAAAGAAGAAAAAAACAGGATAGATGCAATAACATTAAGTTCCACATGTTTATATCTCTATTTTGATCCATACATACTAGCACACGGAATACATAGAAAGGAAATTAAATACCTCGAAGGATTATTGAAGGACACAAAATTAATGCCTATATGTAGTTTGTGCATACTGGTATGCCCATGTGCAAATAACGCCAGTGCTAAAAAAAGTATTTCTCCTCTAAATTGTTTGAGTATATAATTTTTCCGGCTGTGCTGAAAGGCTTAAAGGAATCAATTGATCATCCTAACTACTCTCTCGGTCCTAAAATATAAAGCACACTTGACTTTAAGGGGCCATTGGTGTATGATTTTAACTACTAGTATGTATTATAAGTGGCAATGTTGCATTTGTCTTGCGAAATTCTTTTGAGGGGCGAGGACGGCGCACGCCTTCGGCTCGTATTAGTGTTTTTGTATTCGTCGCTAGGTGGTCCAATGACCTATTTGTAGTTTTTATTACTTTTGGGTCTCTTTGTACAACTGTTGATGATTATTAACAGATCGGTAGATTTTTGCAAAAAAAAATTATTTCTCTTTTGTATGTCTCTATACTACTTATGTAAACATATTGCAAGTGATAGTGATAGTCATGATTGTACGTTGTTGATTAGAAAAAAGTCAAGGGCACCTTATATTTTTTGACAAAGGGAGCATTAATAATCTTCCTACAGCTAGCCTGTCTCCCATCCTCCCACTATGATCTCTCCCATACGTTCAGCCTAAAATCGTGGAGATTGTTATCAAAAATTATTTGGCTCTAAACAGTCAGCCTAAAATCGAAGGATAATTGAAGGATTCTAGATTGACAAGTAGAATAGCATGTGCACGTCAAGTATCTGTTTGATTTGCATAAGTCCCGCTTGTCTATCGACTAATAAATGAGATGGTTAGAATCAGAGGAAAGTAAATACTAAACTTCTTATGTAGAAGAAATAACATTACTAACATGAAACCGCTATTTCCTATTTCTGAAGCCTGGTTGGTGGAATGCTCCTAAGTAGTATCTGATAAATAGTGCCGGCAAGATATGTGGAAAAGATCATAGATGCGCATTAAGACTTTTAGTCCCACCAATATCTGTTGATAATCAACTTGCATATTGGCTCAAACTAATTAAACACTGCAAGTGGAGCATGGTTGCCCGCGAGAAGAAATCTGGTTGGTCATGAAAAGCCCAAAGAGCGAACAAGATCATTCTGGCGGTCTCACAAGGCGTAGGTCGCGCATGCCAAAAGTACTTTCAAACTATCCCGATGGCTCATATTCTCAAGTACGTGTTTAGGTCTTGCTCTCATCATCTCTTGTGTACATGGTACATCAACTGTTAAAGTGATACTAAGATGTTAGAGCGAAAACGATGTAGCAAAGTTCAGTTGAGGAAAGATGGGAATGTAGTACATGATGCCTCCTCTTGTAAAAATGGGTGTAGAGGGCCAGAGGGGCGAAGGAGGCATTGACTAGTGTCTGGACATAACACATGTAAAACAGTTGGTGAAATATTAATTTGCATTAGTTTCAGTCTGGAGATTGGAGTAGTAAGCTGTACAAGTTCCACAAACTATGTAACCAGATCTTCAATTGATGGCGTTAATTGATGGCGCTAGCTCCCCTTCCCTTTGGTCACCAAACAAGCTGTATAAGTGAATCGTAAAACCACAACAACAAACAAGCAAATGACTACTCATCTGAAGCCTGTAGGCCAAAAGCCATAGCTTCCCGGGGATGTCAAGCGGTGAAGACGATGGCCATCGATTGTGCATCTTGCTTCCCAGGGACCACATCTCCACCTCTTCCAGCTTCCTCCATTTCACAAACATGTTGCTAAGTCAGGCTGGCTTGCTCTTTCTTATAGCGTTCGGCTATAGTTGTGTCTAAGCTCGACGAGGAGACAGAGCTCTGTTTTCAATTGATCATCGCTGATGCAGGACAAGACAATGGAACCAATTATCTACATATTTGAGTCATTGTTTGCAGATCTCATCAGCAATGTAATGCTTACAAATTAGGAGCCATATTCTTCATCCCTAGAGTAGTATTTTTAGTTTCTTATCTTCCACTCCGTTCCAACTTCTGCACACAATATAGGCAAGTTAAAAGACGTCCACGAGATGGGCGGATCTAGGTCCCAGGCCACCAGGGCCAAGGCCCAGGGTGCGGCAACGGCGCCGCAGGCTGCACTGTACAAGCGTCGCTCAAGGCTGGGTCCGCCACGTCAAGATCAGTATATCAAGTAGCACCGCCTGCTTAGTTAGTGGAACAGAATCTCTTCAGAGATGTTAGGATCAATATGTGAATTCTAATACGCAACCATATTCAATTGGTGAAGTTTCTGATTCCACAGCTTTTTTGAAATTACTACTGTACCTGATTTTCGTACCCTGACCCTAGCCCTGACTATTTAGTTTATTTCTTGATCAAAGTGTTCACCGTCTGTAACTATTGGTCACTCGGGAGATGCAGAATGTTAGTATTTGTTCATGTATCATTGTGGTAAGATGAGGAGAAGATCCTCCACGGACATGTGCCATTGTTTGCACAGTGAAATACGTTTTCGGACTTGCAAAGATCTCATTAGAAATTATGCGTGGAGACATATGTGCTACATCCATCTGAGAAGGCAGAATTAGTAGTTTCATATTTTTCCTTCTATAAGGAATCAAAGAGGAGCAATGACGATTGGTTGATCCTTTGCTACAAACATATAAACATATACAAATTGAACGAACAAGGTAGCCAAACAACTATGGCCTGAACACAATACTTCCGCAGAGATTGCTATATACCCCAAAAAAAAAAATCAGAGACGTGTAACAAAGGAACCAGGAAATATCCTGCAGGGTAAAAGTTCAGATGCATAACTTAAACTGAAATAGCTCACTCGTGCCCACCATGCTCAAGAACCCAATATGATCCAGTTAACCTTCACAGTACAAATCTATAGTATATATACGTTTATACTTGCAATCAAATTTAGGAAGTAACAGTTTTGTAGTTTAGATAATTATACTATGGTAATTATCTATGGTTCATAATACATAGCACCTGAAACAGCGCACCGACTTTCCTTTAAGCTTTTACAATAACACAACATAGTCCTGATGGCTTATATTCTCAGTAAATACTACATAGAATGGAGTACATGCTGCGGGGGTCCTCTTGTAAAGCATTGTCTAGTCTGGACATTACATAGAATGGAGTAAATACTATATAGAGCAGGGAAGGAAGCATTGTCTAGTCTGGACATTACACATGTAAAGCAGTTGGTGAAATATTCATCTGCATTACTTCAGTCTGGACATCAGATTAGTAGGCTGTACAAGTTCACAAACTAGCGTATAACCAGCTCTTCAGTTGATGGCATTAATTGGGAGAAAAGCAGAAACATAAGATTAAGAATGAGATACAACACATCTCATGTCCCGTGAACTGATTTCCACCTCCTACGAAGCATGTCCACCAAAAAACCTAGCTACAAATACAAAGGACAACATTATGGTACTCTATTTAGTAGTATATAATATCACTGATACAAGGTGTACTGTGCAACATACAGGCTCATGACTAGTAGTTTGTATGTTGCAGCAGATCTATCAAGTGGCGTTGTCGATGGTTATCAGATGTGCATCTCAACGAAACAGAGCTCTGTTTTGATCGTTAGTCCAAATTAAAAAATATTGCAGTGTTACAAGTGTTGATCCAATTGTTCCCTTCATTCCATTCTGCAAACTCCAAACTAACAAATATTGCAGTGTTACAGGTGTTGATCCAATTATTCCCTTCATTCTATTCTGCAAACAATATAGGAAAAGCCAAAGGACATCTACAGAATATCATCCAGCAATGTGGTGCTTACCTAGTGGAAAAAAATATCATCCAGCAATGTTAGGACAAGGATGTGAACTCTAATGAGCACAGTCCATTAAGTTTCTGAGTTTACATGCTTTTGCAAAGTACCATCAACATCAATACTAGATCAAGTAGCACCGCTTACTAGCTTACCTAGTGAAACAGAATCCCATGCATCAATGTTAGGATAAGGATGTGAATTCTAATGAGCATACTTAATTGGTGGTTTCTGATTTTACTTTCATGATTTTGTAAAGGACCATGTTGAAATTACAAACATTGTTTTCTGCCCTGAACCTGACTATTTCTTTATCAAGGTGTTAAGCAGCTGTAACTATTGGCCACTCAGCAGATAGATAGTTTATTTCTTCATGTACCACTAAGGTAATATGATGAGAATAGTCGGATATATGTCATTGTTTGCATAGTGAAATAAGTTTTCAGAGACACAAAGATATCACTAGAAACTAAGCGGGTAGTCATTTGTATTAATTTCATGTGAGAAGACATAATTAGTTCTCTATTTTTTCCTTCTATTCGAAAGGAATCAAAGAGAAGCAATGAAGAGGAGTTGATCCATTGCTATGAATATAAAATAGGCTGAACAAATATGTACAGATCTAATGGACAGAGTTGCCAAACAAACATGTACAGATCTAATGGACAGAGTCGCCAAATAAACATGTGTGGATCTAATGGACTGGGTCACCAACAAACAGAATATTTCTGAAGAGATGGAAAAAGCGAGTGTTAAATATTACCCAACAATAAAATTAGAGACGTGTAAGAGAGAAACCAGGAAAGATCTACGGATTTCCAGCAAGGTAAAAGTTCAGATCTAGCATAAATCAATTCAAACGGCTCACCCCTCACCACCATGTTCTGTGCTCGAGGACCCAAAGATTCATTTCAAGAAACATGTGATCCGAGATCAGATCTATGAACCTCAGCTACACATGGTGAATCGTTTTGTGCAAGCACCCATGTAGCAACACCAGCAGAATCAGCCGTCATATTATCACAACACGCAGCTGAATCAGGTGGACACCGAAAGCGGTGTTGCCTCATGGGTGCTAGCACAAATCTATCACCAAAAACACAAATCTGGTTGCCGCATCTGAAGATCCGCCTATATACCAGAAGATCCGCATATTTTCTCCTAGCGCCCATTTGACAACACGACCAGAAATCAGATCTCCACTGCCGAATCACATATGAATCAGGTGAGGCGACTGAGGATGGTGTTGTCAGATGGGTGCTAGGATAAAAAATTAACAAATCAAGATAAATTTGTTGTTTGGGCAAGGCTCTTGTTGGCACTCTATGTAGCAAGTCGAATGTGTTGGTGTGCAGATCTGCGGAGGGCTGTGGTGTATATATGGTGAAGGGAAAGAGACGGGATCACGGGTGTGCCGTTGGGAACCGCCGCCGGGCTCGGAGACAAACTCTGAAAAGCCCAGAGAGCGAGCAAGATCATTCTAGCGGTCTCACAAGGCGTAGCTCGTGCTGCTGCTAGTTCCTCTCTCAAGAAAGAAGGTATTCAACAAGGAAAATGATACAGTTCCTCCGGGATCGCGCTTTCCGATCGCCCGGGTCTATCCCGCACGCGGTTTTTCCAGGAAAAAACTGTCTAGCCTTATCTTTTCCATACCTTTGGCTTGTGTCGCGCGTACTCTCTCTCCATCAAGGTGCCGCCGCCGCCCTTCTGCAGCTCGCGTCGCCGCCTCCCTCCTGCAGCTCGCCGCCGCCGTCTCCCTCCTTAGATTCGTGCCCCAGCCCATCTTTTGCAGAGGTACGCCATGGACGCCTTCTCCTCCACGCCTTCTGCAGGGAGGGAATGGGTCCGAGGTGCGGTCTGGCGAGCTCCTCCGACGTGCCCTTATCCCCCGGTTCCTCCACGACGTCCTTCTCCGACGTGACCTCCTCTACTGCGCTTGAATGGTGCTTCTAGGCAGGGTGTCGCCGCGGGCCTTCCTCCACACCACGCCCTCCTTCATCCTGCTCGCCTTCACGCGCCATGAGGTTGTGCTGCTGCTGGAAAGGGGAAGAGAGGTCAAGGTGGCCTGCTGCCATGGCGGTGGAGGCTTGCGCCAGATCTGTATTCTTCTTTTGCTATATTTGTATATTTATTTAGCTACACACTCGTATTTGTTTTGCTACTTCGGTATTCTGTGAATGCTACATCGTTTTATGTTTTTCTCACCACGAAAAAATGCTTCAATGATGCTACAATGTCAGAGTGTTTTTGCTACAACTATTTTATGATCTTGCTACAATAGCGCAAAGATGTTGCTACGTGATCTCCGACGGGGTATCCGGCAAGCTCTCTCGGTGAAAGTTTCCGGCGAGGTTGGATTTCTGCTACATTAGCACATTTTTTCTGCTACCACTGTTCTCCGATTTTGCTACAATAGTGTAAAACTTTTGCTACGAGGGCATGATATTCTACCTTGGGCGAAGCGAGGGCTAATTTTGCTACAAACTCATAGCGTTGAGTTTTTGCTACACGATCTTCGGCGAGGTCATCTCCGGCGAGATCAGATCTGTTACATTAGCACAACTTTTTTGCTACCACCGTTTTGCGTTTTTGCTATAATAGCGTAACGTTTTTGCTACACGGTCTCCGGTGAGGTCTCATCGTAAAAGCCTCCGTGAGTCTCGGTGAGTCGGGTTTGCTACATTAGCTCAACTTTTTTGCTACGGCCGCCAAATGAGGTCTCGCAAAATCTCCCATGAGGTCCATCTGTTTTTATTTTCGATCGAACCGTTTTTTGCTACAATGTAGCAAAAACAGGGCAAATGTAGCAAAAGCGGGAGAAATGTAGCAAAAGCGGGATTTTGAATCCAAAAAGAGGACACGTGGTTGTCTGGGGACCGGGGGATAAAAACCACAGATCCCCCGGGGGACGCGTAGGGCTGTCCATTCAATAAACAGTTTCGGTTTTCGATGTTCAAACATCATATACTGTAGAAGTTTACTAGTGTGGTCAGTTCTTTATGTTACTCCCTCTGTTTCAGGGCTTAAGGCGTCCTTGTTTTGCGTGTTTTTTCTTTGACCAAGAATTACTCTAAATACGTAAAGAGTTTTGGTATAAAACTAGTATCACTGGAAAGTATTTTTCAATACAAATCCAACGGTACTAATTATGTATAATATAATCAAGATTTTGTTGATCAATTATTTTAGTCAAATTTTGTTTTGGAAAGTGTGTGCGCCTTAAGCCTTGAAACGGGGGTAGTACTTACCAAATAATACTGTATAAGTGTATGATTGGATGATCCAAAACCTCCAAAGAAACATCAACATCAAATGCAATATCAATTTTTTTCAGTTTTCACTTCACCTAAAATAAAGACAGATTAGTTTGTTTATGTTATAGCAGAAAAATATGGGATACTAATGCAATATCTAACAATGAGTGTACCTTTGTCTTTGCTAGAACCATATGTGAAAAAAGCGACAAGCAGGTCAAGAAAACTATTAGAGTATTGTACGTATACGGTTGTTATGATAGTTTAGGATAGTTAGGGCTCTAGCCTAACTTGACTTGTACTTCAAGATGATCCATGTACGTCTATATATATTCGTCCATAAGGCTCAATAATACATCCAACGTGTTTCGCCAATCTCCTTCTCTATCGTTCTACATGGTATCAGAGCGGCAAAATCCTTGACCTAGCCGCCGCCGCATCTACCTAGTGTCGCAGCCGCCACTTTCCAAACCCTAGCGTCATCGCCCGCCATGGCGCCGCACTAGCCGAGCAACACGCTTCCGCCGAACCGCCCCCGGGGAGGTCGATCTCCATGATCTCCGTCGGGCGCCAATAATTCGTGACGTTAGGTCCGTCTCACGATCCGTGATCGGCTCCGTAGAAGTCTTTTTTTCCGATCTCTTGATCGATTTTTTTGGTTTACCGATCTTATATCGGATTGTATCGTCCATTGCCGTCATTGATGACCCACAAGTATAGGAGATCGCAACAGTCTTCGAGGGTAGTATTACCTAATTTATTGATTCGATACAAGGGGAGCCAAAGAATACTTGCAAACCTTAACAACTGAAGTGTCAATTCAGCTGCACCTAGAAATAGTCTTGCTCATAGGAGTTTATCAGTAGCAACGGTTTTGTAGTAGCAATAGCAAACCAACAGCAGCAGTAAAACTAGAGCAATAGTAACAACAGTAGCAAACAGTATGGTATGAGTGTGGTAGGCATAGGGATGGATGCACGGGTGTTGCATGAACAATTCTAAACATGCAACTTTAAGATCTAGGGCAATTGCAGATAAATAAGATAAAACATCAAATCTATGGAATATCAAATCTTACCAAATAATATTGTATGTATGATTGGATGATCCAAAACCTGCAAAGAAACATCAACATCAAATGCAATATCAATTTTTTTTTCAGTTTTCACATCACCTAAAATAAAGACAGATTAGTTTGTTTATGTTATAGCAGAAAAATATGGAATACTAATGCAATATCTAACAATGGGTGTACCTTCATCTTTGCTAGAACCATATGTGAACAAAGCGACAAGCAGGTCAAGGAAACAAAGACCACTTTCTATTGAGATGTAATTGTATTACAGTAGGTCTTCGTGTAACCGTTGAATTGTACTCTGTAATTATCTATATATATATACACGTGACAGCTGGTCCTATTGGAGCTGTGCAATCTCCCATAATCTCTCTACATGGTATCAGCCTAACCGATCCTCCCCAACCCTAACCTAGTCGCCGCCGCCGCCTCCTTTCGTCGTCGTCACCGCGCACTCTACCCAGCCGCCTCTCCCTTAGGCGCCACCGGATCCGCTTCCGCCGCCTCATCACCAAGGACGGGTTTGCCTCCTCCTCCTGCAAATCCGATCCCTTCAACTCCTCCCGCTCCGGCAGCACCAACCCCTTCGCCGGCCCCTCCGTCGCCATCAAGTGGTTGGCGATCGACGCCACCATCATCCGCTGGTTTTTCAGACCGTCTCCAACGAGATCTTTCGCACCGTTGTCAAGAACGGCGACTCCGCGCACACGGTCTGGACCAAGATCATCGGCCTCTTCACCGACAACAAGCTCCAGCGGGTCACCTTCCTCCAGCAGGAATTCTTCGGCACCCACCAGAACGATCTCTCCCTCGACGACTACCTCCTCCGACTCAAGTCCCTCTTCGACGAGCTACGCGACATGGAGTTCCCGATCGATGACAAGATCCTCCTCTGCATGCTATCGGCAGGACTCGGCGAAGACCTCAGCAACACCGCCTCCAACCTCACGCTGCTCACCACGCCGACCTTCGAGCAAGTTGTGGCATACCTCGGCCTCGAGGAGCGGCGGCTGAAGCACCTACGGGCCCGGTCGGCTCACACCGCCTTCGCTGCTGGCCTCTCCCGCGCCTCCATGACTACGTCGCCCACGGCGCCTCCCGCGCCTCGCGCACCGGCCCCAACCCTGCCCGCATTCTACGCACCTCAGCAACCCGCCTATCCGACTCCCACCAACGGCGGCAACGATGGTCGTCGTCGGCGCCGCGATAACAGGGGGCAACGATGGCAACAGGGGCAACACCAATTTTGCCCCGCCCCGCCCGACGCAGCAAGCCGCCCCAACCCCGCCCTGGATGACGGACACCAATCCTTGGACGGGGGTCGTCCACGCCTACACGATGCCCGTGCCACGCGCCCCCTACCCGGGCATCATGGGGACGCGCCGGACAACCACCAGGCATTCTTTGCGGGGCCGATCGTGTCTGTGCCCTACACCGCGCCTTCGCCCCCTACTACCCCGCGCCTCATCTATTGTCGACTCAGTGGGATCCCGCGCTGCTGACCGCCCTCCAGTACTCCCCCACCGTTGGCCTCTATGGTGGCGGCGGTGACTGGTTCATGGACATTGGCGCCTCCGCGCACATGTTGAAAGAACATTTCATAATCCCTAGTGTTTTGTGTGTTAGATAACAATATCAAGGATTATTTAACGTGTGTCGAAGTGCTACAGATCTGTACATTGAGAAGGGAAGGAAACTGCTTTCTGGGGGCGGATAATCCGCCCCTCCCAGGGGCAGATAATCCTCCCTATCCCTCTTTCAAGTGTGCGCGACCCCTAGAGAAGGGGGCGGAGTTTGTGGCCGGATTTTACGGCCTAGCCGGATTGTCCGCCCCTTGGGGGCGGACTGTCCGCCCCCTCGAGGAATTCCTTCAAGTCAAGGCCGCGTCTCTCTCTGTATGGGGGACGGAGTTTCCCTCAGACTTTCCGGTCCTTGGGCGGACTTTCTCCCAAGGGCGGATAGTCCGCCCCCGGCGGGGGCGGATAATCCACCCCCTCTAGAAATTTCTTCAAGTCAAGGCTGCGTCGCTCTCTGTATAGGGGGCGGAGTTTTCCCCGGAGTTTCCGTCCTGGGGGGACGGATTTTCTCCCCAGGGCGGATAGTCCGCCCCAAAGGGGAGCGGATAATCCGCCCCCAAATTTCTCCAATGGCTTGTTCTGGGTAGGGGGTATTTAAGCCTGTCTTCCCCCTCTGTCCAGAACTCTTGATTCACTCGAAAAAGAACAGACCTGATCTGCAAGCTTCATCCGAGAGAACTCCACCTAGATACACTCAAAGGCTCCGTCCATTGGGGAATCAAAGGAGGAGGACTCGATCTTCATCAACTACAATCAAGTGCTTCATCTTCTCCCCATTCCTTTGGGGAACCACCGATCTAGTATTTCTTGCAAATACCTAGATCCTTGTTTTTGTTTATATTGATAAACCTTGTTCTTGTGGCAGCTTGTTGTCATCTCGATAGCCCCCAATTAGATGCAGGCATAGACATAGGGGGAGTGTGGTCCTAATTGATTGGGCCAACCCTCCCCCCATAATGCCAGAAGAAAGTAAAATCATTTCCCTTAATATCATTCTGTGATATGTGGGTCATCGATGAGCATTGGTTTTGAACTCAAGATACATCTTCGCGGTGTCATACCATGCGCTCCAACATGGTGGCTTCGGCCACCGCCCTCTTCCTAGATAAGAGTTGGTTTCTAATCGCTCTTCTTCCTTTTTGGCGTTTTGATGCCAAAGGGGGGGGAAGTAGTTCTATTAGGTCACCGAATTTGCATGGGTCATGGGTCGGGCACAAGCACTTGGTTTTCCATTCGTTCGTTTTACTTGTGCCCCTTTAGCGTGAACTTATTTGCTATTTGCTATTTGTTGCTTGGTTATTGTAAGACTCTGTCGTGACTTATTATGTATGGTCTCATGGAATTATGGATTTATATTGTGGACCTACTATCATGGAATTCTGGATTTATCTGTGGAGTCTGGCATTCTAGTTGATGACATATGGAATCATGGGATTATATTATGTATGCATCAATTGTGTGGGATGTGCAATCTCATTAGTTTATTTGGCAATATTCACATCCCGGTGGTATGATCTCGTTTACCAACCCATCTGGTTTTAATTGTTCTTTCTATGAAAGTTGTGTTATCTATGAAAGACTCTGTCATGACTTATTATGTATGGTCTCATGGAATTCTGGATTTATATTGTGGACCTACTATCATGGAATTCTGGATTTATCTGTGGAGTCTGGCATTCTAGTTGATGACATATGGAATCATGGGATTATCTTATGTATGCATCAATTGTGTGGGATGTGCAATCTCATTAGTTTATTTGGCAATATTCACATCCCGATGGTATGATCTCGTTTACCAACCCATCTGGTTTTAATTGTTCTTTCTTTGAAAGTTGTGTTATCTAGTGTGTGCATGTGTGTTTCAAAGGTAAATTTTAATATGCACACATCTAGGGGGAGCCTCTTTCATTTATTTTAAGGGTGTCGTTGGTAGTCGTTTCCAAATCCTAATATTGTCATCTAACACCAAAAAGGGGGAGATTGAAAGAACATTTCATAATCCCTAGTGTTTTGTGTGTTAGATAACAATATCAAGGATTATTTAACATGTGTTGAAGTGCTACAGATCTGTACATTGAGAAGGGAAGGAAACTGCTTTCTGGGGGCGGATAATCCGCCCCTCCCAGGGGCGGATAATCCGCCCCATACCTCTTTCAAGTGTGCGCGACCCCCAGAGAAGGGGGCGGAGTTTGTGGCCGGATTTTCCGGCCCAGCCGGATTACCTGCCCCTTGGGGCGGACTGTCCGCCCCCTCGAGGAATTCCTTCAAGTCAAGGCTGCATCGCTCTCTATATGGGGGGTGGAGTTTCCCTCGGACTTTCCGGTCCTTGGGCGGACTTTCTCCCAAGGGCGGATAGTCGCGCCCCTGGCGGGGGCGGATAATCCGCCCCCTCTGGAAATTTCTTCAAGTCAAGGCCGCGTCGCTCTCTGTATAGGGGGCGGAGTTTTCCCCGGAGTTTCCGTCTTGGGGGGGGGAGGATTTTCTCCCCAGGGCGGATAGTCCGCCCCCAAATTTCTCCAACGGCTTGTTCTGGGCAGGGGGTATTTAAGCATGTCTTCCCCCTCTGTTTAGAACTCTTGATTCACTTGAAAAAGAACAGACATGATCTGCAAGCTTCATCCGAGAGAACTCCACCTAGATACACTCAAAGGCTTCGTCCATTGGGGAATCAAAGGAGGAGGACTCGATCTTCATCAACTACAATCAAGCGCTTCATCTTCTCCCCATTCCTTTGGGGAACCACCGATCTAGTATTTCTTGCAAATACCTAGATCCTTGTTTTTGTTTATATTGATAAACCTTGTTCTTGTGGCAGCTTGTTGTCATCTCGGGATCCCCCAATTCGGTTGTGGGTGTGTGCCTCGATAGAGTTGTAAAAGGCACCGGTTCCCGTCTCGAAGGGATCCAATAGTGGAGAAGGTGGATCAGGCCTCACGTGGCGAGATCCATCGGAGAATAGGGTGAGGCCTATTATGGCGTGGTGGTCTTAGAACCGCCCACCACTCCAACGCAGATGTACTTCCCTTAACAAGGAAGGAACTGCGGTAAAACAAATTCCTGTGTCTCCGCGTGCTCCACTATGGTTCCTTCGTTCCTCTCTTTACGTGCTTAGTAGTTAGGATTGCATATAGGGAAATTCTCGTAGTTGCATATCTAGAGAATTTACTTTGTGTCAAGCCTAAAATCGAAAAAGTATTAAAAAAATTGGTTAGCACCTATTCACCCCCCTCTAGGTGCCCATACGATCCTTTTTAATTGGTATCACAGCCCCGACTCTTATTTAGGGCTTAAACGCCTAAGAGAAGTATGGGTTCCAAGGTAGATGGGAGTGATGCTCCGGATGTAGTCACCATGAACGATCTCAATACGTTAGAAACAACCTTGGTGAGTTCAATGGAGGCTAAGATGGAATATATGCGTCAATTGATAATGCGTCTCTCCCCATCCACATCATCACCTCCATCTAACTCTAAGGCTACCACTCCGCAATCTAAGGAAACAGGTAAAACCGATTCCAAAGAGAACGAAGTGGTTGGTGATGACACTAACAAGAGCTCCTCCTCGAAAAAGGATAGTGGTAAGGATGGATACAATGAGGTTTCTCATGTGTATTCTCCCGATCCACCTATCCCTCACCCACATATACATAATAGGGGTGATCCACCCAAACTTTCTGCATCTACTTTTTCTCAATGGCAATTTTTGATGAAGTCTCATGTGTGCAGTTCCTCCATTGAGTTGTGGAAAATCATAGAAAATGGTCTTCATGTTGGAAACCCCAACAATCTCACAAGAAGAGAAGTTGTTGATAGCCAACTCAACGCTACAGCTCTACACATGATACAGCTTGGTGTGGGTGACAAAGACATGCCACACATTCAGCATCTTAGCACAGCTAAGGAAGCTTGGGATGCCCTCACCGAGCTCTTCATCGGAAATGAAAGTATGAGAAGGAATAGATATGATGCTTTGAGCAACGAAGCTGAAGGATTCTATATGTTGGATGGAGAAGACCACGAGGATATGTATAGGAGGCTCAAGGAAATAGCCACAACTTTCAGAAACCATGGTGCACCTCATGTTGATGATGCTTGGATCAAGCGCAAGTATGTCAGTGCTCTTATGCCATTTGAGCCCACAGATTTGAAAAGTCTCCAAGGTAGGCATAACTATCACCTCATGTCATCCAATGAAGTAATGCAAGAAATGGCTGCTTTCAAAGTGGCTACCAAGAATGCCGAAGATGCTCGTGCTCGAGCTATGGGGATGCAAAAGGGGGTCAACATGGCCTTGAAGACTAGTGTGATTGATCATGATGAATATGCCGTAGAAGGTCTGGACTGTCCCGAGGATATAAAAAGGATCCACAGACAATACTTGGCTCTTTATGCTAGAAACTTTTGGAAAGATCCAGCCAAGGCTAAAGCTGAACTAGAACGCAAGAGTGGAGCCTATGGAAGAAAAGAAAATGGTCCCAGGCTGAGAACATGTTTCAACTGTGGTGACCGGCGGCACTTTGTAGCTGAGTGTCCATATCAAAGTAGGGAAGATAATGGAGGAAGACTTATTTTCAAGGACAAGTCAAAGGCTCCACGCAAGAAACAATTTGTAAAGAAGAATGCTCCCTTCAAGAAGCAACCGAAGATTGTTCTAGTGGCTCAAGAAGAATATTCATCGGGAAGTGAAGATGAGGACGAGGACGATAGCTCTCAAGAGGTGGCTGCTATAGCCACCACATCTACATCAGCATCTCTCTTCGACTCTCCAAATGAAAACATCATCAACAAGAATGCTACTTGTCTCATGGCAAGAAGCTCCGAGGTAACGACTTCTAACTCTTCTTTTCCTAAGGCTATGATTGACATGGATGATCCTACTAGTCTTAAGGTTAAAGAAGAGATTATTGCTTTGGATTACTTCTACACTAACTTGCAAGGTGAGCACAAAGTTAGTTTTGAAGCTCTTATGGATCAGCTGGCCCAAAACGAAGCACTCCTCGAAGAAAAGGGCAGAATTGAAAGGGAGGATGCAATGGAAATTGCATCCTTAAAATATGCTCTTGAGGAAGAAGAAGAAGCTCGGGTCTCTCTTGAAGAGAGGCTTGAGTCCATTGAAGAGTCACATGAAGAAATTGTGGCTAAACTTGTCAAGGAACGTGACAATGTAGTCACCAAAGCAAAGAAGTTAAAGAAAGAAAAGATTGACTTTGGGGCTGCTCATGATAGACTCTCCGAGGAATTGGAGAAACTTGACAATGCTCACAAGGCGTTGAAAAATGATTTCTCTATTCTCAATGAGTCACATGATCAGCTTCAAAGTCGATTGGCCAAATATGATGTTCCTATCTCATCCAACTCAACATACAGTCAAAAGGTAAATGCTAGTGTGGAAAAAGAAGTGGTCAAGGACATCACTCCCAAGGATAAGGGTGTGCTTGATGAAGTCCTTGACAAGAAAAGGTCAAATCATGGTAAAGAGGGACTTGGGTATGTCACTAAGTCCAAGAAAAAGAAAAACAAGAAGAACAAGACCAAGAATGTGCAATCAAAGACAAGTGCCGCTGAGAAGAATGTCACAAAAGACAAGACTAACAATATTGGTTTTGCAGGGTCTCACAATCTAAATTATGAACTCTTTTGTGATGATTATGGCGATGTTTATGCTTATTATGTCGGTCCCTTTGATGAATATATTTCTTGGTCTATTTGGGTCCCAAAGACCCTTGTTACTAACATGAAAGGGCCCATTGAAAAATGGGTACCTAAAATCAAGAAGTAATTCTCTTGTAGGGTTATGCTTCCGGTGGGTCGAAATGGGTGCTGGATAGTGGATGCACTAGTCATATGACCGGAAGCAAGGAGATCATCACGGAGATGCGTCCAAATCATGATAATATCATAGTCTCCTATGGTGATAAGTCTAAATCTCAGGTATTGGGTCTTGGCAAAGTTGTGGTTGCCCACGATATCTCTCTCGTGGACGTCATGCTTGTTGAGACCCTCGGTTACAACCTTCTTTATGTTCGTGCCCTTGGCAAGATGGGTTTTTCTGTTTTTATCGATGATGATTTGGTGGTACTCTTGTGGAGCAAGTCTCTAAAGGTCGCTTTTGTTGGATACGTCGAAAATGACCTATATGTGGTGGACTTTTCGGGGAAAACCACTTCAGGTCCAATATGTCTATTCGGAAAGGCCGACGTGGGCTGGCTATGGCATCGCCGTTTAGCCCATGTCAACATGAGAACTTTGCAAAGTCTCCACAAGGGTGGCCACATCCTTGGACTAAAAGACAATGTCTCCTTTGCCAAAGATCATGTTTGCAGGGCTTGTGTTGAAGGCAAAATGCACGACTCTCCCCACAAGAGGAAGACTATTGTGTCTTCAAAGAGGATCTTGGAATTACTTCATGTGGATTTATTTGGTCCTCCTTCTCATGCAAGTCTTGGTGGGAAGAAATATTTCTTGGTCATTGTCGATGATTACTCAAGATATACATGGGTCTATTTCTTCAAACTAAAGAGTGAGATTCAACAAACAGTCATTGACTTTGCCAATGAATTTCAACATCAAAACAATGTTCCTATCTTGGCAATAAGGAGTGACAACGGCTCCGAATTCAAAAACTACACCTTGAATGAGTTTCTAAGCGAAGAGGGGACATCAATATTCCGCTGCGTACACCCCTCAACAAAATGGTGTAGCTGAGAGGAAGAACCAGACTTTGATGGATATGGCAAGATCAATGTTGGCTGAATTCAAGTCTCCTTACAATTTTTGGACTGAAGCCATATCCACTGCTTGTCACTCATCAAACCGGCTCTATCTCCGCAAGATTTTGGACAAGACTCCTTATGAAATACTTACCGGTAACAAACCCAACATCTCATACTTCAGAGTATTCGGGTGTAAGTGTTTCTTTCTTATTAAAGGTGTCCGCTTGTCTAAATTTGAGTCCAAGGCTTTAGAAGGTATTTTTGTTGGTTATGGTGCCGAATCTCACACTTACGGAGTCTACAACAAGCTCACTGGGATTGTTGTAGAATCTTGTAGTGTGGATTTCGATGAAAATAACGGCTCCTTTGTAGGGCAAGTTGATGTTTGTGATGCAGATGTTGAAATATCCCAAGATGCCATAAGAATAATGGGCGTGGGATTTTTCCGCCCCATTGAGGAACCCCTTGTGGCGGATGGGGAAGGACAATGCTCCACTCAAGTGGATCCCTCATCTACACAAGATCAACAAGCTCCTACTATTGGAGAAAACTCTGCACCAACACCGCAACCTGTTGAAGATCATCTGTCTTCTGGACAAGCTGGTAGTCCCAGGCCTGACTATCCGCCCCCTCCAAGGGGCGGACAATCCGCCCCTGGCACTCCAACTCGTTCCAGGGGATCCGAATGAGAAGACAATAGTCAAGAAGCTCCCAGGCCGGATTCTTCGGCCCTCGAGGGCGGATTATCCGGCCCTGGCTCTCCAACTCTTGTCAGGCACTCTCAGGAAGAAGGCACTGGTGCTTCACCTCCCAGGCCGGATAGTCCGGACCCTCCAAGGGGCGGATTATCCGGCCCTGAAGAACAAACTCAGCAGCAATCTCCTGGTGTTAACTCAGATCAAGATCAAGGGCAAGGCAGTGGTCAAGACCAGGATACAAATACTGAATCAACTCCTTCTAGAAACAATAAGAACATTGAGACTCGTCGCAAGGCTCGTGCTGATCGGAACCTTGAACTAAGGGGTCACACTCTTGACAAGGTTGTTGGTGATCTACGAAGAAGGGTATCTACTAGAAGAGAACTTGCAAGCTTCTGTGATCATCAAGCTCACATTTCCATGGTTGAACCGAAGAAGGTCTTTGATGCTCTTGAAGAAACCGATTGGGTTGTTGCAATGCATGAAGAATTAAATAACTTCGAACGCAACAAAGTTTGGAAGCTCGTAGAGAAACCCAAGGATTGCCGTAATGTTATCGGCACCAAGTGGATCTTCAAGAACAAACAAGATGAAAATGGCATTGTTGTGAGGAATAAAGCAAGACTCGTGGCTCAAGGATTCTCTCAAGTGGAAGGAATTGATTTTGGCGAGACTTATGCTCCTATGGCTCGTCTTGAGTCCATCTGTATCCTTCTTACATATGCAGCCCATCATAATTTTAAATTACAGCAAATGGATGTTAAGAGTGTGTTTCTTAATGGTCCTCTACATGAGTTAGTATACGTCAAGCAACCCCCGGGTTTTGAGGACCCCAAATTTCCGAACCATGTCTACAAACTCGATAAGACGCTCTATGGCCTTAAACAAGCCCCACGTGCGTGGTATGAGCACCTTAAAGAGCTTTTGTTAGACCGTGGATTCGAAGTTGGGCAAATCGATCCCACTCTTTTTACTAAGAAGGTTAATGGGGAGCTTTTTGTATGCCAACTTTATGTAGATGACATTATTTTTGGCTCTACTAACCAAGCTTTTAACGATGAATTTTCAAAGCTTATGACTGACAGGTTTGAGATGTCCATGATGGGTGAGTTGAGGTCCTTCCTTGGATTTGAGATCAAACAACTTAGAGAGGGAACCTTTATTAATCAAGCTAAGTACATCCAAGACATGCTCAAAAGGTTCAAGATGACGGATCTCAATGGTGTGGCTACTCCAATGCAAACAAAGTGTCATCTTGAGCTCAATCCAAGGGTAAAGACATGGACCAAAAGGTATACCGATCCATGATCGTCTCTCTCCTTTACCTTTGTGCATCTAGACCCGATATCGTGTTAAGTGTAGGAGTGTGTGCAAGGTACCAAGCCGCTCCTAAAGAAAGCCACTTAGTGGCGGTCAAACGAATCTTCAGATATTTGGTTCATTCCCCAAATTTTGGGTTATGGTATCCCAAAGGTTCAAGTTTCTCTCTATGTGGTTACACTGATTCAGATTGGGCTGGTGACAGAGATGATAGGAAATCAACCTCTGGTGCATGTCAATTCTTGGGCAGGTCTCTAGTGTGTTGGTCTTCAAAGAAACAAAATTGTATTTCACTCTCAACAGCCGAAGCTGAATATGTTGCTGCTGCAAGTGCTTGTACACAATTGTTATGGATTAGGCAAACTTTAAAGGAATATGGTGTCAATTGTGACAAAGTGCCTCTATTATGTGACAATGAAAGTGCTATCAAGATTGCTTACAATCTCGTGCAGCATACAAGAACAAAACATATAGAGATTCGCAACCACTTCATTCGGGATCATGTTGCTCGTGGTGACATTGCCCTATCCTTTGTGAGAACGAAGAACCAACTTGCTGATATTTTCACGAATCCCCTTGACGAAGCAAGATTTTGTTATTTGAGGAATGAGCCAAGGAGCTTGGCTTGACTATCCTTGCACACTCACTTGCTCTTATTCATGTATTTGGTTTAGATGCGGGCATATACATAGGGGGAGTGTGGTCCTAATTGATTGGGCCAACCCTCCCCCCATAATGCCGGAGCAAGTAAAATCATTTCCCTTAATATCATTTTGTGATATGTGGGTCATCGATGAGCATTGGTTTTGAACTCAAGATACATCTTCGCGGTGTCATACCATGCGCTCCAACATGGTGGCTTCGGCCACCGCCCTCTTCCTAGATAAGAGTTGGTTTCTAATCGCTCTTCTTCCTTTTTGGCGTTTCGATGCCAAAGGGGGGGAAGTAGTTCTATTAGGTCACCGGATTTGCATGGGTCATGGGTCGGGCACAAGCACTTGGTTTTCCATTCGTTCGTTTTACTTGTGCCCCTTTAGCGTGAACTTATTTGCTATTTGCTATTTGTTGCTTGGTTATTGTAAGACTCTGTCGTGACTTATTATGTATGGTCTCATGGAATTATGGATTTATATTGTGGACCTACTATCATGGAATTCTGGATTTATCTGTGGAGTCTGGCATTCTAGTTGATGACATATGGAATCATGGGATTATCTTATGTATGCATCAATTGTGTGGTATGTGCAATCTCATTAGTTTATTTGGCAATATTCACATCCCGGTGGTATGATCTCGTTTACCAACTCATCTGGTTTTAATTGTTCTTTCTATGAAAGTTGTGTTATCTATGAAAGACTCTGTCGTGACTTATTATGTATGTTCTCATGGAATTCTGGATTTATATTGTGGACCTACTATCATGGAATTCTGGATTTATCTGTGGAGTCTGGCATTCTAGTTGATGACATATGGAATCATGGGATTATCTTATGTATGCATCAATTGTGTGGGATGTGCAATCTCATTAGTTTATTTGGCAATATTCACATCCCGGTGGTATGATCTCGTTTACCAACCCATATGGTTTTAATTGTTCTTTCTATGAAAGTTGTGTTATCTAGTGTGTGCATGTGTGTTTCAAAGGTAAATTTTAATATGCACACATCTAGGGGGAGCCTCTTTCATTTATTTTAAGGGTGTCGTTGGTAGTCGTTTGCAAATCCTAATATTGTCATCTAACACCAAAAAGGGGGAGATTGAAAGAACATTTCATAACCCTAGTGTTTTGTGTGTTAGATAACAATATCAAGGATTATTTAACGTGTGTTGAAGTGCAGCAAATCTGTACATTGAGAAGGGAAGGAAACTGCTTTCTGGGGGCGGATAATCCGCCCCATCCCTCTTTCAAGTGTGCGCGACCCCCAGAGAAGGGGGCGGAGTTTGTGGCCGGATTTTCCGGCCCAGCCGGATTATCCGCCCCTTGGGGCGGACTGTCCGCCCCCTCGAGGAATTCCTTCAAGTCAAGGCTGCATCGCTCTCTGTATGGGGGGCGGAGTTTCCCTCGGACTTTCCGGTCCTTGGGCGGACTTTCTCCCAAGGGCAGATAGTCCGCCCCTGGCGGGGGCGGATAATCCGCCCCCTCTGGAAATTTCTTCAAGTCAAGGCCGCGTCGCTCTCTGTATAGGGGGCAGAGTTTTCCCCGGAGTTTTCCCGGGAGGGAAGGATTTTCTCCCCAGGGCGGATAGTACGCCCCCAAATTTCTCCAACGCCTTGTTCTGGGCAGGGGTATTTAAGCCTGTCTTCCCCCTCTGTTTAGAACTCTTGATTCACTCGAAAAAGAACAGACCTGATCTGCAAGCTTCATCCGAGAGAACTCCACCTAGATACACTCAAAGGCTCCGTCCATTGGGGAATCAAAGGAGGAGGACTCGATCTTCATCAACTACAATCAAGCGCTTCATCTTCTCCCCATTCCTTTGGGGAACCACCGATCTAGTATTTCTTGCAAATACCTATATCCTTGTTTTTGTTTATATTGATAAACCTTGTTCTTGTGGCAGCTTGTTGTCATCTCGAGAGCCCCCAATTCGGTTGTGGGTGTGTGCCTCGATAGAGTTGTAAAAGGCACCGGTTCCCGCCTCGAAGGGATCCAATAGTGGAGAAGGTGGATCAGGCCTCACGTGGCGAGATCCATCGGAGAATAGGGTGAGGCCTATTATGGCGTGGTGGTCTTAGAACCGCCCACCCCTCCAACGTAGATGTACTTCCCTTAACAAGGAAGGAACTGCGGTAAAACAAATCCTTGTGTCTCCGCGTGCTCCACTATGGTTCCTTCGTTCCTCTCTTTACGTGCTTAGTAGTTAGGATTGCATATAGGGAAATTCTCGTAGTTGCATATCTAGAGAATTTACTTTGTGTCAAGCCTAAAATCGAAAAAGTATTAAAAAAATTGGTTAGCACCTATTCACCCCCCTCTAGGTGCCCATACGATCCTTTTTAATTGGTATCACAGCCCCGACTCTTATTTAGGGCTTAAACGCCTAAGAGAAGTATGGGTTCCAAGGTAGATGGGAGTGATGCTCCGGATGTAGTCACCATGAACGATCTCAATACGTTAGAAACAACCTTGGTGAGTTCAATGGAGGCTAAGATGGAATATATGCGTCAATTGATAATGCGTCTCTCCCCATCCACATCATCACCTCCATCTAACTCTAAGGCTACCACTCCGCAATCTAAGGAAACAGGTAAAACCGATTCCAAAGAGAACGAAGTGGTTGGTGATGACACTAACAAGAGCTCCTCCTCGAAAAAGGATAGTGGTAAGGATGGATACAATGAGGTTTCTCATGTGTATTCTCCCGATCCACCTATCCCTCACCCACATATACATAATAGGGGTGATCCACCCAAACTTTCTGCATCTACTTTTTCTCAATGGCAATTTTTGATGAAGTCTCATGTGTGCAATTCCTCCATTGAGTTGTGGAAAATCATAGAAAATGGTCTTCATGTTGGAAACCCCAACAATCTCACAAGAAGAGAAGTTGTTGATAGCCAACTCAACGCTACAGCTCTACACATGATACAGCTTGGTGTGGGTGACAAAGACATGCCACACATTCAGCATCTTAGCACATCTAAGGAAGCTTGGGATGCCCTCACCGAGCTCTTCATCGGAAATGAAAGTATGAGAAGGAATAGATATGATGCTTTGAGCAACGAAGCTGAAGGATTCTATATGTTGGATGGAGAAGACCACGAGGATATGTATAGGAGGCTCAAGGAAATAGCCACAACTTTCAGAAACCATGGTGCACCTCATGTTGATGATGCTTGGATCAAGCGCAAGTATGTCAGTGCTCTTATGCCATTTGAGCCCACAGATTTGAAAAGTCTCCAAGGTAGGCATAACTATCACCTCATGTCATCCAATGAAGTAATGCAAGAAATGGCCGCTTTCAAAGTGGCTACCAAGAATGCCGAAGATGCTCGTGCTCGAGCTATGGGGATGCAAAAGGGGGTCAACATGGCCTTGAAGACTAGTGTGATTGATCATGATGAATATGCCGTAGAAGGTCTGGACTGTCCCGAGGATATAAAAAGGATCCACAGACAATACTTGGCTCTTTGTGCTAGAAACTTTTGGAAAGATCTAGCCAAGGCTAAAGCTGAACTAGAACGCAAGAGTGGAGCCTATGGAAGAAAAGAAAATGGTCCCAGGCTGAGAACTTGTTTCAACTGTGGTGACCGGCTGCACTTTGTAGCTGAGTGTCCATATCTAAGTAGGGAAGATAATGGAGGAAGACTTATTTTCAAGGACAAGTCAAAGGCTCCACGCAAGAAACAATTTGTAAAGAAGAATGCTCCCTTCAAGAAGCAACCGAAGATTGTTCTAGTGGCTCAAGAAGAATATTCATCGGGAAGTGAAGATGAGGACGAGGACGATAGCTCTCAAGAGGTGGCTGCTATAGCCACCACATCTACATCAGCATCTCTCTTCGACTCTCCGAATGAAAACATCATCAACAAGAATGCTACTTGTCTCATGGCAAGAAGCTCCGAGGTAACGACTTCTAACTCTTCTTTTCCTAAGGCTATGATTGACATGGATGATCCTACTAGTCTTAAGGTTAAAGAAGAGATTATTGCTTTGGATTACTTCTACACTAACTTGCAAGGTGAGCACAAAGTTAGTTTTGAAGCTCTTATGGATCAGCTGGCCCAAAACGAAGCACTCCTCGAAGAAAAGGGCAGAATTGAAAGGGAGGATGCAATGGAAATTGCATCCTTAAAATATGCTCTTGAGGAAGAAGAAGAAGCTCGGGTCTCTCTTGAAGAGAGGCTTGAGTCCATTGAAGAGTCACATGAAGAAATTGTGGCTAAACTTGTCAAGGAACGTGACAATGCAGTCACCAAAGCAAAGAAGTTAAAGAAAGAAAAGATTGACTTTGGGGCTGCTCATGATAGACTCTCCGAGGAATTGGAGAAACTTGACAATGCTCACAAGGCGTTGAAAAATTATTTCTCTATTCTCAATGAGTCACATGATCAGCTTCAAAGTCAATTGGCCAAATATGATGTTCCTAGCTCATCCAACTCAACATACAGTCAAAAGGTAAATGCTAGTGTGGAAAAAGAAGTGGTCAAGGACATCACTCCCAAGGATAAGGGTGTGCTTGATGAAGTCCTTGACAAGCAAAGGTCAAATCATGGTAAAGAGGGACTTGGGTATGTCACTAAGTCCAAGAAAAAGAAAAACAAGAAGAACAAGACCAAGAATGTGCAATCAAAGACAAGCGCCGCTGAGAAGAATGTCACAAAAGACAAGACTAACAATATTGGTTTTGCAGGGTCTCACAATCTAAATTATGAACTCTTTTGTGATGATTATGGCGATGTTTATGCTTATTATGTCGGTCCCTTTGATGAATATATTGCTTGGTCTATTTGGGTCCCAAAGACCCTTGTTACTAACATGAAAGGACCCATTGAAAAATGGGTACCTAAAATCAAGAAGTAATTCTCTTGCAGGGCTATGCTTCCGGTGGGTCGAAATGGGTGCTGGATAGTGGATGCACTAGTCATATGACCGGAAGCAAGGAGATCATCACGGAGATGTGTCCAAATCATGATAATATCATAGTCTCCTATGTTGATAAGTCTAAATCTCAGGTATTGGGTCTTGGCAAAGTTGTGGTTGCCCACGATATCTCTCTCGTGGATGTCATGCTTGTTGAGACCCTCGGTTACAACCTTCTTTCTGTTCGTGCCCTTGGCAAGATGGGTTTTTCTGTTTTTATCGATGATGATTTGGTGGTACTCTTGTGGAGCAAGTCTCTAAAGGTCGCTTTTGTTGGATACGTCGAAAATGACCTGTATGTGGTGGACTTTTCGGGGAAAACCACTTCAGGTCCGATATGTCTATTCGGAAAGGCCGACGTGGGCTGGCTATGGCATCGCCGTTTAGCCCATGTCAACATGAGAACTTTGCAAAGTCTCCACAAGGGTGACCACATCCTTGGACTAAAAGACAATGTCTCCTTTGCCAAAGATCGTGTTTGCAGGGTTTGTGTTGAAGGCAAAATGCACGACTCTCCCCACAAGAGGAAGACTATTGTGTCTTCAAAGAGGATCTTGGAATTACTTCATGTGGATTTATTTGGTCCTCCTTCTCATGCAAGTCTTGGTGGGAAGAAATATTGCTTGGTCATTGTCGATGATTACTCAAGATATACATGGGTCTATTTCTTCAAACTAAAGAGTGAGATTCAACAAACAGTCATTGACTTTGCCAATGAAGTTCAACGTCAACACAATGTTCCTATCTTGGCAATAAGGAGTGACAATGGCTCCGAATTCAAAAACTACACCTTGAATGAGTTTCTAAGCGAAGAGGGGACATCAATATTCCGCTGCGTACACCCCTCAACAAAATGGTGTAGCTGAGAGGAAGAACCGGACTTTGATGGATATGGCAAGATCAATGTTGGCTGAATTCAAGTCTCCTTACAATTTTTGGACTGAAGCCATATCCACTGCTTGTCACTCATCAAATCGGCTCTATCTCCGCAAGATTTTGGACAAGACTCCTTATGAAATACTTACCGGTAACAAACCCAACATCTCATACTTCAGAGTATTCGGGTGTAAGTGTTTCTTTCTTATTAAAGGCGTCCGCTTGTCTAAATTTGAGTCCAAGGCTTTAGAAGGTATTTTTGCTGGTTATGGTGTCGAATCTCACACTTACGGAGTCTACAACAAGCTCACTGGGATTGTTGTAGAATCTTGTAGTGTGGAGTTCGATGAAAATAACGACTCCTTTGTAGGGCAAATTGATGTTTGTGATGCAGATGTTGAAATATCCCAAGATGCCATAAGAATAATGGGCGTGGGATTTTTCCGCCCCATTGAGGAACCCCTTGTGGCAGATGGGGAAGGACAATGCTCCACTCAAGTGGAGCCCTCATCTACACAAGATCAACAAGCTCCTACTATTGGAGAAAACTCTGCACCAACACCGCAACATGTTGAAGATCATCTGTCTCCTGGACAAGCTGGTAGTCCCAGGCCAGACTATCCGCCCCCTCCAAGGGGCGGACAATCCGCCCCTGGCACTCCAACTCGTTCCAGGGGATCCGAATGAGAAGACAACAGTCAAGAAGCTCCCAGGCCGGATTCTTCGGCCCTCGAGGGCGGATTATCCGGCCCTGGCTCTCCAACTCTTGTCAGGCACTCTCAGGAAGAAGGCACTGGTGCTTAACCTCCCAGGCCGGATAGTCCGGACCCTCCAAGGGGCGAATTATCCGGCCCTGAAGAACAAACTCAGCAGCAATCTCCTGGTGTTAACTCAGATCAAGATCAAGGGCAAGGCAGTGGTCAAGACCAGGATACAAATACTGAATCAACTCCTTCTAGAAACAATAAGGACATTAAGACTCGTCGCAAGGCTCGTGCTGATCGGAACCTTGAACTAAGGGGTCACACTCTTGACAAGGTTGTTGGTGATCTACGAAGAAGGGTATCTACTAGAAGAGAACTTGCAAGCTTCTGTGATCATCAAGCTCACATTTCCATGGTTGAACCGAAGAAGGTCTTTGATGCTCTTGAAGAAACCGATTGGGTTGTTGCAATGCATGAAGAATTAAATAACTTCGAACGCAACAAAGTTTGGAAGCTCGTAGAGAAACCCAAGGATTGCCGTAATTTTATCGGCACCAAGTGGATCTTCAATAACAAACAAGATGAAAATGGCATTGTTCTGAGGAATAAAGCATGACTCGTGGCTCAAGGATTCTCTCAAGTGGAAGGAATTGATTTTGGCGAGACTTATGCTCCTATGGCTCGTCTTGAGTCCATCCGTATCCTTCTTACATATGCAGCCCATCATAATTTTAAATTACAGCAAATGGATGTTAAGAGTGTGTTTCTTAATGGTCCTCTACATGAGTTAGTATACGTCAAGCAACCCCCGGGTTTTGAGGACCCCAAATTTCCGAACCATGTCTACAAACTCGATAAGACGCTCTATGGCCTTAAACAAGCCCCACGTGCGTGGTATGAGCACCTTAAAGAGCTTTTGTTAGACCGTGGATTCGAAGTTGGGCAAATCGATCCCACTCTTTTTACTAAGAAGGTTAATGGGGAGCTTTTTGTATGCCAACTTTATGTAGATGACATTATTTTTGGCTCTACTAACCAAGCTTTTAACGATGAATTTTCAAAGCTTATGACTGACAGGTTTGAGATGTCCATGATGGGTGAGTTGAGGTCCTTCCTTGGATTTGAGATCAAACAACTTAGAGAGGGAACCTTTATTAATCAAGCTAAGTACATCCAAGACATGCTCAAAAGGTTCAAGATGACGGATCTCAATGGTGTGGCTACTCCAATGCAAACAAAGTGTCATCTTGAGCTCAATCCAAGGGTAAAGACATGGACCAAAAGGTATACCGATCCATGATCGTCTCTCTCCTTTACCTTTGTGCATCTAGACCCGATATCGTGTTAAGTGTAGGAGTGTGTGCAAGGTACCAAGCCGCTCCTAAAGAAAGCCACTTAGTGGCGGTCAAACGAATCTTTAGATATTTGGTTTATTCCCCAAATTTTGGGTTATGGTATCCCAAAGGTTCAAGTTTCTCTCTATGTGGTTACACTGATTCAGATTGGGCTGGTGACAAAGATGATAGGAAATCAACCTCTGGTGCATGTCAATTCTTGGGCAGGTCTCTAGTGTGTTGGTCTTCAAAGAAACAAAATTGTATTTCACTCTCAACAGCCGAAGCTGAATATGTTGCTGCTGCAAGTGCTTGTACACAATTGTTATGGATGAGGCAAACTTTAAAGGAATATGGTGTCAATTGTGACAAAGTGCCTCTATTATGTGACAATGAAAGTGCTATCAAGATTGCTTACAATCCCGTGCAGCATACAAGAACAAAACATATAGAGATTCGCAACCACTTCATTCGGGATCATGTTGCTCGTGGTGACATTGCTCTATCCTTTGTGAGAACGAAGAACCAACTTGCTGATATTTTCACGAATCCCCTTGACGAAGCAAGATTTTTTTATTTGAGGAATGAGCCAAGGAGCTTGGCTTGACTATCCTTGCACACTCACTTGCTCTTATTCATGTATTTGATTTAGATGCGGGCATAGACATAGGGGGAGTGTGGTCCTAATTGATTGGGCCAACCCTCCCCCCATAATGCCGAAAGCAAGTAAAATCATTTCCCTTAATATCATTTTGTCATATGTGGGTCATCGACGAGCATTGATTTTGAACTCAAGATACATCTTCGCGGTGTCATACCATGCGCTCCAACATGGTGGCTTCGGCCACCGCCCTCTTCCTAGATAAGAGTTGGTTTCTAATCGCTCTTCTTCCTTTTTGGCGTTTCGATGCCAAAGGGGGGGAAGTAGTTCTATTAGGTCACCGGATTTGCATGGGTCATGGGTCGGGCACAAGAACTTGGTTTTCCATTCGTTCGTTTTACTTGTGCCCCTTTAGCGTGAACTTATTTGCTATTTGCTATTTGTTGCTTGGTTATTGTAAGACTCTGTCGTGACTTATTATGTATGGTCTCATGGAATTATGGATTTATATTGTGGACCTACTATCATGGAATTCTGGATTTATCTGTGGAGTCTGGCATTCTTGTTGATGACATATGGAATCATGGGATTATCTTATGTATGCATCAATTGTGTGGGATGTGCAATCTCATTAGTTTATTTGGCAATATTCACATCCCGGTGGTATGATCTCGTTTACCAACTCATCTGGTTTTAATTGTTCTTTCTATGAAAGTTGTGTTATCTATGAAAGACTCTGTCGTGACTTATTATGTATGGTCTCATGGAATTCTGGATTTATATTGTGGACCTATTATCATGGAATTCTGGATTTATCTGTGGAGTCTGGCATTCGAGTTGATGACATATGGAATCATGGGATTATCTTATGTATGCATCAATTGTGTGGGATGTGCAATCTCATTAGTTTATTTGGCAATATTCACATCCCGGTGGTATGATCTCGTTTACCAACCCATATGGTTTTAATTGTTCTTTCTATGAAAGTTGTGTTATCTAGTGTGTGCATGTGTGTTTCAAAGGTAAATTTTAATATGCACACATCTAGGGGGAGCCTCTTTCATTTATTTTAAGGGTGTCGTTGGTAGTCGTTTGCAAATCCTAATATTGTCATCTAACACCAAAAAGGGGGAGATTGAAAGAACATTTCATAATCCCTAGTGTTTTGTGTGTTAGATAACAATATCAAGGATTATTTAACGTGTGTTGAAGTGCTGCAGATATGTACATTGAGAAGGGAAGGAAACTGCTTTCTGGGGGCGGATAATCCGCCCCTCCCAGGGGCGGATAATCCGCCCCATCCCTCTTTCAAGTGTGCGCGACCCCTAGAGAAGGGGGTGGAGTTTGTGGCCGGATTTTCCGGCCCAGCCGGATTATCCGCCTTTGAAGTGACCGTCTACCTCGAGGAATTCCTTCAAGTCAAGGCTGCATCGCTCTCTGTATGGCGGGCGGAGTTTCCCTCGGACTTTCCGGTCCTTGGGCGGACTCTCTCCCAAGGGAGGATAGTCCGCCCCTGGCGGGGGCGGATAATCCGCCCACTCTGGAAATTTCTTCAAGTCAAGGCCGCATCGCTCTCTGCATAGGGGGCGGAGTTTTCCCCGGAGTTTCCGTCTTGGGGGGGAAGGATTTTCTCCCCAGGGCGGATAGTCCACCCCCAAATTTCTCCAACGGCTTGTTCTGGGCAGGGGGTATTTAAGCCTGGCTTCCCCCTCTGTTTAGAACTCTTGATTCACTCGAAAAAGAACAGACCTGATCTGCAAGCTTCATCCGAGAGAACTCCACCTAGATACACTCAAAGGCTCCGTCCATTGGGGAATCAAAGGAGGAGGACTCGATCTTCATCAACTACAATCAAGCGCTTCATCTTCTCCCCATTCCTTTGGGGAACCACCGATCTAGTATTTCTTGCAAATACCTAGATCCTTGTTTTTGTTTATATTGATAAACCTTGTTCTTGTGGCAGCTTGTTGTCATCTCGGGATCCCCCAATTCGGTTGTGGGTGTGTGCCCCGATAGAGTTGTATAAGGCACCGGTTCCCGCCTCGAAGGGATCCAATAGTGGAGAAGGTGGATCAGGCCTCTCGTGGCGAGATCCATCGGAGAATAGGGTGAGGCCTATTGTGGCGTGGTGGTCTTAGAACCGCCCACCCCTCCAACACAAATGTACTTCCCTTAACAAGGAAGGAACTGCGGTAAAACAAATCCCTGTGTCTCCGCGTGCTCCACTACGGTTCCTTCATTCCTCTCTTTACGTGCTTAGTAGTTAGGATTGCATATAGGGAAATTCTCGTAGTTGCATATCTAGAGAATTTACTTTGTGTCAAGCCTAAAATTGAAAAAGTATTAAAAAATTGGTTAGCACCTATTCACCCCCCCTCTAGGTGCCCTTATGATCCATTTCACATGTCCTCTCACCCCGGTAACCTCTCCACCTATTTCCCCACTTCCATTTTGTCTCGCATCATCGTTGGCAACGGTCATGGTCTTCCTATTACTCACACCGGCTCCGCCGCCTTTCCTTCTAACTCCACTCCTCTCACTCTAAATAATATCTTCGTCTCTCCTAAATTAATTCAGAATTTAGTCTTAGTTTGTTCTCTCGCTCGTGACAATTCTGTGACCGTGGAATTTGATGCTTTTGGTTTTTCTGTTAAGGATGGTCGTACCCGGATGCTCCTCCACCGCAGTGACAAATCTGGCGATCTGTACCCTGTCGGGTCTTCCACTACCACCGCCCCCACCACCAGCCGCCTCGCCCTCTCCGCCGGTGCCGACCTCTGGCACGCGCGCCTCGGCCATCCTAGATCCACCACTCTCCATCAAATAATTAGAGGTTTTCTTTTACATGTAATAAAACGGATGCTCATTCTTGTGGCATGTCGTCTCGGAAAACATGTTCGCCTTCTGTTTAATTCCTCCTCCATAGTAGCGTCTTTTCCTTTTTAGTTAATTCATAGTGATGTTTGGACCTCGCTGATTCCGAGTAATTTTGGCTTTAATTACTATCTTGTGATTTTAGACGATTATTCGCACTTTGTATGGACTTTTCCACTGCGCCGTAAGTCAGATGTTTCCTCCACCCTCGCCTCCTTTTTCGCCTACGTCTCCACCCAATTCGGCCGCCTCATACATGCTCTCCAAACTGACAACGGCAAAGAGTTCGACAACATCACTGTTCGCACCCTCCTCGCCTCTCATGGCACCGTCTTCCGTCTAACGTGTCCCTACACCTCTCAACAAAATGGTCGTGCTGAACGCATCCTCCGCACTCTAAACGATTGTGTTCGCACCCTTTTGTTCCACGCGTATATGCCTCCACGATTCTGGCCGGATGCCCTCGCCACCGCTACTCTTCTCATTAACATTCGCCCATGTTGTTCCTGCTGGCAATACGCGCCGTACCATCTCATCTTTGGTACGCCTCCGTCCTATGACGATCTCCACATCTTCGGCTGCCTGTGCTACCCTAGCACCGCTGCCACCACGCCCCATAAGCTTGCCCCCCACTCCTTGCCTTGTGTGTTCCTCGGCTATCCTTCCAACACCAAGGGCTATCGCTGCTATGATCCGGTCTCTCATCGCATAATCACCTCGAGGCATGTTTACTTTGATGAGTTGGTTTTTCTATTTCAGCAGGGAGTTTTGGCACCCCCTTTGGCGACAGATGCGGCTCCGCTTGAGGCCACCCCTGGACGACGCCTGGATTTCCTCGCCGCGCCCGCCGGCTCCGCCAGTGCCCGGGCATGCGCCGTTGACACTGTCTGTGTTGACCTCGTCCGCGTCGACCCCTATGGCGCCTGCGACACCGTCTGCGTCAACACCGTCCGCGCCCTCGACGCGCTCGACACCATCTGCGTCGCCCTCCGTCTCGATGCCGTCCGCGTCGGCCGCCGCCTCGCCTTCTACATCCAGCTCAGCCGACGACACCCTGCCCCTGCTCCCGCGTGTGTTGTCACTCGGGCTCGCGCGGGTGTGCATCGCCCGTCCACTCGCTACCCCTCCACCGAGTATGTCTGCGCGGCCTCTACATCGACGCCCTCGTAGGCACTCTCTATGGTGCCCACCTCCGCTCGGGCTGCCCTTCGAGACCCTCACTAGCAAGCTGCCATGCAGGAAGAGTTTGATGCGCTGCAGCGCAATCGGACTTGGGAGCTCGTTCCTCGACCTCCTCGTGCCAACGTCATCACCGGCAAGTGGGTATTCAAGCACAAGTTGCAGTCTGACGGGACTCTCGAGCGCTACAAGGCACGTTGGGTGGTTCGCGGTTTCCGCCAACATGACGGTGTCGACTTCACGGATACGTTCGCCCCATTTGTCAAACCGGTCATGATCTGCACGGTGCTGCACCTTGCCGCCTATAGAGCTTGGCTTGTGCATCAGATGGACGTCTCCAACGTCTTTCTTCATGGACACCTCTCCGAGCAGGTGTACTGTCAGCAGCCGATCGGCTTCATCGACACCGATCACCCCGAGCACGTGTGCCTTCTCTCGCGCTCCTTGTATGGCTTGAAGCAAGCGTCGCGCGCCTGGTACCAGCGCATCGTAGCATTCCTCCACAAGCTCGACTTCCGGTATACGCGCTCCGACGCCTCGTTGTTTGTATTTCGACATGGAACTGAGATTGCCTACCTGCCGCTCTATGTTTACGACATCATCTTGACAGCCAGCACTACTGATCTCCTTCGACGGCTCACCGATCGCCTTCACGCTGAGTTCTCCATCAAGGACTTGGGCTGATACGTCCAAAATGTATCTACTTTCCCGAACACTTTTGATATTGTTTCTCCTCTAAACTTGTGTGATTTGAATACAACAAACATGGACTGACGCTATGTTTAGCAAAATTACCTTGGTGTTTAGTTTTTGTGCAGAAAATCAACTATCAGGAAAAATCTCGGAAAATATGACAAAAATCCTATTTCACCAGAAGACTCACGGAGCCAGAAGACGAGACGGGGGAGGGCCACGAGAGGCCCACACCCCCTGGCCGCGCGGGTTGGCCCAGGCTGCGCCAGGGAGGGGTGTTGCCACCTCGGGCACCACCTCGGCCTCCCTCTTCGCCTATAAGAAGCCTCTTGATCTAAAAATCAGGGGGTTTCGATGTTTTTCAGAAATAGTTCCGCTGCGCCGCCACCGCCAGAAACCGTGATTCGGAACCAGAAACTCTGTTCTGGCACCCTGTTGGGATGGAGAATTTGGAGAGGATCATCGCCATCATCATCACCGACGCATCTCCATCAACCATCCATGTTTCTCCCATCCATGTGTGAGAAATCCCCTGTTGTAGGCTATGGGGATTGTAGGGGTTGAATGAGTTGTATCATGTAATCGAATAAGATTGTTAGGGCATGGTGCATAGTATCTTTATTAGTGCTATTTGACTTTGTTGCAACTTATTTTGCTTAATGCTTGTCACTAGGGCCTGAGTGCCATGGTCTCAGATCTGAACATTATATTAATTCATAATGGTAGTATTGTTTGTGATATTATCTGCAAGTTGTGTACATATATCATTGTCCAGAACCAAAGGCCCTGAAGTGACAAAAATTGGGACAGCCGGAGGGGATGGCTGTGATATGAGGATCACATGTGTTCATGGAGTGTTAATGCTTTGCTAGAGTGCTCTATTAAAGGAGTACCTTAAATGGCAGTAGATTCCCTTGAGGCCCCGCTGCAACGGGCTGGCAGGACAAAAGATGTTGTGCAAGTTCTCATTGCGAGCACGTATGACTATATATGGAACACATGCCTATGATTGTTTAGTACTTGGATGCTTTATCTTATTTATCTGCAAATGCCCTAGATCTTGAAGTTACATGAATAGTCTCGTCCATGCAACGCCCGTCCATCCATCCCTATGCCTACCGCACTCATATCCTACTGCTTGCTACTATTGTTACTACTGCCTTTGTTTTACTGCTGCTGTTATTTTGCTATTGCTACTACAAAACTGTTGCTACTGATAAATTACTGTGAGCAAGACTATTTCCAGGTGCAACTGAATTGACAACTTAGTTGTTATGGCTTATAAGTATTCTTTGGCTCCCTTTGTGTCGAATCAATAAATTGGGTAATACTACCCTAGAAGACTGTTGCAATCCCCTATACTTGTGGGTCATCATGGGCCCGCTCCATTACTTCCTCGGCCTCGAGGTGGTCCGTCGAGCGGACGGGTTCTTTCTTCACCAGTGGAAGTATGACCATGAGCTTCTCGAGCGCGCTAGGATGCTTAATTGCAATCTTGTGCCCACTCCCGTTGACACAGGGGCCAAGTTGTCCGCCACCGATGGCTCACCGGCTCCTGATGCATCGTTCTACCACTCCATCGTCCGTGCCTTGCAGTACTTGACGCTTACGCGACCGGAGCTACAGTATGTCGTGCAACAGGTTGTCTTCATATGCATGCGCCATGGGACGCCCACTGGACTACAGTCAAGCGGCTTCTTCGCTAAATCTACGACACTATCGATCTTGGCCTCTCGATCACCGCCTCGCCGTCCTCGGACATCGTGGCACACTCCGACGCGGACTGGTCGGTCTGCCCTGACACTCGGCGCTCTACCTCGGGATATTATGTCTACCTCGGCTCGTCGCTCATCTCTTGGTCGTCCAAGAGATAGCCCATCGTCTCGCGCTCTAGCGCACAGGCAGAGTATCGCGCCGTGGCTAACGTCGTGGCCGAGTGCACCTGGCTTCGTCAGCTTCTCTCCGAGCTCTCTTGTCCTGTTGACAATGCCACTGTTGTCTTTTGTGATAATGTTTTGGCTGTACCTCTCCGCCAACCCCGTTCATCATTGATGTACTAAGCACATCGAGCTGGATATCCACTTTGTTCGCGAGCAGGTTGCTCTCGGTCATGTTCGAGTTCTTCACGTGCTGACCTCTCAGCAGTTTGCGAATATCATGACGAAGGGCTTGCCGACGTCGACCTTTGGTGAGTTCCGATCCAGTATGTGTGTCGGTACCGACCCTTCGACTGCGGGGGGTGTTGAGATGTAATTGTATTATAGTAGGTCTCCGTGTAACCCTCGGATTGGACCCTATAATTATATATATATATATACATGACAGCCAGCCCTATTAGAGTTGTGCAATCTCCCATAATCTCTTTACAGTTCCAACGATCACCTTCTTCTGAACATCAACTTCATTAGATACAACTATATTGTGACTTTCTTTCTCTGTTTCACCATGGCAAACAAACAAGCACTACTAGGAAACCAGCTATAGATAGACAAATCTTCTGTGGCGCATATGTGTGATCATGCGCCACAGATAAACTCCAGTGGCGCATTTCAGGCAATGCGCCACAAAAATTTTCACACTTATGTGGCGCATATAGGGAAACAATGCACCACAGAAGTTTAGTGGACCCGCCACCGTGGTTGGGCTCCCTCACTTTCTGTGGCGCATATGGACATATGCGCCACAGGACATATGCGCCACAGAAAGTGAGGGTTGGCCCCAGCACAGAATTTAGTTGACCAATGTTCTGTGGCGCATATCTATATATGCGCCATAGAAGTTACAACTTCTATGGCGCTGGAAAACCAGATTTCAACCCCCCCGGTGGATCGCCTTTTAACTTTTGTAAAAAATAAATGAAAATGATAAAATATTTAGAAAAATAATTCCTTTGAGATGTAGTTGTATTTTGGGGTATAGTTGTAGGGAAAATTAAAAAACATGAATTTCGATGTATTTTGCAAAAAAAGTTCATGGGACAGTCAAACGGACGTAACTTTTGCATACGATATCGGAAAAAAAGTTTAATATACCAAAATGATCGTCTCGAAATTTTCTACTCGATTTCAATGCCGGAAGCCGTTGAAGTTTTATAGTTTCCCCAAATTCGAAAAGAGTAAAAAGTTATGGCAGAAAGAAGATTTTTTCCTACAAAAAAATAAAAAAGGGGGACCAACTTTTGTGGCGCATTGCTCCCATATGCGCCACAGAAGTGTTGGGCGGGATTAGAAATTTGAATCCGCCGCCCCTTCTCCCTCTCTTATCCTCTTCTCCTCCTCCACCATTCTCCTTCTCCACCATTCTCCTCCTCCATTTCTTCTCTCCTTCTCCTCCTCTTCTACCTTACCTTATCCTCCTCATCCCTCCTTCTCCACTTTGGTGAGCTCGTCCTCCTCCACCCCAGTGAGCTCCTCCTTGATGTCTACACACTTCTATTCTTGTAGACAGTTGTTGGGCCTCCAAGTGCAGAGGTTTGTAGAACAACAACAAGTTTCCCTTAAGTGGATTACCCAAGGTTTATCGAACTCAGGAAGGAAGTGGTCAAAGGTATCCCTCTCAAGCAACCCTGCAATAAAGATACAAGAAGTATCTTGTGTCCCCAACACACCCAATACACTTGTCATGTGTATAGGTGCACTAGTTTGGCGAAGAGATAGTGAAATACAAGTGGTAATGGTGCGAGAAAAGAGCTTCTGACAGGGAGGATATCCCCGGCAACTGCCCCAGAAAAGACCTTGGTGGTGTGGAAGAGACAAAAGGCAAACTGAAACAAAGGTGGAAGCAAGCAAACATGTCATAGATCTAGATGCAAACGGTGTTTAAGTGTTTAGAAACAAGGCCTAGGGTTCATATTTTCACTAGTGAACACTCTCAATAAATATATTCTCTTCATGATACTACCCAGAACTACTCTCCGGTTGGACACTCTAATCCATGGTAGGGCTATAACAACACTCCTCAAAGTCTGCCTTCCCCATCTAGATAACCCCACACTGTCACCTTGAGCGCTAGATGGTTCCAACAAACACCACAATTTCATAGAGACAACCAACTCAAAATATACCCATGATAAATATTTATGAACTCTAGCCTAAGTGCCACCACGGTATGCATGTTGTCACTTTCACACACGTGGGGAGAGCCGAAGATCTATTAAAGCACTTGAGTAGCAAAGTAGATCTACTTGATTACAAAGCTCATGATCACAACGTGATCATGCATAGAGAGAGAGATGAACACATAGCTCCCTTAGCCTCGAGAAAGAACTACTCCCTCCTCATCATGGGAATCAGCAACGGTGATGGAGATGGCGATGGAGATCAATGGAGATGGTGGTGGAGATCGATGGAGATGGATCCGGGGGCACTTACCCATCCTGGCAAGGTGCCAGAATAGAGACTTATGTCCCCCAAATCTCCCCTTCGGTGGCGGCGGCACTGCGGAACTTTTTGTGGATGGAGGGTGGATTATCTAGGGGTTTCTCCCTGGGGGCTTCTTATAGGCGAAGGGGCAAGGCGAGGAGGCAGCCAGGGGGGCCACACCCCCTGGTGGCGCGACCAGGGTGGGCCCGCGCCACCCTAGGGTGTGAACACCCTGGTGCCCTACTCCGTCTCTGCTTCGATTTTCCGTATTGTTCCGGGGAAAATATGAATATTGGCTTTTGTCCCGTCCAATTCCGAGAATATTCATTTTTTAGCTTTTCTGAAACCAAAAAAAGCAGAAAACATGCAACTGGCACTGTGGCATCTTGTCAATAGTTTAGTTCCAGAAAGTGTATAAAAATACCTCAAAGTGTAGACAAAACATAAGACAAATGATATAAAACAAGCATGGAGCATCAAAAATTATAGATACGTTTACGACGTATCACTCCTCCTCCCTCATCCACCCCGGTTAGCTCCTCCTCCTCCTTCTCCCACCTCCCTTCTCCCTCCTCCCTCCCTCCTCCTCCACCCCGGTGAGCTCCTCCTCCGGCGACCTCCTCCTCCTCCTCCGGCGGCCTCCTCCTATCCTCCACCGGAAACCTCCACCTCCTCCTCCCGCGAGCCCCTCCTCCACCGGTGGCCTCCTCCTCTCCTCCACCGGCGACCTCCTCCTCCTCCTCCTTCGGCCACCATCGGCCTCCTTTTCCTCCCTTGTGATATGTCCAAAACATATCTACTTTCCCGAACACTTCTGCTATTGTTTCTCCTCTAAACTTGTGTGATTTGGATACAACTAACACGGACTGACGCTATTTTCAGCAGAATTACCTTGGTGTCTAGTTTTTTGTGCAGAAAATCAACTATTAGGAAAAATCCCAGAAAATATGCCAAAAATTATATTTCACCAGAAGATCCACGGAGCCAGAAGACGGAACGGAGTGGAGGCCTGGGGGGCCCACACCCCTGCCAGGCGCGGGTGGGCCCTGCCCCGCGCCTAGGGGTGCGGCCACCCTAGGCACCCCCTCAGGCTCCCTCTACGCCTATAAGTTTCCCCTTGACCTAAAAACCCAGGGGGGTTCGACGTTTTCCAGAGAAGAGTTCCGCTCCGCCGCCACCATCAGAAACCAAGATTTGGATCCAGAAACTCCGTTCTGGCACCCTGCCGGGATAGGGAATTTGGAGAAGATCATAGCCATCGTCATCACCAACGCCTCTCCATCAACCATCAATGTTTCCCTCGTCCATGAGTGAGTAATCCCCGCTATAGGCTATGGGGATGGTAGGGATTGGATGAGTTCTATCTTGTAATCGAATAAGATTGTTAGGGCATATTGCCTAGTATCTCTATTAGTGCTATTTGACTTTGTTGCAACTTGTTGTGCTTAATGCTTGTCACTAGGGCCCAAGTGCCATGATCTCATATCTGAACTTATTATTGAATCATTATGATAGTATTGTTTGTGATCTTATCTGCAAGTTGTGTACACATATCATTGTCCGGATCCAAAGGCCCCGAAGTGACAATAATTGGGACAACCGGAGGGGATGGCTGTGGTGTGAGGATCACATGTGTTCACGAAGTGTTAATGCTTTGCTCCGGTGCTCTAATTAAAGGAGGACCTTAATTGCCAGTAGTTCCCTAGAGGCCCCGCTACCACGGGCTGGCTGGACAAAAGATGTTGTGCAAGTTCTCATTGAGAGCACGTATGACTATATATGGAGCACATGCCTAGGATTTTTTAGTACGTGGATGCTTGTTATTATTTATCTGCAATGCCCTAGATCTTGAAGTTACATGTTTAGACTTGTCCATGCAACGCCCGTCCATCCATCCCTATGCCTACCGCACTCGAATCCTATTGTTACCATTACTACTACTATTGCTCATGTTTTACTGCTGCTGTTGCTTTGATTTTGCTACTACCAAACTGGTGCTACTCATAAACTTCTGTGAGAAAGAACTATTTACAGGTGCAACTGAATTGACAACTCAGTTGTTATGGCTTGCAAGTATTCTTTGGCTCCCCTTGTGTGGAATCAATAAATTGGGTAATACTACCCGCGAAGACTGTTGTGATCCCCTATACTTGTGGGGTCATCAACACTATTTTCTGGCGCCGTTGCCGGGGACCATAGCTTTATTTGTAAGTTCACTTGGATCTACTATTGTTCACTGCTACTCCTTTCATCATGGGTAAGTCTCGTGATGGAAAGTTCCCTATTTTACCATCCACTACAAGAAGAGGTACAATCCTAAACACCTCTGTTGCTCTTGATTCACCATCTGTTATAAGTAAGCTTGTTACACCACCACATACTCATGCTACACACACTGCTACTACTGCATCTGAAACTGCTTTTGATGCTCATGATGTTACTTCTACTGTGCTTGATGCGAGTGGTTCGTTAGGTCCTTTCCTAGATGCTACTATGGCTAGTCTAGGAAATACCAAAACTCCTAGTGAAGACACTGTTACACCTGTTAGGTCACCTGAGTCTAGAGAGAGTTATGATATTAATGATGGTTACATTGTGTTCTCTGATGAATTTGTTGAAGAGTGCCGAAACACACATGGTACTAGTGCTATTAAGAGTCTCCTTGCTAGATGCACCATTATTCCTAAGTTGTCCTCTGATCCTAAGTTTGCCACCTTTCCCATAGATATTAAAGATAAAGATTACAATTTCTCTCTTGATTTATCCTATTTGGACATTGTTGAGAAAGAACCTTATTGTGGGACTGAAAATGAGAGTGTTGTGGCTCATATGAATGAGCTTTCTACTATGAGTGCTTTATTCTCTAATGATTTTAAGATGCGTAAGTACTTTGTTACTAAGATCTTCCCTTTTTCACTAAAAGGAGAAGCTAGGGCTTGGTTTAATAGATTACCTCCTAGTTCCATTCATAGCCCTGATTGCTTGATTGCTTCTTTCTTCCAGAAATATTTTCCTTCTAGTGCTAGACATGCTGATTTGCAGAGACTTTTTGATTTTAAACAGGGAGAAGAAGAGAAATTGCCTGAGTCATGGACAAGGTTCTGTGCCTTGATTCATGCACATCCTGGATGCCAATTACCTAAGAATGAGCTTCTTGATATTTATTATAATAGACTAACTGATGATTCTAGGACCTACCTAGATAGATTTGCTGATTGTGTTTTCAGGAAAAGAACTCCTACCGATGTTGAAGAATTAATGGCTAAGATAAGCAAGAATTATGATGATTGGACTTCAACTGAGCTAAGTACTTCTGAGACTATTATTCCTGAACCAGATGTTCCTGAACTAGTTCCAACACCAAAGAAGAGGGGAGTTATTGCATTAAATGATGAAGTGATGAAGGAAACTAAGAAATGTCTAAAGGAGAAAGGTATTAGAGCTGAAGATGTGAAGAATCTACCTCCTATATAAGAATTATGTAAGCCAATTCCCCACTCATCTACTATTGAGGTACACTCTCTCCTACACTTTGATGAAGGTGATATTACTTATGGTAAGCCTCCTGGTCAATGTTTAGAGGAACTTGACATTTTTATTGTTAAACAAGGTAATTTTAATAAACAAGTTCAGAATCATTTATTGGAAAACTCTAGAGCTATCAATGAGTTGAAAGATATTATGGAAAGAACTTCTAATGATATTAAAATGCTTTGTAAACACTTTCAAAAGGTTCAAACCCAACTTGATCAATTTGCTAAGGTACAAAAAGATATGCTAGTTAACGCCTCAGGAGATAAACATGCTTATGGAATTAGAACTAGGAGTGGTATAGCTACTCAAGATCCTTTATATCCTGAAGGACACCCTAAAAGAATTGAGCAGGACTCTCAGCAAGGTGAGAGTAGTGGTAGTCCTCGTAAGAGAAAGAAACACAAAATAGTTGAGGAACCCCTTGAACCTGTTGTAGATCCTAATAGTATATCTGTCTCTGATGCTGAAACTGAGAGTGATAATGATAAAAATGATGCTCCTGATAAGGAGGAAGGTGAGGAAGAACCTGGAAGCACACTAAGAACACTAGGTACACTATGAAGATTTTATTGCTAATAAACATGGTAAAGAGAGAGAACCTTGGGTGCAGAAACCTATGCCTTTTCCAGGTAAGAAACACAAGTCAAAGGAGGAAGAACACTACAACAAGTTTTGTGAGTGGATGAAACCTTTATTTTTGCAAATTCATTTGACTAATGCTATTAAATTGCCTCGTTATTCAAATTATATGAAGGATATTGTCTCTAATAAAAGGAAGATTCATAATGAGGAGATTTATACTTTGCTTGCTAATTATTCCTTCAATGGTAAGGTTCCAAAGAAACTTGGTGATCCAGGTATACTAACTATTCCTTGCTCTATTAAGAATAAATATGTTAGAACTGCTTTATGTGATTTGGGAGCTGGAGTTAGTGTTATGCCTTTTTCTCTCTACAAGAGACTCCAGCTAGAAAAGTTGATACCAACTGATATATCTTTGCAAATGGCTGATAAGTTAACTACTACTCCTATTGGTATATGTGAGGACGTTCCTGTTCAAGTAGCTCATAATTTCTTGGTTTTAACTGATTTTATTGTGCTTGAAATGCCTGAAGATGATAATATGTCTATTATTCTTGGGAGACCTTTTCTTAATACTGCAGGTGCTGTTATTAACTGCAATCAAGGAAAAATAACATTCAATATTAATGACAGAGAGCATACTGTCTATTTCCCCAAGAAGGTTGCTAAAAGCTATTGCCTGAATTCCATTGAAAATTTTGAGAGCATCAAGGTTGGAGAAATATATTGTCCCATTCCACAAGAAAATTTTGAAACTATTATGATTGGGACCATTGCTATCAAGTATGAGGTAACATAATCACCTTGTGTATTGCAAAGTTTTGTTTTACATAAGATTTTTTTGGTAACAAGACTTGATAAACCTTGTTAACAAAAGGATTTTAATCTACAAAATAATGTTTGCACTGTGGTTATACTTGCTTTCTTTTACTTTTCTCCTTCCTAGCCTTTGCCCCTTTTTTGTTAGCTTTAGTTTGGCTAGTCGTTTGCTTGTTAGAGTGTCTTAGAACTTCTGTAGTTTGGCTTTTGGTTTGTTTTTGCTTCTTCTAAAAAACTGTTACTGCGAGAAAATCAATTTTCATACCCTGAAAATTGGCCAGAAATAAAGTTTCCCGAAAAATTCTAAAATATTTAAAATAAATATTTCCTCGAAAAAAGGGGTAGAGGGACACCTGGAGTGACCCAGGGGGCCACCCTAGGCGCCCACGCCCCAGGTAGGCACGGCCTGCCCATGGGTGGCGCCTAGGGGGGTCTGGCCCATCTGGGCCCCTCCAAGGTGCCCCCTCACAGCCATCTTATTTCTCTCTCCCGAAAAACACCGAAAAACTTGCTTAACCTCGAGTTCTTGCTGTTATTTCTCATGATTTTCGATCTCTTTGCTCAGCCCATCTTTGCTGCTAATTTTTGGAGGGATTGCTCCTTGGTATGTGCCTTCTCCACTTGTCCAATTAGATTTGTGATTGATAGATTGTATCTTGAGTATTTTACTGCTATAGGTGATAGGTTGTGTGAGCTTGCATGCTTGTTCTATGCTTAGAGATTTCATTTTGATGCATGTGTAGCCCTCTAGCAAGTTCCTATAATATTTTGTCATCATTTATCAACTTATAAATCACTTGGTTTGATGTTTGTCTAAAAATTTCAAAAAGGAGGATAAGTGCTTATTGATACGTAAAAAACATATCTACTTTCCCGAACACTTCTGCTATTGTTTTTCCTCTAAACTTGTGTGATTTGGATACAACCAACACGGACTGACGCTGTTTTCAGCAGAATTACCTTGGTGTCTAGTTTTTGTGCAGAAAATCAACTAATAGGAAAAATCCCGGAAAATATGCCAAAAATTATATTTCACCAGAAGATCCACGAGCGAAAGACGAGATTTGAGAAGGGGCACGGGGGGTACACTGCCAGCGCGGGCCCACTGTCGCCTAGGGGGGTGTAGCCACCCCAGGAACCCCCTCGGCCTCCCTCTGCACCTATAAGTTACCTCTCGACCTAAAAACCGGGGGGGGGGGGGTCGATAGTTTTCCAGAAAGAGTTATGCTCCGCCGCCGCCACCAGAAACCAAGATTCGGATCCAGAAACTCCGTTCTGACACCCTTCTAGGACGGGAAATTTGGAGAGGATCACCGCCATCGTCATCACCAACACATCTCCATCAACCATCGATGTTTCCTTCATCCATGAGTGAGTAATCCCCCACTGTAGGCTTGGGGATGATAGGGATTGGATGAGTTCTATCATGTAATCGAATACGATTGTTAGGGCATAGTGCCTAGTATTCTCTATTAGTACTATTTGACTTTGTTGCAACTTGTTGTGCTTAATGCTTGTCACTAGGGCCCGAGTGCCATGATCTCAGATCTGAACTTATTATTGAATCATTATGATAGTATTGTTTGTGGTCTTATCTGCAAGTTGTGTACACATATCATTGTCCGAATCCAAAGGCCCCAAAGTGACAATAATTGGGACAACCGGAGGGGATGGCTGTGGTGTGAGGATCACATGTGTTCACGGAGTGTTAATGCTTTGCTCCGGTGCTCTATTAAAAGGAGCACCTTAATTGCCAATAGTTCCCTAGAGGCCCTGCTGCCACAGGCTGGCTGGACAGAAGATGTTGTGCAAGTTCTCATTCCGAGCACGTATGACTATATTTAGAGCACATGCCTAGGATTGTTTAGTACTTGGATGCTTGTTATTATTTATCTGCAATGCCCTAGATCTTGAAGTTACATGTTTAGACTCGTCCATGCAACGCCCATCCATCCCTAAACCTACCACACTCGAATCCCACTGTTTACTATTACTGTTACTATTGCTCCTGTTTTACTGCTGTTGTTGCTACTACCAAACTATTGTTACTGATAAACTTCTGTGAGCAAGAACTATTTCTAGGTGCAGCTGAATTGACAACTCAGTTGTTAAGGCTTGCAAGTATTCTTTGGCTCCCCTTGTGTCGAATCAATAAATTGGATAATATTACCCGCAAAGACTGTTGCGATCCCCTACACTTGTGGGTCATCAAGACTATTCTTTGGCGCCATTGCCGGGGATCATAGCTTTATTTGTAAGTTCACTTGGATCTATTATTGTTCACTGTTACTCCTTTCATCATGGGGAAGTCTCATGATGGAAAGTTTCCTATTTTACCGTCCACTACAAGAAGAGGTACAGTCCTAAACACCTCTATTGCTCTTGATTCACCGTCTGTTATAAGTAAGCTTGTCACACCTCCACCACATACTCATGCTACACACACTACTACTACTGCTGAGTTTGAAACTGCTTTTGATGCTCTTGATGTTACTTCTACTGTGTTTGATGCGAGTGCTTCATTAGGTCCTTTCCTAGATGCTACTATGGCTAGTCTAGGAAAAATCGAAACTCCTAGTGAAGACACTGTTACACCTGTTAGATCACCTGAGTCTAATGAGAGTTATGATATTAATGATGGTTACATTGAGTTCACTGATGAATTTGTTGAAGAGTGCCGAAACACACATGGTACTAGTGCTATTAAGAGTCTCCTTGCTAGACGTACTATTATGCCTAAACTGTCCACTGATCCTAAGTTTGCCACCTCTCCCATAGATATTAAAGATGAAGATTATGATTTCTCTCTTGATTTGTCCTATTTAGATATTGTTGAGAAAGAACCTTTCTGTGGGACTGAAAATAAGAGTGGTTTGGATCATATGAATGAGCTTTCTACTATGATTGCTTTATTCTCTGATGATTTTAAGATGCGCAAGTACTTTGTTACTAAGATCTCTTTTTCACTAAAAGGAGAAGCTAGGGCTTGGTTTAATAGATTACCTCCTGGTTCCATTGATAGCCCTGATTGCTTCTTTCTTCTAGAAATATTTTTCTCCTAGTGCTAGACATGCTGCTTTGCAGAGACTTTTTGATTTTAAACAGGGAGAGGAAGAGAAATTGCCTGAGTCATGGACAAGGTTCCGTGCCTTGATTCATGCACATCCTGGATGTCCATTACCTAAGAATGAGCTTCTTGATATTTATTATAATGGACTAACTGATGATTCTAGGACCTACCTAGATAGCTTTGCTGGTTGTATTTTCAGGAAAAAGACTCCTACATATGTTGAAGAATTAATGGCTAAAATAATCAAGAATTATGATGATTGGACTTCAACTGAGCTAAATACACCTGAGCCTATTACTCCTGAACCAGTTGTGCCTGAACCAGTTCCAACACCAACACCAAAGAAGAGGGGAGTTATTGCATTAAATGATGAAGTGATGAAGGAAGCTAAGAAGTGTCTAAAGGAGAAAGGTATTAGAGCTGAAGATATGAAGAATCTACATCCTATAAAAGAATTATGTAAGCCAATTTCCCACTCATCCACTATTGAGGTACACTCACTCCAACACTTTGATGAAGGTGATATTCCTTATGGTAAGCCTCCTGATCAATGTTTAGAGGAACTTGATATTTTTATTGTTAAACACGGTAATTTTAATAAACAAGTTCATAATCATTTATTGGAAAACTCTAGAGATATCAATGAGTTGAAAGATATTGTGTAACGAACTTCTAATGATATTAAAATGCTTTGTAAACACTTTAAAATGGTTCAAACCCAACTTGATCAACTTGCTAAGGTACAAAAGGATATGCTAGTTAATGCCTCAAGAGATAAACATGCTTATGGAATTAGAACTAGGAGTGGTATAGCTACTCAAGATCCTTTATATCCTGAAGGACACCCTAAAAGAATTGAGCAGGACTCTCAGCAAGGTGAGAGTAGTGGTAGTCCTCGTAAGTGAAAGAAAAATAAACACAAAATAGTTGAGGAACCCCTTGAAACTGTTGTAGATCCTAATAGTATATGTGTCTCTGATGCTGAAACTAAGAGTGGTAATGATAAAAATGATGCTCCTGATAAGGATAAAGGTGAGGAAGAACCTAAGAAGCACACTAAGAACACTAGGTACACTAAGGAAGATTTTATTGCTAATAAACATGGTAAAGAGAGAGAACCTTGGGTGCAGAAACCTATGCTTTTTCTAGGTAAGAAACACAAGTGAAAGGAGGAAGAACACTACAATAAATTTTGTGAGTGGATGAAACCTTTATTTTTTCAAATTCCTTTGACTGATGCTATTAAATTGCCTCCTTATTCAAAGTATATGAAGGATATTGTCTCTAATAAAAGGAAGATTCCTAATGAGGAGATTTCTACTTTGCTTGCTAATTACTCCTTCAATGGTAAGGTTCCAAAGAAACTTGGTGATCCAGGTATACCAACTATTCCTTGCTCTATTAAGAATAATTATGTTAGAACTGCTTTATGTGATTTGGGAGCTAGAGTTAGTGTTATGCCTTTTTTTCTCTCTACAAGAGACTCTAGCTAGAAAAGTTGATACCAACTGATATATCTTTGCAAATGGCTGATAAGTCAACTACTATTCCTGTTGGTATATGTGAGGATGTTCCTATTCAAGTGTCTCATAATTGCTTGGTTTTGACTGATTTTGTTGTGCTTGAAATGCCTGAAGATGATAATATGTCTATTATTCTTGGGAGACCTTTTCTTAATACTGCAGGTGCTGTCATTAATTATAATCAAGGAAAAGTAACATTCAATATTAATGACAAAGAGCATACTATCTATTTCCCCAAGAAGGTTGCTAAAAGCTATTGCCTGAATTCCATTGAAAATATTGAGAGCATCAAGGTTGGAGAAATATATTGTCCCATTCCACAAGAAAATTTTGAAACTATTATGATTGGGACCATTACTATCAAGTATGAGGTAACATAATCACCTTGTGAAATGCAAAGTTTTGTTTCATATAAGATTGTTTTGGTAACAAGACTTGATCAACCTTGTTAACAAAAGGATTTTAATGAACAAAATAATGTTTGCACTATGGTTATACTCGCTTTCTTTTACTTTTTCTCCTTCCTAGTCTTTGCTTTTCTTTTGCTAGTTTTGGTTTTGTTAGTTGTTTGCTTGTTAGTTTGTCTTAGAAGCTCCAGTAGTTTGTCTTTTGGTTTGCTTTTGCTTCTTCTGAAAAAATTGTTTCTGCGAGAAAAACAATTTTCATACCCGAAAATTGGCCAAAAATAAAGTTTCCCAAAAAATCCCAGAAAATTCAAAATAATATTTTCCTCGAAAAAAGGGGTAGAGGGACACCTGAAGTGACCTAGGGGGGCACCCCAGGCCACCACACCCATGGTAAGCGCGGCCTACCTGTGGGTGGTGCCTAGGGGGGTCTGGCCCACCTAGGCCCCTTCAAGGTGCCCCCTCACAACCATCTTCTTTCTCTTTCCCAAAAAACACCAGAAAACTTACTCAAGCTCGAGTTCTTGCTGTTCTTGCTTGCGATTTTCGATCTCTTTGCTCAGCCCATCTTTGCTGCTGATTTTTTGAGAGATTGCTCCTTGGTATGTGCCTCCTCCACTTATCCAATTAGATTTGTGATTGGTAGATTGTATCTTGAGTATTTTGCTGCTATAGGTGACGGGTTGTTTGAGCTTGCATGCTTGTTCTATGCTTAGAAACTTTATTTTGATGCATGTGTAGTCCTCTAGCAAGTTCCTATAGTAGTTGCTCATCATTTATCAACTTGGAAATCACTTGGTTTGATGTTTTTCTAAAAATTTCAGAATAGAGTGGTCATGGACAACCACACATTTGGAGATATATTTGAGAGTGATGCACCTAGAAGGGCAAGGCTTTCAAGATCATCCACCCGTGCTAGGCCCTCATACAATGAGGATCTCATTACTCCGCAATTCGGTGATGAGGGAGATGAAGGGGATGCGCACCCCTTCGCCTTTCCTTGCCAAACCTTCTTGCGGGCTGCTGGGATTCTTGATGATTTTATGACCTTGGTTCGGAGGGCTGGACTAACAAGCCTTATGCAGGATGAGAGCATGCAATATGCTATGCTCACTAAAACATTTGTGGAGAGTTTCTCCTTTACTAACAGCATGTTCAGTCCGGATGTTTCTTTCAAAGTTTATGGCAGGTCTTACCATATGTCATTGAAGAAATTTTGTGAAGCTCTAGGACTTGGTACAACTTGCTCAGCAAATAAGATTCCAGCTCAACCCGCTGATTTGTTGGAGCTCTATCGCGGAATAACCAATGATGATAACCGTAGAGCTCAATGGGGAAAGATAAGAAACATTCAGCTTCCAGCCATCAGGTGCTTCACTTACTATCTTGCCACTAGTATATTTGGTAGGGAGAACACTAGTAATATTTCCAGCTATCATTTGGCTTTCTTAGCTGCTGCGCTCAACAATGATACCAAGTACAATCTTGGTTCTCTCATTGCTCGTCGTTTAACTGCTAAGGGACCCATTTATGGGGGTATTATTGCTATGTGTGTTGCTACTTCCTTGGACATTGCTGTTGATCCAAATGATACAGTTTTGGCTCCTCAGAGGCTTGATCTTGCTACCATGAAGGCGCACCACTTTGTCACCACTAGCTCTACCCTTGAGAACTTGGTCTATAAAATGTTGTTTATTGACGGGGACGAGAGAGAGATCCCTCTACCCCAAACCACTTTGTTCAGTATTTCGCAGGGACCTTTGTCACGCTCCAAGGAGGATATGGATGAGAAGTTGCGCTCTCTTACCTTCCATGGGCACTATCAGGAGCAAGCGCCCTCATATGACCCTGTTATACACTACACAGGGGAGTCCTCGAGCTCGTACCAGGACGAGGGAGCCTCCTTGTCATACTACAGAGGTGTACCTACTTGGGCACCATGGGTTGAGCCCCACTTAGTCCAAAAGCCTAAGCTTGGGGGGAGGTATACCGACATCACACTCATATATATATCATGTTCGGTCGGTTCTTTGTATATCCATCGTTTGGCTTTCTTTTTGGTTTTTATTGCTTCTTTCTTAAAACTCAAAAATACCAAAAATATTTTCGTTGTTTCTCTTGGTTTGTTTCTTTGTTTCTTTGCTTTGGTTTGCCTTAAAAGAAAAAAATCCAAAAATATTTTGCTTTGTTTGGTTTGTTTTTGCTTTGTTGTCTTGTTTGAAAAATCGAAAACACCAAAAATATTTGTTGTTCTTATTTGGTTTTGTGAGTTCTTTGCAGGGTTCAGCTGTCCTCAGTGGATTTTGGTTTCATGTTATTAGTCAAGTCACACAAGTGAAGGGCAATAATGAAGATTAAGACAACTCAAGATGTGGTAAGAAGCTGGTAACGAACTCTATTTTGTTTTCATTTTTGTACATATACTCATCATTGTGAGCATGCTTAGTCTGTTCATTGTAAGGTGTATGTTACTAATGGATGCTTAGTAGTTCTTGCTTGTCTATGATTAGCTCCAGTTTGCTAATAGTTTGTAGCATGTCATATGAATGTTTGCTTGCATTGTTTTATTCATATTTTGGTATGATATTGTGGTATCCTCCTATGGAAGTTTCATGTGAATCGACTTGGCACATGCTCATGCATGCATATGACTAAACAATAGTCAGTAAGCCTCGATGATTTATTTTGCCTCAGAGTTCTAGTATCACTTTCATGCCATAGTTAGTCCTGTTTTGTTCCAAGCATGATGATGACAATTATTGCTCTCTCGGTTGTCGCTCCCTCTCTTTTGCTAGCCTTCACTTGCACTGAGTATGCGCTATACCTGTGCTGCCAACTCCCCAAAACCAATATTGCCAACTGTGTCCACCATACCTACCTATTAGCATCGTTTGCTATTTTAGTGCATATTCAATATGCCTTGTTTTCTTCCAAATAAAATGTTTGTCTGTTTTGAGAAAGTAGGTTAGTAAAGGTCTCACGAACTTGATGGCACACTTTATTCCTTGCACTTAATAATCCTGAACCATTGTGACTTGTCCATGAAAGTTATATGCTTGCAAATTATATGTTGGGAGTCAGCAGAACCGTGCTATCACGGGGAACGCTTTCAGCACTTTTTGGATATCCTATCCACTTGATACCTTGCTCTTTTGTTTACGCATGTCGATGATGTGAAATAAAAAGGGGAGCTTGTGAGTTCATGGAGTCTATACATTGTGTTAGAGAAATGCCTGGACCGCTAGCCTAAGCCACGCCTAATCATGGTGGAAACTTGCAGCATCACCATAATGAGCACTCTGTGAAGCATCCTCAATAAAAAGCTATGCACATAGTAAATAAAAAGATCACTGAGATGTTTATTGTCTGCTTGCCTTGTCATTTTGATCACGGGATAACTCCTGTATCATGTGCAAGGGGTACCCCGTTGGCGGTTCTCTATGATATGCATGTATGTACAATGACAAGAACTTGAAGGTAACCAAAGTTGAGTAGCATGCGGAGCGGCCCTCGTACTCAAGGGACTTGGGATTTCCAGTTTATGGTCTGCCAAACATATAACTCATACTGTACCTCACTTTCACCTTAACCATATGAAGATGCCTATGATAGGGGCAATGAGAGCTCAAAGCTAATGAGTACCTTCCTTTTAGCATTTGGAAGCCTTTCAAACTTTTCAAAACCTTTTCACTTCCATGTTGAGTCACCACTTATTCTATAAGCACCTTCTTGAGAGCATAGTTTTCATTCTTGTGTTTGTCTCAAAACTTGGTTAATTATGTCATGACTTTGATGCTTGTATCTCTGATATCTCTACTTCAAGTCTTCATGTGAACTTCAGAGGTGCCTCAGCATTTATATTGTGCTCTACAAACAAAGGCAAGCGAGATACCACTCTATCATACCTTACTATGAGCATTGCAATGTTGCTTATGTTTATGTTCCATGCTACTTATTATTATTGAGTTGGTTTCTCTTCATAGCTTGCAATGACTATTGAGTAGACTTAGTTGCATACTTCTTATTATGAATGGTTTAAGCATCTACTCCTGTGCTGAGAATATATACATCATATGAAGCAAATGTGTCCGTGAAAGTTCTTTTATCGCACTCAATTTTCAACTGAATTACTTGAGGACAAGCAATAAGCTAAGCTTGGGGGGATTGATACGTACAAAACGTATCTACTTTTTCGAACACTTTTGCTATTGTTTCTCCATTAAACTTGTGTGATATGGATACAACTAACATGGACTGACGCTGTTTTCAGCAGAATTACCTTGGTGTCTAGTTTTTTGTGCAGAAAATCAACTATCAGGAAAAATTCCGGAAAATATGCCAAAAATTATATTTCACCAGAAGATCCATGGAGCCAGAAGACGAAACGAAGTGGAGGCCTGGGGGGGCCACACCCCTGCCAGGCGTGGGTGGGCCCTGCCCCGCGCCTAGGGGTGCGGCCACCCCAGGCACCCCCTCAGGCTCCCTCTGCGCCTATAAGTTTCCCCTTGACCTAAAAACCCAGGGGGGAGGTCGACGTTTTCCAGAGAAGAGTTCCGCTTCGCTACCACCATCAGAAACCAAGATTCGGATCCAGAAACTCCGTTCTGGCACCCTGTCGGGACGGGAAATTTGGAGAAGATCATCACCATCGTCATCACCAATGCCTCTCTATCAACCATCAATGTTTCCCTCATCCATGAGTGAGTAATCCCCCGCTGTAGGCTGTGGGGATGGTAGGGATTGGATGAGTTCTATCTTGTAATCGAATAATATTGTTAGGGCATTATGCCTAGTATCTCTATTAGTGCTATTTGACTTTGTTGCAACTTGTTGTGCTTAATGCTTGTCATTAGGGCCCGAGTGCCATGATCTCAGATCTGAACTTATTATTGAATCATTATGATAGTATTGTTTGTGGTCTTATCTGCAAGTTGTGTACACATATCATTGTCCGAATCCAAAGACCCCGAAGTGACAATAATTGGGACAACTGGAGGGGATGGCTATGGTGTGAGGATCACATGTGTTCACGGAGTGTTAATGCTTTGCTCCGGTGCTTTATTAAAAGGAGCACCTTAATTACCAGTAGATTCCCTTGAGGCCCCGCTGCCACGGGCTGGCTGGATAGAAGATGTTGTGCAAGTTCTCATTGCGAGCACATATGACAATATATGGAGCACATACCTAGGATTGTTTAGTACCTGGATGCTTGTTATTATTTATCTGCAATGCCCTAGGTCTTGAAGTTACATGTTTAGACTTGTCCATGCAACGCCCGTCCATCCATCCCTATGCCTACCGCACTCGAATCCTACTGTTATCATTACTACTACTATTGCTCCTCTTTTACTGATGTTGTTGCTTTGCTGTTGCTACTACCAAACTGTTGCTACTGATAAACTTCTGTGAGCAAAAACTATTTCCAGGTGCAGCTGAATTGACAACTCAGTTGTTAAGGCTTGCAAGTATTCTTTGGCTCCCCTTGTGTCGAATCAATAAATTGGGTAATACTACCCGCGAAGACTGTTGCGATCCCCTATACTTGTGGATCATCACCCCGGTGACCCCCACCTCCGACGATCCCCACCTCCGGCCAGATCTGGCCAAGTTATTTTTTGAATTTTGAAAAAAAATTCTGTGGCGCATATTGGCAATATGCGCCACAGAAGTTTTTGAGACTTCTATATGCGCCACAGAACTTCACTTTAGTGGCGTGATAACAGTTGCGCATCCCATATGCGTCACAAAAGTTGAAAAATGGTGCGCCACTGATGAGATTTTTCCTAGTAGTGAAGACCTCTAGATGAAGAAATTCTACAAGAAGTGAAAGAGATGGATAAAAAAGGGGCTAGAAAGTGTCAGGCTTAGTACTCACAAGTTAATGTAGTCCTAGAGGGTTTTCTTCAGTCTGTAGTTCATGTTGTATTTTTTGATGCATTCAAATATGAATATTTATATTGTTCCGTGTTTGGATAATAGAGTGATAAGAGTTCTATGAACTTGTATATGAAAGAGAATTTTGGCACCACTCCATTTACTGACTTTAACTACAACACTAATCCATGTACTGATTTTTTTAAGATCCATGTACTGAAATTATCTTAATGGCACATTCTATACTTACTTTAACTACATCACTAATCCATATTCCACTTAAAACTGCATTACACATATCATGTTCTGCTCTTGGTAGGAAAAAGAACAAAAGTATGGATCTTACATAAATCATGAACAAATAATATGTAAATGCACAACATTGGTCCTACTTCGGTTTATCTGCAATCTAACCGTTCACGACGTTCCAGTTGTTCATGATACTATCGCTAAGACTGCAGGGAATGTTAGAATATTGACGCGTATACGATTGTTCCGGTAGTCCCAATCCTCACTTGACTTGTACTCCAAAATAATTCATGTACGTCTATATATACTTGTCCATGCGGCTCAATAACACGTCCAACATATTTCGCTAGTCCCCTCTCTATCCCATCTCTATGTTCTCATGGGCGGGCACAAAGAGATTCATGGGTATTCAGCTGAATACCCATTATTTTTGCAAAAAAAATCATATGTATATCATATGTACGTGTACAGTAGGTACCCAGCCCACGTAGCAAACAAAAACCACTAACGTGTCTGGCCCATTGCAACTACACCGAATAGGCCAAGGTCCAAATATCAATAGCAGTTCTGCTCCCCTTCATCCATCCCTGAACTGCTCCAGCGACACACGATCTAGCTGCAGCGAGGCGGAAGCGGCGGGCGAATTAGCGGCGGCTGCTGGTCTCCGACGCCATGCGCGATTAGGGAGCGGAGGGATCCCGGAGGCCGGAGCAAGCAGGAGATGATACTACAGAAACAGAGACTGATACGCTGAATTTTTGACCACACACTGCAGGTTAGGGTTCTAAATCCTCACCAATTTCTTTTCAATTTCTAAACTGGTAAGTCAGTAATATTGCTCTTCCAGTTTACATTAGTTAATGACCGATTGGTTAATTGTCGATCCGATGATGATGTAGGTCGTAGCTGTACTGAATTTTTCTTAGATTGCACTGATAGACCATGAGATGATTTTAGAGAAGTTGACAAGGTGGTTCTAAACAATGGTCCGCAAAAATGTAAAATGATAGACCATCAGATGATGTCGTTGTTATAGAAAATATAGATATGAACCTATCTGTTTGATATTGAACAATTTCCATGCAATTTCTCTACTATGCTTTGATGATGTCGTGAACCATGCTATTTATATTGAACAGTTTGCAGATCTTTGCGCATGTACTTCTGTACTGATTTTTTTTAAAACCTTCATGTTTTGCATTGTGTTTTTACTCTGAATACCCATTAAAAATAACCTGTGCCCGCCCATGTATGTTCTACAACCACAACATGAAGTCCACCGCTGTGAGCATCGTCCCTATAAAATGATGAAAGACAACCGTTAAGGCTCCGTTCGGTTCTTAGGGATAGAAAACATAGGAACCAAAACCTCCAAAGGAACATGAAAATGCCGCAGCTGTAAACCGCAGGAATACAAAACAAAGGAAGCGGAAGAGCCATGGGCGTTCGGGCCACTCCATAGAAATTGAATTTTTTTATTGTGCTCGATGTCTTTCACTCCCTGGTATTGTGACACAGGGTCCACTCATCTAGCTAAACGGGAGAGGTTTTCCTCGGGCCTCAGCGAAAACATGAGGTCCTGCTGGATGTTCTATTTCCCGTAAAAAGTACAGGCTAGAGAAACTTTCCTAAGGAATCGACAAGGCTATTCCAACGAAACGAACACATCCACAAGAAAACTTCCCTTAGGAATGGAAACCCGTGAAAATCCTCCACTTTTCCCACGAACCGAACGGGGCCTAAGCATGGAAATTGGTCAAATTCTAAGTTTTTCCATGGTAAATGGTCTAAGTATAAGTTTGATACAACAACTGAAGGGAACTAACCAAAATCAGGACGAGGCAGAAACACCAACAGCACGAACACCACCGGTCCAAACTGGGGTGACTGGGCTCTCTGACTCTGAACCAGCAGAAAGAAAAACATGACGATTTAGTCACGATTCACTACGACGCTGTGCTATTGGCTGATAGTGAAATTTAGTAGCCATGGAGATGGACGGTGCCTTTACCTGTTGTTTGGCTCGATTTCTAGCGCCTTCTTGAAATATAGCTCTGCCAGTTCACGATCAGCCATGTACGTCTGTGCTCTTCTGTACGAGTTAATTGCAAAAAACCATCATATATACATGAGAAGTTTGAAAATTCATCGGATTTTGCTAATTTTGCAAAAGTCCACCGGCATTGCGCTGGTTCGTTGCAATGTGCACTGATGCCGAGATTTGGTGATGCTAACCATGATTCTGACAGTACGGACCCACGGTCAGAGGTGACATCGCATGGCATGGATGGTCGAGGACCCACCAATGTTAGACAAATCTAACATTTGGGGTTTTTTAGTAAATTTCCATGGCACCCATTTGTCAGTCCTCTTCCTTCTTTCTTTTCTCACTTTTCGTTAGACTTAGTTTTATTTCCTTTTATCTTTATCTTCCAAATCCGGCACGCACAAGTCAAAATAAATTAGAAAAACCACCTGGGGCACAGGCTGCCGGCGAGCTCAGGCGAGGGGCTGCAGGCGAGCAAGGGGCAGGACGGGGCGCCGACAAGCTCAGGCGTGCGGCTGCAGTGGCAGCGAGGCGGGCGCCATGGCTGCCGAGCCTCGAGCCGAGGCTGCAGGCGAGCAATGGGAGGGGCGCCGGCGAGCTCAGGCGCGCGGCTACCGGCGAGCTCCGGTGGGGATGAACAGGAGCTAGGCGTAGGCACAGGAAGGTGGGCTGCAGGTGAGCCAACCAGAGAGGTTCGGGGTGAGAAAGTTGGGTTCCACCTTGAAAATTTTCAAAATAGTCTAAAATTTGTGACCCAACTAATATTTTGCTCCTTTGACCTTTTCTACATTGCCACGTCACCCCTAACGGTAGGACCTTTCTATCAGATTCGTGTTTACCGTGGCCAAATCGACGAATCAGTGCATATTGCAACGAACCAGCACAATGCTGGTGGATTTTTTGCAAATTATCAAAACGCGGTGGATTTTCAAACTTCTCACACGTATGTGATGTTTTTTTTTGCAATTGACTCCTTCTGTAGAGAGCCTCCAACCGCCAAGAAACGGAGCAGTCATACAAATCAGTAGACCCGTTGGCCAAATTCTAGTAAGCATTGTCCACCTGATAACTGGGGTTGGCATTTGGCAAGACAGGTGGCACATGACATTGAGGAGATGCGCATGGAGTCATGGAGACTGTCACTCCTACCAGATCATCACTAAACATAAACCTTAACCTCAACAGCGCATAACTACACATTGTGAATGGCGCAAGGCTGCAGGCGATGAGAAAGCCAGTACTTGAAAGACAGCCAGACACCGGATAAGGTAATCCTGGCGCTTCTTCTCGCAGACGATACACGCCGAGAGTACTTCCACCCTATCCCGATGACTCGTATTCTCACATAGTTTTTTGGGTTTTGCTCTCTCCCACCCCCCGGTGTTTACTTGCCAAGTACTGGAATGAAAAACCTATGATAGCATAGTTCAATGGACGAGTGCGAGGCGATGGAGCTAGCATGTTCTGCCTTGCTCTAGAAAAATGGGCTTCTTATATGTAGTGGTGAAAACGGAGCAATGCCTACACATGAAGCATAAGCAGTTGGTGGGATATTCGTTCGCATTGATTTCAAGTCAGAGTTTGCGGTTGGTGAATCGTGTGATGTTATACTTAAACGTAAGAATGATTTTTGCTGAACCTACTACCGGGTGTGTTGGATCAGTTGCTTCAAGTGGGCTTATTTAGTTCGGTTGTAAATGGGTGGAGCCTGACAATAGTTTGGGTTGGTTTGGTTTTATGTATCGAGGGTCCGTTCGCTGCAAGGGAATACTGAAGGAATTTTGAGGGATCAGTTTCCTTTCAATTTTTTTCCTGTGAGACCGTTTGGTTCGAAGGAACACAGTCGAGCCATTCCACATTAAAAGATTTCTCTCCCGTGCTTTTTAGAGGGAAAAACACATCCACTCGGATCAAAGGAAACGGCAACAACAAAGCTTTCTACGGACCGAACGTTCTTTTTTATTATTCCTATTGTTTAGATATCCTGCAGTTTTGCCTTATACAACTGACCCAATTGCTCTAATTCCTTTGTTTTTCTAACATGTAAACCGAACGGAGCCTGAACAGTTGGATACAGTCAGGTATGGTTTAAAACGGTTCGGATTCCAAACAGATTGACCCATAGTTCACGGAGTGCAGCGATTCTACCATGTCGTGGGTGTCCCCGTCTTATCCGACGGTGCACACTGTGTCAAGATTGATGCTCTGTCGTTTTGCATTTTGATCCTGTACAAGTCCATCTTTGATTCCCTAGAGACACTGAAGCAGACATGTCCATCTTCCTATCCTCTCCCCTCGCTCTCCTTATCCATCCACACCAGCGCCATCCACCCTCCCGGAGACGACGAACAGAGGTGCGCCACCGCGTTCCTCAACGAGCCGTACTAGGTGCCGTCTACCTCGCTGAACACGGCTGCTTCACACCATGCGCCGCATCCATGGCCTCAGTGCTACCTACATCGCCAGCTTTGGCGGTCGACCCACTGGACGTCCTCAGCCATGTCTTCGCCGCCCAGATTTGAAGCCGCAAAAGCGAGGCCTGGATACCAAATCCATTCCTAACTTCTAAGGGATTTGTTCCTGCAGGTCATAATGCTAGATTTGTGGCTTACTAACCGATTCTTACACTTGGAATGGTTACAAACTGATTCTTGTACATTGTGGAAGTTCTATTACTCTTCTGTTCATGTCGGTCATAGTCCAGATCCGATCTGAAACTTATTTTTCATCATTGCTCGATTTTTTGTCTAGAAATTTTTAATCCTTTCATTCTGAACTATGAAAAAAAAGGAACTTCCGGGGTTTATCTATTTCCAGAAAAAATGTCATCTAATATCCAGTAACGAATTTGAAGAGAAATTCTGTTATTTTTTCTGCAATTGGCAACAATGTGTGGATGCGGTACAAGTTACTGTGCATATACGGAGTGGTTCAGAAGATATGGACGTACCTGAGGGTCTTTTCTGCAATTGGCAACAACGCGTGCACAGATCTCAAACCAAATGTGGACATCCAGGATAAGCCCGGGACACCCACATATTTGTAGAATTGGTTTTTCATAGTCCACGCCCGGTTGCTAAGATTGATTCGGTCTGCTGTCCACTCCTCTGCGAGTGCAGCTACCGGTGTTGTTACTTGTTAGTGCTCACGGCTCGCTGGCCCCGCCTCGACGACAGCTATGGCAACGGTGATCTTGACTTCCATGCCGATGAGGACAAGCTAGCGGCAGGCCGAGGCTCTCCACGACAGGCCCAGTGTTGGCGACGGCGAGGTCCTAGCGCCGGCAAGCTCCGGCCGCCGACCGCGTCACAGCCATCGTGGAGGTCTACTCCTCGAGCGCCTCGCAGCCGGACATGTACCGCATTAAGCCATGTCCGCCGCCGCCGCACGGGTGCATATTGACAACACCATTCGTTCTCACCTTCTTCTTTCCCGGAATCACCATGGCACCATTCACGGCCCTTCTGCACCTGCTGAACGCCTTCATCTGCGCAGCGGCGATGGTGAGGTCAACCCTGTCGGCGCCGGCCTCCGGTACCACGGCCAGTGGGCGGAACGTCGCCGAGCTGCGCGTGCAATTCAGGAACTGCAACATGTCGTTCGGCACCTTCACCCAGGACAAGGTTGACTTCACGTACTTGCACGAGGCAGTGCTCACTATCCCGGCCAACTCCTCCATGGTCCATGGACAACTTGCGCGAGGAGGTGGGCGTCCCTCGTCGGCATGATGAAGTGACCGTGGCGAGGATGCAAGCCTCTCTATGGACGGTCGGCATGGCGAAGTTGAACACCAACCCTGGCACCGGAACCGCCGAAGGGTCTAGTTGCCATCGGCGCCGTCGCGAAGCAACATGTCATCATCTGGAAGCCTCGCAGAACGCCCGACGTCCGCACCACCTCGTTCGGCACCGTCGTTGGGAACAGCGTGAGCGCAGTGCCGGCATGGACGGTCAGTCTGCTAGCCGTGCGTTTGGTTTTGGTTCGGTTGTATGGCTTGCTCGTCTGGGTCTGGTTATACCCTAATATTACGTCTAAACACATAAAAAAAATTCAAATATTTAAATAAATGGAGGGTCTAGATTTCATACGCTTGATTTTTAGTTATGCCTAAGTCGCTGACGTCATCTTGCTATTTTGTACTAATTCTTAGTTGCAACCTAATTATAACTTATAAAATTTATTTCAATTCTTATTGCAACCTAGTTGTAACTCATTAAATTTCTACTTACAATCTAGTTACAACTCATTTGTAACTGCTACATTGCACGAATCACGAGATATATTCAATATTGAGAGAGGTGACTGAGACAAACTTACGCCTAATTTTTAGCAAAACCAGTAAATAAAAAAATTAGACGACAACCCGTAAACAAAATACTGCAGCAGATAAAACAGAGGAAGCAAACATAAGTTCACTCTGACACCAGATGATTTCATAGCGCACAAACACTGTTGAACAGCTCAGAACCTTATCAGATACACAGGAATCGGGTCCAAAAGCGAGACCTCTGTCACCAGATCAATTTCTCTAGTTTGCCCAGTTTTCCATACCTTGTTTTGGAGAAGTAAGGTTAATGGTTTTGGTAATAGAAAAGAAAGAGCTAGCCAACTCTTATACTTTTTCCATTTTAAAAGTTTTACCTTTGTGAAGCAATATATATTTAAGTTCACTTAAATTTGAAGTGAATTTACACGCTAAAAAGTCTAGATACATTTTCTTTACAAACCTAAAACATTTTACCTTTACTATTAAAAGCAAAACGATGGTGTCACACGGTGTCACACTTCACTAATATTACACACAAATACCACCCCAAAACAACCAACGTCTAGAAAAAACAAACTCCCATACATCAAGGAAACAAACTCCCGCACGTACACCGTACCTCCAGCCCAAACTCCCAGACATACACATACCAGGCAACAAAAAAGCCTAACAAATCTTATCTTTACTACTATTAAATATGCCACGATAACAACAAAACGCCTACTTTTACTCTGATATGTACTCTATCTAAATGGCTAACAAACTTATCTTATTAAAGTCAAAGTTGCAGTGTCGTACTTGTCCCGATCCAAACTCACCTCGCATGAAAATTATAACAGTCCCGTAGTTAGGAATTTTAACTCTATCCTCAATAAAACTCCTCATTTTGCTCAACGATTTGCACAACTCTGGCCTTGGTCGTCCGTCTCCTCTCAGTCTCACCCGTACATCTGTATGCACCGCGCAGCTGCATTCCGCTCGTACGAAAACTACGACCGCTACACACAGATCTAGCTTTGCAAGGACGACGCCGTCTTTGCTCCTGCCTTCCTGGATCTCCAGGCCGAGGGCCTCTTGTCCAACGCCTCTCATGAGTTCTGCTTCTGCGCCCACATGGCCACGAGGTCAACATGCTCGACCTCGTTAACGTTTCAGACGCCATAGGCATCGATCTCGCACCGGTGCGGCCGTTGGATCGTCGTGAGAGGCGACTTCCATGTGCAGCCATCCGCCAATGACATTTTTGAGTTCTACGACGTGTTCGACCATGCTCCACGCACCCGCTTTTCTGCAGATATCGAGTGCATGCTCAAGGCGGTGCACTTGACGCCGCGGTCCACCGCCATGGGAAAAAATGCGCCAACGTCCTGCTCGACGAGGACGGCTTGCTCAGTATCTTCTGATGCTCGGAAGTGGTCAGGGTCTTCAAGGTCGACGCCTTCGGTTTTGGCCCCACCATCACGGTCATCCTCCACAAGAAAGCTCACCTAGCCAGACCAACATGCGCTAATATGCAATCCCAATTCTAAAACAGTTACAGAATCAACATGCAAAGAAAAAGTTTTTTGTGTACACCTACTTGCATCGTGTGTAGATTTACAAATATAAGGTAGGTAGCTAATTCGTCGATGAGCATCCATTATTCTTAATCTTGTACTTATCTAGGAATTGTTGTACATTTGAGAAGGGGTGAGAACTACTCGGAGAAAACAGAAGTGAAAAAAAAGCAGTGAGTATGTTTGCAATATCCCATCTTTTATTCATGAGTTTGTTTTTTATTATTTTTCTAGACTCTCCAAGAAGATTGATTTTGGTCATTTGCCGTGGTGCATGTGTGGCGAGATTGAGAGCAGCTTAATTGTGTAATTTATGTTCTATTTCTCAGACAGCTCCCAACATTTCCTGGATATTATGGCAGGTAGGGCCAATAATTCTGGAAAAAGCTTATGATCTGGCAGAATAATGTATAGGAAGTGATTACTTCAAGGATATTGTAACCACTGATTTATCCTCTAGCCTTAAGTACAACGTCTGCACCAAATCAGTGAGAATGATTAAAGCCATGGCTGGGGTCTGGGTAGTAGAACCAACAGAGGGCAAAGGAATCGAAGAACCGTCGGTTTTCCGAGGTCTCGGGAGTATCTAAAATCGTGTGTCTTACCTATTAAATGGGTATTTATATAGTATTAATCATCCAATGTCATGTATCTTAAAAGAGTATCTAAAATGCTTTCAATTATTACGATTTGGGATCTGCAGTACTATTTTCAACTATATGGCTGTTGGGATGGAGTCAGCAGAGTTCAGCGAGGCCAACTACATGACCTGTAAGGCTGTAATAGAGAAGGAGGTCTAGGGATTTAGCGGATACAGAAGCTGGCTACCGGTGAAACAACGATGTTGATGAAAGGCCGAGTCACCAAAGGCTATGGTGCCAATTTCCGGTTGTTTTCTAGCAATGCCATGCATCCTACATATCTAAAGAGAGTGTAAAGAGGAGGGACATTCTCTAGACAATGTCCTGGACGGTGATGCCAGCATAGTTTGTTCACGGCACTAGGCACAGTCCATGAGGAGCGGTACTCGATCAAGCGGCTGAGTAGCCGACAACAGTGATGGTTGCAAGGTGACTTGGGTCACGAGGATGCAACGATGATAGGCGATTAGGCGAGAACTACTTGGGCGTCTGAGTAAACAATGGTGGTCACGCCGCTTTGTAGTCGGACGACGACACCATATGGCGTGTAATCGGCGTGAGGTAGGGGTGCGTGGCCGAGGAGGACGAATGATTCGTCACCACCACACTCTTCCCGCCAGGTTCCACTCAAGTGAGGACATTGATGATCACCACCCGTACCGATACCATGTGGGCGAACAGGAGACGATGTCTGGTAGCATGCTGATGAGCAGGCCGACGGACAAGGATGTAGACGACTTTGTGGGGGTAGTCGAGGTGATTTTTTTACAAATATAACCCTCTGCAATTTGTGATCGCCAAAAATACCCCTCTCGTGACGTAAAAGCCAAAAATGCCCTGGCGGAAGGCTGAAAAGACAACACGTGTCACCTCCCGCCACAGGGGGTGGCGGAATGTTCCTCCCGCCACAGGGGGTGGCGGGATGTTCCTTTCGTCTTTGGCGGTGCCGGAATGACGTTAGGGCCCACCAGCGCCAAGCGTGGTCGACCCTCCCGCCAGCGCCAAGTCGAACCTCCCCGCTGGCCCGGCCGTGGGGCCCACCTCATCCCGCCATTCCTCCTGGCGGAAGGAACATTCCGCCACCCCCTGTGGCGGGAGGAACATCCCGCCACCGCCCGTGGCGGGAGGTGACACGTGTCGCCTTTTCATCCTTCCGCCAAGGCATTTTTGGTTTTTGCGATACAAAGGGGGTATGAGGTGATGTGATGAGTCGGCACCTTCAGCCCAAGGATGAATAGATTCACAATGTACCAAAGGACAAGACGACTGTAAATCATGGGAGCTTGTATGAGTTTTTTAGAGACATGGGACTGGAAGAGTATGACTGAGAAGAAGGCAGACGTGTCGTGAAAACATGGTCAGAGACTGCAGGTGTACATGAAATTGGTGAAAGAACCCTCTTGAATTAAATATCACCATACATAACTAGTATATTTAAAACAAAGGAAGTATATTCATACATTTTTTCAGAGGAAAGGAGATGTCAACGATTCTGTGACACAGATATTTACCATGTTTTGAACTTACTGAGACAATGGCACAGATATTTACCACGTTTTGAACTTTTGAGACGATGTGATTACACGATAACATAACTGAGAATGAAATGCAATATCATGAACTAGTTCTCGTTTCTTCCCTACTCCCCGCTCCCCATTTTTCTTTTGGTTGCAAACTAGCTGTGTAGGTTTATCGTTAATATCAAGCGGTGCTCAAAACGTGGTTTATCGTTAAATCTCCGAGAAAGATCTCTCAAGCGGTGCTGTCGATGGCCATCGGCTGTGCATCCTGCTTCACAGGGACCTTCTCTGTTTCTTCCAGCTTTCTCCATTTCGCGAACATGTTGCCGTAGAACTTGGCGTCCCTCTTGTTGTACTCTCTCAGCTTGTCCTTCAACGCCTTGTATGCAATCTTCACATCCCTGGGAGTCACAACGATTCACTGAGACCCAACGTCCATGGTGGTTGAAAGGAATTTCTGTAGCCATAGAAACTTTACCTGTTGTTTGGGTCGATTTCTAGCGCCTTCTTGATATCTAACTCTGCCAGTTCAAGATCAACGAGTTCAGTGTACGCCTGCGCTCTTCTGTATAGAGCCTTGACGTTTGTGCTCTCCAGTTCCAAAACCTGTTCAGGGCCACCGATTCATGGTCAAACTCTGTGTGATTCCACTCATGAAAACCTCAGGGCATGCCATATCTGCGCGCAACACACTTTACCTTTGTGCAGAGTTTTGCTGCGTCTTTGTACTCTTTCAGTCTGAGCTTGCAAGCCGCATCGTTGAGATTGATGCTGATTTTGAGCACCTTAGATTGCTTCTTCTCGTCCTCACTGTAAGAGCTGTCATACTCGATGTACTTCGCAGCCTCCTCACAAAGGAAAACAAAGATGCAGATCTATGTCAGGAACTCAATTCGGTAGTTAGTCCTGAATAACAGGATGTCGTACTGAGTGTTAAAGCAAAAAGCATCCTGATGCAGTACCTTCTCATATCTCTTGGAAGCCTTGGCATACTTGCCCATCTTAAACCATACATTCCCTTCTTCTTTCTTCTTGGCAGCTGCTTCAATTTTCTCAGCATTGCTTTTCAAATCCCAAGATTCTTTCTCCTGTAAAACAGCGACACAACCACACATTTTTGAACACTTCACTCGAGCAATGGATAGGTAAACAACAACCCATGTAAACAACTCGACACCACAGTTACCTTGTCAAATGAAACAAGCTCCACTTCATAGAAGACGGTGGAATTGGGAGGAACCGCAGCCAGATCGTGCTTCGTTTCAGTGGAGCCGAACGCAAGTTCAGGTGGTATTCTTGCCAACGCGACCTCTCCTTTCTTCATGGTGATCACTGTTTGGTCTAGACCATCGATTACCTGCTCCTCATCCGTCTTGAACTCAAATGGTTCATCGCCTTCATGTCCTTTCTTGGTGAACACATTGCCGTCCTCCAACCTGCCGACCAGCCTCACTGCAATGTTGAAGATGTAGTACACGATCAGTACAACAGTATGCTTCTTGCCTAATATTGCAGGGTTTCAGGATGCTGTGCACAGATTTTAGTATTGTGCCACATACCTCTGACAACTGCTCCATCATTGGGACGCTCGTAGCCTTCTCCTTCCTTGAGGACCTTCTTCAAGATCCTCTTCTTATCTCCGATCAGTGTCACCGTCTTCCAAGACACCAGCTCAAGATCGATGTGCAAGGTAGCATTTGGGGGCACGGCACCTTCGGCTTCAGAAGCCGGTCTTCCTTGCTCGCCAAAACCATCTGGTCGTCATCACACCATTGAGTAAATATTAGAATGATGGCAGTGCAAATTTTCCAGTGTGCCAGAATGTTCAGGAGACACAGATTACAAATTGCAGGAAATGTAAACTCACATTGTGGCTTGACAGTGAGGAGGACTTTCTCCCCTTTCTTCATGGTCTTCACGGCTTTGGGAAGTGCTGGGCAGAAGTAACCTGAAATTGTGAACAAGAACTGTGCATCAGAGAACAAGCGCTTCAGAGCAAATGCCTGCATTACAATTTGCCAAGGCTCAAATCACTATGGACTAACCATCTTTCACAGCGAATTCAACACCGTCGGATTTTGACACGACGGTTCCATCCTCAAGTCTCGCCTCGTACTTGACTGCGTGAACAAAACAGAGGAACACATGAATTACACGTTAGTACTTCAAATACCACACGCATGTAGCAAGAGCGACTGAACATCACAGTGAACTGTGTCCTGTCTGTTCACCATTTCGTTGGAGTAATTTAACAACAATTTACGGTGAGCCCGAAATAATAATATTTCAGTCTGGGCCGGATTAGAGTAGAATTGATATTTTGGTTCAATTTGTAAATCGAATTGAAATTCAAAACGAAATTCCGGTCGCCTTGTTTGTTAGAAACTGAAAGCACAAAAACTTGGTGTGGATTGGGCGAATTTGACTGACAGAACACTAAAATCGTGAATCCGATGTGACACGTACCGAGAACTTCGTCGAGATCCTTGGGGTTCTCCCATTTCTGGCCCTCGGCCAGGACCTTCTTGAAGATGCCGCCGTCCTTGCAGATGTCCTTGACGCTGGCCCAGGAGAGGAGCTCGACGTCGAACTGGAGGGTGGCGTTGGGCGGGATCTTGGGCGGGGATCCCGCCTCCCCGTAGGCGAGGTCCGGCGGGATGGTGAGGACGGCGTTCTCGCCCTTCTTCATGGTCTTGATGCCCTGGTCCCATCCCTTGATCACCTGCCCCTGGCCGAGCTTGAACTTGAACGGGGTTCCGCGGTCGCGGCTCGAGTCGAACTTGGTCCCGTCGAGGAGGGTGCCCGTGTAATGCACTGCGTAGAACAAACATTCCGGTTACGAAATCCGTTGGATCTACTGTATTTGTTTGTTGTTGCGTGCGTCAGAGAAGGGGATCAGTCAGATGCGACGGTTTGTGATCGATCAGTAATATGTACCTTCGACCTCGTCGCCGGTCTCGGGCCGTTCCCAGCCCTCGCCCTCCTTGAGGAGCTTCTTCTTCAGCCCCTGCTTCCCGATCTCCTTCTCCTCCCCGACCTTCATCGCCACCGGGGAGTCTGCCTCCTCCTCGCCATCGACATCGAGGCCGTCCATGGGCTCGTCACACTCCAGCCCGGCCATGGTGTCGTCCACCTCCTCCTCCTCGAGCCCCCTCATCGTCTCCTCCTCAACGCCGGCCATGGGATCGTGGACGCGAAATGCCGACGATACGAAATCAAATGCTCTCTAGGTGTGGAAAGATCGAATCGATCGATGCGTGCGCGGGTTCGTGCGTTCTGGGGGATGTTTTGCAGCCGTAGCACGGCGGGTTTGGATTGTTGGCGTTTTATAGCGGGACAGAGACTTGTTGTGCAGGAGGATCCGGTGTTCTAGAGTGTTCCTGAGAGAGTGGATCGGGCGACGGGGACAGGGACTGGGAGATGCTTCCAGAGAAGGGTCGGTGGGAAGCAGGGGCGCGAGAGCTTTGGAAGGCAGTGGATTCTTCCAGAGGCCCTTTTTTTAGTTTTTTTTTTTTAGCTGAGGATGTGCCCTCTCTTCCAGGGAACTAGGGACGCAACGCTTCAAGCCCGAACCCGGTGGGCCGGCCCATGTATTGGTGTGGTTTTTTTTCATGTTCGCAAATTGTTCAGTTTTTCTGTTTTAAAAATTGGCGAAATTGTAAAAAAAAAATCAGATAAAAAAATGATTAGATTTTAATAAATTCTTAGATTCCAAAAACATTCAGATTTAGATTTAAAACAAAATATGAACTGAATTGTCACGTGTGCATTCAAATATTCTATGTTTAGACACAAAAGTTTCGTCCTAAAGAAATACTTTTGTGGCTTGCGTCAGAAGATAAAAAATGTCTCTGAATAGATATATTGGATCATAAAAAAAATTATTCTATACAAGCCAAAACAAGTTATGTCGAAACTTTGTGTCCAAACATGGTGTCCGGATGTACACATAAATTAGTTTTTCAATTTTTTTGAAATTTTGAAAATATGTTTTGAGACAATGGGTGCATTGCTAAAGTGAATTTCCGGAATATATATACTCTATTCTAAGGTAAGCCATATATATCTGTATGTCAAAGTGATCTTTCGAAATAGGCTTTTGTCCCGCTTTATAAATAAAGCAACCGTCCACAACAAGTAACAAGGTTCGAAATCATCCACATCACACACGCTGGAGCCACAACACAAGACGGTCCAACAAGAGAAATAAAAAGCCACCTAAGAGGGAGCCGCCGAGCCGCCTCCAAGAGTCGTCGAAGAGTCGCGTCCAGACTCGTCTTGTCCCGCTATCTACACAACGGGTACCAGAGCTGCAGAGAGGCCAGAAAGTGAAAAACCGAGTCAGAGGCCCGCCGTGGGAGAATCTTCTCAATGACCATCTTATTACGGATGTTCCAGAGTGACCAAGACATCGCAACAAACGCTAGCCAGAAAAGGTGGTGACCATTTCCTGTCTGGTTCGCTTGGGTTTCTAGAAACTCACCGAGATCATGGGCCTGCCAGTCCAGGCCCAACGCATCCCTAGTGAAATTCCAAAAAACCGAGCAGCGGGACAGTCGAACATTATGTGGGTGCCCGTTTAGGGGATCCCACACAATGGACAAACTCCGTCCATGTCGTGGTATTGCCGACGAATACGCCATGGAGAGGTCCTCACAGTGCGTGTTTAGAGACGTGGGATAAGGCGTAAGGTTGGCGTGTACGAGGTAACACAACTTACTCAGGTTCAGATCCCACGACGGTGGCGGAATCCTACTCCTGCTATAAATCACTATAATGACAATATGCCGAGTTACAGGGATTGGTTCGCTGTGCGAGGTATGAGTTGAGTTATCTGATCTCGTGCACTAAAGGCTCCTCTAGGTCCGGCTTATATAGTCGCCAGATCCTAGGGTTATAGGCAAAGTCCTAGCCAGACAGGTTACAGAGTCCTACACGGTACACAACTAGTCTAACGTGTCTTGCACTCCAAGGCTCCGAGTACGCTGGTGACTCTTCCGTAGCCTTCCTTTATCCGACATGGGACTCCCTTCTGGATCCATCTAACTGGGCCGCCCAGCAGGCCATAGGCCTTGCTACCGACTATGGGCCACCCGGGTTATCCGGATTAGAGACATGCAATGGTGACACCCATTTAGCATATCCCCGACAGTAGCCTCCGAAGAACTCCGAGATCTTGCGCCGTCTTGCCTCTTCAGATTGAATTCTCCGTCTAGATGGATGTCGGCAAATCGTCAAGCAATATCTTGTAGTCCTCCCAAGAACCCTGCAATGCTCTCCGTCTTTAATATGTAAGTCGGAGAACTGCTGAATCTTCCATCGTACTCTTCTTATAGCCGGACTGGATCCATCCTTGCCGAAATCTTCAGATGGGATGGTTCACGTGCCTATGTCAGTAGAGCGATATAGACATAGGTCAGAGACGCCTCGTAACTCACACATGCAGAGAACATAATCATAGCCGTTTTTCCCGCTTGAAGGATACAAAACGTAAGGCGGCTGTGGGAACGTGGAGAAATTTCCGCGCACGCATGCGCTGTCCACGCAGCAACCGTTCAATCAACTTGCACGAATCTTGATGACGAGTACTATAAATTGTAACCGTGGTGATTTTTATGCTTTCACCGCATCCTGCCTCGTATCGTCTTCTTACTCCAGCAAACGCCTCCTCAAGCTCTCCGCGCGCATAGAGGAAAAACCCTAGCTTTTCCATCCAATCTCATAGCCAACCTTCCTTTGCACAAATATCAAGCAGCAACACTTCTCCATCCATGGCGGCGTCAGGCAAAGCCAAGGCCAAGCAGACAAGATCCGTCCATGTTCCGCCAGAGGGCATGGTAGTACCGCACTCCGTGGTGGTGGAAACCACCGGCGGTGACCATGTTCCAGCGGGGTTGGAACTGCTAGAAGAGGAGGCCGATTCCCACAAGGGGGAATGGCGTGGCTCCGATATTACCGAAGGCGATCTCAAGGAGATGCTCGCCGAGGGGTACCTCCCCACGAAGGAGGAGCTGGTCTGGTGGGCGGCGCCGGCCGGCGAGGTCGTCCCTTCTCCCCTAGACGGAGAAAAGGTGTCTCTCAAAGCCCAACTGGTACGCGGCGTCTCCCTCCCAATCTTTGACTTCTTCATAGAGGTCCTTAGCCACTACCGGGTTCAACCTCAGAACCTGTCTCCGAATAGCATCCTCGCGCTTAACAACTACGCGACGCTTTGTGAGGGTTAACTAGGAATCAGGCCTAGGTTAGATCTGTTTATATATTTCTTCACCGTCAAGAGGGAAGCCGGAGTGAGCAAGGATGGGCTCAGAAATTGTGGAACTATTATCTTCAAGATCCGGCCTGGCCGGCAGTTCCCCCACATCGTCGGCCATGAGTCCTGCAAGAACTGGCAGAGGACGTATTTCTACGGCCCAGATATCTCTCTGGTTGGCCGAGAAAAGACGTACCCAGATTTTGTCGATAGATCCGCTGCTGAAGCCCTGACAAGGAGATCCCAAGCCCTCCTTACCTCCGATGACGAAGCTTCCCGCGCTGTAAGGTGGATCGAGTGGTTCGTAGAGACGGGTCTGACTGGGTTGGACCTAGCCATGTGCTGATTCATTAGGCGGATTCAGCCTCTACAGCACCGCGTGAAGCCGATGCACGAATATTCCAAGGATAGGAAGGATAGCCTCCGCATCTCCGAGGACAACTTTTCGAGTGACTTCATCAAGCTTCGCCTCAAAGACATAGTCAAGGTGAAGGACAGGAAGCATGGATTCACCATCACCTATGACATGTTCGAGGGCGGCAAGTGCCCAGAGGTACTTATTTATTTTTCCTTGTATGACATATACTCCAGTTCTTCCGCCTTGCATTAACCTTGGTGTCTAACACTTTGGGATTCACTTAACAGCTGAAGGAACTAGACGAAGGTAGCATGGCTGCCCAAGTCTACGATCCTAAGATGAAGGAAGCCACCGTCGTGTCCGATGACGATGTCCCGTTGGTGCGAAAGCGGATGAGATCCACCTCTGACGCTGTCGACGGAGGCAAGAGGAAAAATACGGAGGGTGGAGCCTCCAAGAGATCCACCGCCTCCCTGGAGGCGGAGAAAAGAAGAATGATTGGTATCCCGTTGACCAAAGCACCAACCATTGTGTAAGCTTCTTTAACATCCGACATTGTCTCTTGCTCGTCTTATTCCTGTACTTATACTTTTTTGCACGTTTCAGGAAGAAGGCCAGTATGAGTTTAAAGAAGACCTCCAAAACATTGGGGGCTTCTAAAAACATCAAAGAAATGTTTCACCAAGCATATCCCGCCATCGCCCCTCCGACTCCGAGCGTCCATTCTGCCACCGCACCGAAAAGTTCTCCAGCGAAGGTAACGTCTGAACCTTCCGCCATGAAAATGGACTCAGACGTTGCCACCAAACTTGTTGTTGTCGGTGAGCAGGCGACACAAGAGATTACCTCATCTAAAGTGGCCAAAGCTCCGGCTAAGGGTGCCACTGCTAGCGTTAAGGCGATGGAGGAAGGTGGAACTTCTGTCGTAGTCGGAGCCGTTGCACCCAAGACGCCAGCAGAGCTTCCAAAGATCGTCTACCCGGTGCTCACACCGAGTGGCCCAGCTCTGGCTTCTGGTGCAGCGCCGACTTCTCCCACATGTGGTCTTGAGGAGCTGCTCAAGCAGGCGGATATCCTGTGCGGAAACAGCCTTGCTTTCAGCAAGATATTTGCCAAGAGCGCCACCAACCTCAAGATCATTGCACTTGTAAGTTTTATATGTCTTTTGCATTTCATATGTAGTATCCCACTGTATCCTCTGAGGATTTAGACAAAAAACCATAGGTTGTCTGAATTTTCTAAGAGTGGCTAAGCTAGAAACTTCGCACTGTAGCCCCCAAGTATGTAGTTTGAATGAATTATTCCGACTAGATACTTTTAGAGTAGCATACACAGTGTTTGTAAATTTCAATACTGTAGCCCCCAAGCTTCTAGTTGAAAAATAATTGGTTCCAACTAGATGCTTAAAGAAATACTAAGCATATTGCCGAGTTAAAAACTCGTATTGTAGCCCCCAAGCCTCTAGGTGGATAGTTATCCGACTAGATACTCCAAGTAGACTAAGTAATATTTATCTTTTTGCAGAATGAGAATGCTCGGAGAGGTGTCGCCGACGAAAAGTTCCACACGATGCGTGCTAACCTTGAATCTGAAAAGGGTAAAACTGCCTTCTTGAAGGATCAAATCACCAAGAGCAAGAGTCTGTGTTTCATTTCAATTTCGCACTCAATCTTGGTCCTGCGCCATTAACCTCCAACTACTCATCATGCGCTGTCATTTCTCTGACATGCGGAAGCTATTGCCAAGACGAAGGATATTGTCGAGCAATCCAAGCACATACAGATGCTGGATAGCAAGAACAAAATCCTCAAGCAGGAGAGGGCTGAATCCTTGAAGATGCACGAAGATGCTATGAAGGCCGTGCAGGAGTCTGCTAACACGGAGATCAACCGGCTGAAGGAGGAAATTGCGATCCTCAAGGACCAGAACAAAGCTACTGCCGAGCAGAATACGCGCAACCTTGAGGCTTACAAGGTCCTCCGACAAGAACGAGACTCCATGGCGGAGACGCTCCAACAAGATGAAGCTAGCATCTTTGGTAAGCAATCTCCGTTTTGTACTTCTGTAAGCCAGGTACTCTGAACTTTTGTTATGTGTTGAACTCATGTACTCCATTGTTTGGCCAAAAATGCAGCTCCTATTGGCTTGACCAATAATCCTCCTCTGCCAAAGGAATGCATGGTTCTTGCCGGCAACTTCATCAACACTGCCATCACGCAAGCAAAAGATATTGCCAAGCCCTTGAACATCAACATCAAAGCAGTGGACTCCGTCATGAAGTACTCGGAGATCTTGCGCCAAGCCCCCGAGCATATCGTAAGCTGGAGAGCTTCATGTATCCGGGCTGGTGCAAGGATGTCGCTGGCAATGGTCAAGGCTCACTATGAAAATGCTGACATCTACACGGTGACCTCTGGTCTGCCTGACATAGACGATGACAACCAGAAGATTGACCACGGAGCTATCTGGTCATCACTCGCCGGCTACGACACCAGGGTTGCCAAGTTGGTGGATGCAAACACGTTTGTACCCCTTGAGGTTATTGACGCCGACCAGTCCAGCTCCTCTGAGTCCCTCAAGACCACCGACTTCATTGATGACCAAGATGACTCTCTTGCTTCCGACGACATTACCTCAAAGACTCCTGCGCTAGAGGAATGAAAAACACTTATGTAATATTTGTTTCCTCTGGGTGTAGGTATGCGGAAAAACTATGGGTTTAACCTTAAGGCAGAAAACAATAGCTATATGTTTCCTGCTACTTAAGTACTAGTTCCAGCATGTATATATATCTTTAAGCAAGTGCTGGCTTATCCATTACTTTGGTTTTTATGCTTGACTTTTCATGAGTCGGAAGACTCGTAGTCAAAACTGTGTGCTCAGGTGATGATGCCCAATGGCACCGCCAAGAACCTAAGCACAAGATCGCCGACTTCGAGTGCCAAAAGTCACTACTCCAGAATCCACATAGAAACAACAAAGAACATGTAGACTAGAAAACTTAACCTAATGCCCGTAAGCGGAATTTTCACAAGTGCAAATGCAAAACTTGTGCAAAGAGGTTTTATACGATCCAAAAATGAACACTAATGGAGGTAAAAGACTTAAGCATATGAGTGAACCAAAGAGCTTTATTTCATTGATCATATAAGAGGTAAACAATTGATAAAAAATATTCTAAGTGTAAAAAGGACATAGCTATGCTATGTTCCATGGCCGATCAAGCTCCGGGTAGTCATCATCCAGGTCACGTCGCTTACACTTATGATCCTCGTTTGGTCTATCCTCTAGTTCATGATTGTCAACGAGGTAGTAAGACCCATTGCGTAGCGCCTTGCTAATGATGAACGGTCCTTCCCATGGAGGGGATAATTTGTGTGACTTCTTCTGCTTAAGTCGGAGCACCAGATCCCCCTTCTTTAAACGAGCGATGCCGAACGCGGCGACTATGGTAGCTGCGTAGCTTCTGCTGGTAGATTGCGGATCTTTGGCATGCCAAAACACGCTCTTCCTCGAGAAGGTCCACATCTAGGCGTCTGGATTCTTCAGCGTCATGTTCGTCATAGGCGGCAACCCTTGGTCAATCGTGAAGGATGTCGAAAGGCAGGATGACTTCTGCTCCATATACCATGAAATAAGGGTTGTAGCCGGTGGATCTGTTAGGTGTAGTTCGTAAACTCCACAGAACATATGGTAATTCCTCCGCCCAGGCTCCAGCTGCTCTATGTAGCGGTGCCTCTAGACGTGGCTTGATTCCCTGTAGAATTAATCCATTGGCTCGCTCAACTTGCCCATCGGACTGTGGATGTGCCACAGATGCCAAGTCAAGTCGGATGCCCTTCTCCCAACAATAAGCTTCCACTTCTCCAAGTGACAAGTTGTTGCCATTGTCGGTGATAATGCTATGTGGGAGACCAAATATCACCACTAGATCCCAGACAAACCCAAGGGCAGTTGCCCCATCAAGCTTTCTAATGGGTTTAGCTTCTATCCATTTGATGAATTTATCAACTGCTACTAGCAGATGCGTAAACCCACAAGGTGCCGTATGTAATGGACCAACCATGTCTAGCCCCCAGACTACAAACAGCCAAGTTATTGGTATTGTTCCCAATTCCTAAGCTGGCACATGTGGTTGTCGGGCATAGTACTGGCACCCCATACATGTCTCAACCAGCTTGTCGGTGTTCGCCTTTGCGGTCAGCCAGTAGAATCCTTGCCGGAAGGCTTTGGAGACCAATGATCAAGGAGCGGCATGATGCCCGCCATCTCTGAGATGGATCTCGTGAAGGATTTCAATACCCTCTTGCTGGGAAACACACTTGAGATATACACCAGTGGTGCTTCTTTTATAGAGCTATCCATTGATTATGGTATAGCCCTTTGCTCGATTTACTATTTGCCGACTTTCGACCTTGTCGATGGGCAAAGTTCCGTGTACGAGATATTCCATGAACGGTTTTATCCAAGCCGGAGGGACCTTTGTTACTATATGAACAAAAGAGTCGAGTCTATCCGGATTCTCGGGGTCCGCTCCCTTCATGGATGGTGTCCGTAGATGCTGTAGAAAAACGCCAGGCGGAATTGGTTTGTGCCCTGATCCGAGCTTTGACAGCAGATCAGCCACCTCATTTTCCTCCCTCTTGACATACTTGACTTCGTAGCCCTCGAAGCACTTGGCTATCTCGTCTACTTCGTCTCGATATGCCGCCATCACAGGGTTCCATGCATTCCAGGTGCTAGCCACTTGCTGGGCAACCAAGTCGGAATCTCCACAGCAAACTATGTGCTTGATGCCGATATCCTTGGCTACACGAAGTCCTTGAATGGGTGCTTCATATTCTCCCATGTTATTTGTAGCCTCAAAGTGGATCTGCAGAACGTAGTGTAGCTTTTCCCCTGTTGGTGACTGTAGCAGTACACCAGCCCCCGAGCCATTGAGTAGCTTTGATCCGTCAAAGTGCATCACCCAGTATTCTGGCTCTGGTACATGGGTAGCATCTGGCATCTCCGTCCAATCTGCAATGAAATCCACCAAGACCTGTGATTTGATAGAGTCACATCTCTTGTAGGTGATCTCGAAGGTGGCAAGCTCGATGTCCCACTTCGTAACCCTTCCTGTAGCGTCGCTGTTATTGATGATGTCGGAAAGTGGAGCTTTGCTCACAACTGTGATAGGGTGCTCCTGGAAATAGTGTCTTAGCTTCCGGGAAGCAAGGAACACTACATAAGCTAGCTTTTGGTAGTGCGGGTAACGTTGCTTGGACTTTGTCAAAACCTCGCTTACATAGTAAACTGGTCGTTGTAATCCATACTCATGCGTTGGTTCTTTCTGCTCCACCACGATGACGATGCTAATTACCCGGTTGGTGGACGCCATCTAGATCAACATAGGCTCCATAGGCTCGGGTGCCGCGAGTATAGGTGCAGAGGAAAGTATCTCCTTTAGCTTCTTAAGCGCAGCATCTGCTTCGTTCGTCCATGTAAATTTGTTTGCCTTCTTCAACAACTTGTACAGTGGCAGAGCCTTCTCTCCAAGTCGGCTGACGAACCGGCTTACCGCTGCAACGCAACCTGTGAGCCATTGGATGTCCTTCAGGCATGTCAGACGGTTTATATTTAGGATCACTTTGATTTTCTCCGGGTTGACCTTGATTCCATGCTGGGAAACGATGAAGCCCAACAATTTGCCGGCTAGAACCTCGAAGACGCACTTCTTTGGGTTAAGCATCATGCTATATTTCCGGAGATTATCAAAGGTTTCTTTTAATTCGGACATTAAGTCATTTGACTTTTTAGACATCGCCTATATATCGTCCACATAGGCGTGAACGTTCTGACCAATTTGGTCGTGTAGAGAACGCTGCATAGTCTGCTGGTACGTAGCACATGCGTTTTTCAGCCCAAAGGGCATCGTGACATAGCAAAACATGTCGTAAGGTGTGGCGAACGAAGTGGCCAATTGGTCCGACTTCCTCATTTTTATCTGGTGATATCCTGAGTATGCATCGAGAAAATACAGAAGTTCCGAGCCAGCCGTCGATTCAATGACTTGGTCAATGCGAGGCAAAGCAAACGGATCTTTCGGACACGCTTTGTTCAAGCCGGTGTAATGAACACACATTCTTAATTCTTTGGTTCCCTTTTTAGGGACAAGTACAAGATTGGCCACCCATCGGGTGTGAAGGACTTCTTGGATAAAACTAGCCTTAAGTAACCTAACTATCTCTTTGCCTATGGCGCGCCTCTTCTCGTCTCCGAAGCGTCGTAGAGGTTGTTTCACCGGTTTGCATTTTGGATCAATGTTCAAGCTGTGCTCGGCAAGATCCCTAGGTACACCTTTCATGTCGCCATGCAGCCAGGGAAAGATGTCCTTATTCTCATGGAGGAACTCGATGAGCGCGCTTTCCTATTTAGGGTCCAGGTTCGTCCCAATGGCAGTGGTCTTCGAGGCATCGCCTACCACAAGTTCCACTGGCTTGGTCTCGATGGCGGCCTTGAATGCGGGATCGAAGTCATAAATCTTCTTCTTCAATGTCGGCATCTCCGAGGCATCGACCTTGCTCTGGATCTCCTTGAACTCTTCGATGTAGAGTACAGCTTCTACAAAGGCTGCTTCTCCAATCTCGTAGTCCCTTGCCTTTGTAAAGCTTCCGGATACGGTGATGACACCATTTGGTCCAGGTATCTTGAGCTTGTTGTAGACGAAGCATGGCTTGGCAATGAAGGCGTGGAAGATGTCGCGTCCGAATATGACGTGGTACATGCTCTTGAAGGTACCACTTCAAAGGTCATGCGCTCTTGGCGGTAATTGTTAACATCACCAAAAGCGACTGGAAGCGTGATGCACCCAAGGGACCGAGCCTCTCGGCCAGGAACTATGCCATGGAACACGGTGTTGGTCCGCCTTAGGTTGGTCTCCGTCAAGTTCATCTTGTGCAGTGTATCTAGGTACATGATGTTGATGATGCTTCCACTGTCCACCATGCATTTGGTGAACTCGCTGCCGTCAATCAAAGGGTTGATGACCATGGCATATTGGTTCTCCGTTGGGATGAGGTCTGGGTGATCCTTCCTGTCCCAAGTGATTGGAACTTCCGACCAGTGCAAGGATTGGGGAACTGGGGGTAGGGTGGCCATCAGTATCCTCATCGAGGTTTTTTGTGCCCGGACAGTGGGGGTGCCAAGGAAAGTGTGGTAGACAGCGGACTTCTTCTTGAAGGGGTTCTTTCCCTTGCCATCGCCCTTGTAGGCGTGCTTGGGGTCAACATCCTCGTCCATGTTACTTGAATCCTTGGACTCCTCTTCCTTATTCTTTGCTTTGACTTTGCCTCACGGTCAGTTCTTCCGGCTTTGTTTGTAGCCGGACTCCGGGTCCTCCTTAAGGTCGTTGACGAACTTGCAATGGCGATTGGTGTGAGTGGCTTTGCCGTTAGCATCGAGGTGTACAAGGCATGGCATATCACGGTACTCCGCGTATGTTTGAGGAACGCGGGGCGCTATCGGGGTAGTTTCACTACCTCGCTGCTGCCCACGACCAGCCCCCCCGTCCTCGGCCACGCTGTCTGCCATCACCTCGTCCTGCAAATGTCATTGCGACCATGTCGGAGACTGGATTTTCTTTTGGCGGACTCTTCCGCTTGGTGCTGTTATTCCTCTTGGCTTGGGTTGGGATGGCCATTGCCAGCAAGGATCCGCGAGCATCATCGTCGGCAGCCACGAACTCACTAGCCAGGGATATCATCTGATTGAGATCTAACCTATGATTGTCCTGCAGGCGCTTCAGCTTATGTTGGAGAAATGTACCCTTTTCCAAGCCATCGATGTAGGCGGCCATAGCGTTCTGGTCATGCACTCCTGCGCAGGAATTTTTCATATCAAGCCAGCGGGAGAGGTAGGCTCGAGATGTCTCGTCTTTCTCTTGCACGCACCGCTGTAGATCGCCAACAGTGCAGGGATGCTTATACGTACCCTCGAAGTTTTTGGTGAATGCTTCTTGCATGTCCAACCAATTTCAGATGGACTTTTCTGGTAAGTCATTAATCCATTGGCGGGTCGTGCCCATCAATATCAGTGGGAGGTACTTGACGACAACGTTGGGGTCTCCCCCGACGATCTCCACCACGTTGCCGTAGTCCTGCAACCACGTAGCTGGTTTGGCGGTGTCGTCATAGGGCTTGATCATCTTGTCTATCTGGAAACCCTTGGGGTAAGTTGCGGTCCGTATTACAGGTCCAAAGCAACGCGGTCCCAGGTACTGTCCTTACCGGGCCTCTTGAATCTTGTCCAGGCGTGAGCGTGTGTCGTATGGCTCCGGGCTTGTTCTTTTCTTCTTGCCGCCAGGGGATGGGTTGCGTGAAAGACGCAGGCCCCCTTCACCATGGTGGCTGCTAGGTGGTGACGGAGGCAGAGGTGGCGGTGGGTTAGCCTTCTTGCTGTTACCCTCCTGCGACGCCTCGCGTCTATCGCGGTTGCTTGTAGGACATGGAGGGTCATGGCGTGACCTGCTCTTGTGTCCTTGGTTGCGCTCTCCATCGTGACAGGGTCGCTCCGCGTTGTCGTGAATGACGATGTCGCCCTGAGGGCGCCTTGGCAGAGGCATGCTTACATGGTGGTGAGCCTTTGGGTCTTCGCGATGTCGGGGAGATTAGGGCGATGGAATGGGTGACGAGGATGATCCTTGCCTCCGTGGTCGGGGGATATGGGGATAGCGCCCTTCCTGTTGAGTGCATCCCTCCGTCTTTGCTCTGACGAACCCGTCTAGGACCCGGCATCATGAGGAGACCGCTCCCTTGGCGGCTTAGGATTGCTAGACTGGCAATATGCTGGGTCAGACTCAAGCCTCTGAGAGGTGGCCTTTTCCTGCTGCTTGACCGCCTTCGCTACAAGGTCATAGACCTATTCCACAGCTGTAGGGGATCTATCCTGCTCCAGTTGAGTCTTGGCAACGAATAAGTTGAGGATAGGAGTGGGCATGACCTGCCTGCCTTCGCTGTTAATGTATGGCTTGGCTTGTGGCGGTTTCGGGGGAGCCCATCCTAGGTTGCGCCATACACCAGTCGTTGATAACGCGAGCTGGAGATTTCTTAGTCTTCTTCAGGTTGAGCAGAGTCTTGTACTTGGCCTCCATGGCTCTAGATATCTTGATTGATTTTTGCGCCTTGGCTAGATCTCGATCTAGCTTTGTCTTGCTCCGTGATGGCCTGCGCTTCCTCCAGTAGCTGCTGCCTCTTATCGTCAAGCTTGACTACGTTCTGTATATGGTCCACCGCCATGGACTCGATGAGCAAGTTGCCGTACATCACTCTATCAGCTGGAGTGATTTGGGCGGCCGCAGACGTAGATGCTTGAGGCGGCGGATTTGCGGTGTTGGAGTTACTCGGACCGGTGTTGAGTTCCTGCTGTTGCTACGCTGGGCTAGGCGGAGGGGGCATGGCTTTTATGCAAACCATTGTTGGCAGCACCAGCGGGTCCCTTCCCCTTGTCTAGCGCTTTAGGCGGAGCTTGTCCGGGTTGGTCTTCTTCCATCATGCTCCCAATGGCGATGAACACCTCTCGGGATGTGATGGCCTTGTCGGCCTGCTCCTCGCGCTTGATGTCCTCCTCCATCTCCTGCATAGCAGATTCAAGTTCCTCCGGGTTGATATCCATCTCCTCCGATTCCATGCTGATGTTGGCGTAGAGCACGTCCAAAACAGAGTCGGAGGGTGCGAGGCCTCCTCGACAACGGAAGAAGATGCTGAGGCGGCAGGGACATTGACTGGGGGCGGCGGTGGCCCGGGTATGGCAGCGGTCTTGGACTGAGCACCACCTTTAGTGGCCGCGTAGTTGTTGATGGTGCTGACCATGCTCTCAAATTTGAGGAGACCCGCGGCCTGTTGCCGCCTTAGCGTATGCCGGAGAAGTGTGCCGCGATACAGTCCTTCCACGAAGTGATAAATAGCATCATCACTGGGGTAATGTTCCAGATCGGCCCGTATGTGGAGACACCTGGCTAGGTAATCGCGGGGGTTTTCACCCTCTCTCTGAACGCATCGCGCCCGATCGAAGATAGTCACCATGCCGACGAACTTTGATCTCTGCTTTCTAGACGCACGGGCGAAGCCGGCGGATTTGCAGCGATCTTCCACCATTATATCCCGCACATGGGCAGTTTGGGTGGGCCTTGAATTTTTCTGATCTAGGCCGGCAAACTCCAAAGAGATTCGACTTTGATCCTTTCGCGAACGTATATTGCCCGTAGGCAGTCCGTGTGAGCCTTGACGATCCTCCGACTTCCAGGGAACTAGTGCCCGAGTCGGTTTCGCCAATGAAGAGGTGGATGTTCCCGATTGGGACGATCGAGCAGCGGGTGGGGTTCGTCTTTGCTGGGATCCAGAACTCGTCGGGAGGGACGATCAGAATGTTGCCGGAGAATAGAACATGGCCGATGGCTACGGTTTCGCTGATTCCCGCGAAGAGCTTGGACCTCGCCCGTTGTAGAGCCTGAAGCGCCTCTTACCCCACGGTGGGCGCCAACTGTCATGGTATTGCCGACGAGTATGCCATGGAGGGGTCCTCACAATGCGTGTTTAGAGACGTGGGGTAAGGCGGAAGGTTGGCGGGTACGAGGTAACACAGCTTACCCAGGTTCAGATCCCACGACGGTGGCGGAATCCTACTCCTGCTATAAATCACTATAATGGTAATACGCCGAGTTACAGGGATTGGTTCGCTGTGCGAGGTATGAGTTGAGTTATATGATCTCGTGCCCTAAAGGATCCTCTAGGTATATCTTATATAGACGCCAGATCCTAGGGTTACAGGCAAATTCCTAGCCGGACAGATTACAGAGTCCTACACAATACACAACTAGTCTAACGTGTCTTGCACTCCAAGGCTCCGGGTACGCTGGTGATTCCTCCGTAGCCTTCCTTTATCTGGCATGGGCCTCCCTTCTGGCTCCATCTAACTGGGCCGTCCAGCAGGCCATAGGCCTTGCTACCGACTATGGGCCACCCGGGTTATCCAGATTAGAGACATGCAATTGTGACACCCATTTAGCATATCCCCAACAGTCCCCGGCCCATGTCTCTTGGTCACCTCCACCCCCGAGGGGAGCCTATAGCGAAGCAACTGCCAAACAAAAATCTTAATCTTAAGCAGGAGGGGACTTCCAGAGAGGCTTGGTCCACGAGAGGGTCGCGCAACCGAAAATGGCCCTATAGGCTGAGCCAACTGAGAAGGACCCGGAAGAGGTAAGGCTCCACGTCACACTATCGGGTTCATCAGCCAAGGTATCCGGGAGCTCTGCCTTGAGTTCCTCCCAAGCTTCAGTTTCCTCCGGGCCAAAGGTACGATGGAACGAGATGTTCCATGTACCCTCTAGGACCGCGGAGGACACCCGAAGCGATGGTTCGAAACATATGGCGAAGAGGCTCGGGTACACCTCCCGTAAGGGGCGGTCCCTAAGCCAGGAATCTAACCAGAACATGGTTCCCTCCCCATTCCCAATAGATACCGCGATCCCAAGCCGAACCTCGTTTTTGATCTCCTGAATGGAGTGCCAAAACTGGGATCTGTCATGACGGTCGCAGTCCAAAAGAGGCCGGCCCCGTAGGTACTTGGCCTTGATGAGTTTGAGCCAAAGGCCCCCATCATCACGCAGAATCCGCCAAACCCATCTCAGCATCAGGGCCTTATTGAAGTGGCGAGATGAGAGGATACCTATGCCCCCAAATTCCTTGGGGGTGCAAATGTATGCCCACTTGACCATGTGGTACTTCTGACGTCCCACAGGGTCTTGCTAGAAAATCCGAGAGAGCTCCTTGTCAAATGCCCCATGCACCCCCTCTGGGAGGAGGTACATACTCATCATATACATGGGCAAGCTGGACAGACACGAGTCAATCAGGACATTCTTACTACCTTTATATGCGAATCTCCCACACCAAGGCTCGAACCGTGAGCGCACCCTGTCCACGAGCGGTTCCAGGTCCCTGATAAGGATCCTGGTGTCGCGGACCGGCATCCCTAGATAAGTGATGGGGAAGGAGGAAAGCCGACAATTAAAGTTGTCAGCTATCCTCTGTTGCTCGTCCTGAGAGAACCCCAACATGATAATCTCGCTCTTGTCAAAGTTAATCTGAATCCCCGACATTTCTTGGAAGCAAAGGAGGAGGAACTTGAGGTTTGCAATGTCTAGGGTTGAGCCTTCAATCATGATCATCATGTCGTCTGCGTATTGGAGTTGGGTGATGCCCCCCTGGAATGAGGTGGCCTACCATCCCGGAGATGTGGCCAACCCCCTTGTCTTTTTCAAGCATTTCCGCAAGGGCGTCCACCGCCACATTGAAGAGTAGGGGGAGACAGGGGGTCCCCCTATCTAACACCGCAAGAGGGGTGGAAGTAGGGTCCAATCTCGCCATTGATGTTAATCGCGTTGCTCCTGGTCATGATGAACTGCATTATCCAGGTGATCAGGCGGTCGTCAAATCCCCGTCTAATGAGGACCTGCCGAAGAAACCGCCACTCCAGTCGGTCGTAGGCCTTCTGGAAGTCTAGCGTCAAGAAGATGCCTTTCAACTTTCTATACTTGATCTTGTGGATAATCTCATGGAGGGCGAGCATCCCATCATGTACGAATCTGCCTTTGAGGAAGGCAAATTGATACTGGTGGGTGAGGAGCTCCATGACCGGGGCAAGGCGAGACACACTGACTTTCACAAAGATCCGTTGAATGACATTAAGGACTGTAATGGGCTTGAATTGGCGAATGTTCAAAGCCCCTATCACTTCAGGGATCAAGGTGATAATGCCAAGATTCAGTCGTCCCATCACAACAGTCCCAGTGAAGAATTCCTAGAACATCGGCATGATGACCGGTTGGAGTTCCGTCTAGAAAGTCTGGAAGAAGGCTACCGGGCTATCGCCGGGGCCCAAGTTGGCCCTCATGGTATTCACCGCAAGATTTCCTACAATACCACACACCGCATGGAAATAGGCCGTATTTGCATCTCCCTAGAGGAGCCAGTTCTGGCGATTGCGCTGCCGCCAGAATAGCTCCCCCCTTGTAGATCTCAACTAGAGAGGTATCTAAGGAATAACGCTGGGACCACTCATCCGCTGAGAGGCCCACTGAGTCTGCCGCCAGGTCAAGGGCCTGGATCTCCTCCAGTAGCGCCCCTTTATGGAGCCTCGTTGCTGCGCCCAAATTTGCCCCCCATCATCTCATAAATTGGCGAGCAATTTTAGCACAGTGATGCCAGACGTCCACCGTGTTGAACCGTCTAGGGGGAGTTGCCGCAGCAAGCAGCCATTTGGCCTGTACCGCTTCCACAAAACCTGGCTGGTGAAGCCAGAAGTTTTCAAAGTGGAAGCGATTCAGTCGAGGCGGGGAGCTCCCCTTGTTGATAAAAGCAGTGGGACGTGATCCGAGCCTACCCTAGTGATGGCACGAACCGAGTAGAGAGGAAAGGCAACCTCCTAATCCACTGAGACCAACACGCGATCGAGGACACTCCTGATAGGGTCCATTCTATTGTTTGTCCAAGTGAAGCGGGCTCCCACTCATGTGATCTCTCTAAGAGCGAGGTCCACGATGCAATCGTTGAACATCCGCATGCGCGGGAAGTCCATGTTGTGGGAGCTCTTATCGTTTGGGGGAGCAAATCAGGTTGATGTCGCCTACCACGACAACCAGGATGAGGCGGCTCTCAACCTTGGTCTTTAGTTCTTCCAGGAAGGTCGGGGACCGACTATGGTCCGTGGGGCCATAGACAATAATGAACTCCCACCGGAGGTTAGATCGTCTATGGGTGAGGGCCATGCTCACAAAAAATTCCCCGCGGTCCATGTCATCAACCTCGAAGGTATCCTCCTTGACACCCAAGAGGATACCCCCCGAGTGCCTAGAGACTGGGAGCCAATTCCATGCAAACTTTTGCTTGGACAGGCCCTGGAGCTTGGAGAGGTGGAAGTCTTGCTTAATTGTCTCCTGAAGGCCCACAATGTCCACATTTTCCTAGCGCATGTAGTACTTGATCTGGCGCCGATGACCGTCGTTACCAAAGCCCCTAATATTCTTGATGAGTGATATAATAGCTGGCCACACATTGGATTATGTTTGGGGGTTCGGTCCCGTTACGGGGGACGTGTCGGGACTTGCCCGCCAACTGGGGCCTGGCGCTCGGCCTAGGTGGTATCCCCTATGACCCCCGTACTATGGGGGTTACCTGGGTGACGGCCAAGGGGGGAGGCTGAGGAGAACCATCTGTCCTAGTCCCGGGAGTGGGTTTCCCAGAACCGGGTGATGTTGAGGTTCCCTCCCGCTCCTGTTCCATACGGGCCCGGGCAGCAGCGAGAGATCCCTCATAAATCTCCTTAGCCTTAATCGCCACGAACTGTTCGAGTCTCGGGCCCCGTTCGCCATGGAAGACCACACCACTATCCGCAGCCACTTTCGCGAGATGGTAGATCGGTGAGTCGTCAAGCACAAAGAACATGGAGCCAGAAGGCGGGGCAGGAGGAAGGGGAAGCATGGGAAGGAGTGCGCTGGGAAGTACCTGGGTCCAGGTTGTGGGCTGCAGTACGCTGCGCCGCTAGCTGCGGGACAGTAGGCTCCACTCCCGCCCATCCCTCCCTGGCCTTGGCCAGGCATGCGCTATGCCGAGACAGAGGGAGCACAGGACGAGGGAGGCGAGTCTGCCTCGCTCTAGGGCCAGCTGTAGGAGTGGTGGGGACGACCGCTGCTTGCTCCTCAGAACGAAGCGCCAGAATCGGAGGAGACGTGGCAGGGGAGGCCCTGAGCGAGGTCGCCGTAGAGCCCGGGGACAGCGAGTAGCATGATACGTCCAAAACATATCTACTTTTCCGAACACTTTTGTTATTATTTCTCCTGTAAACTTGTGTGATTTGGATACAACTAACACGGACTGACGCTTTTTTCAGCAGAATTGCTTTGGTGTCTAGTTTTTCTGCAGAAAATCAACTTTTAGGAAAAATCCCAGAAAATATGCCAAAACTCCTATTTTACTAGAAGACTCACGAAGCTAGAAGACGAGACGGAGGAGGGCCACGAGGGGCCCACACCCCCTGGCCGTGTGGGCCAGGCCAGGCCGCGCCTGGGAGGGATGTGGCCACCTCGGGCACCCCCTCGGCCTCCCTCTTCGCCTACTTAAAGCCTTCTGACCTAAAAACTCCGAGGGGTTCGACGTTTTTCTAGAAAGAGTTCTGTTGCGCCACCACCACCAGAAACCGTGATTCAGAACCAGAAACTCCATTCTAGTACCCTACCGGGACAGGAATTTGGAGGAGATCGTCGCCATCATCATCACCGACGCCTCTCCATCAACCATCCATGTTCCCCCATCCATGAGTGAGTAATCTCCGTTGTAGGCTATGGGGATGGTAGGGATTGGATGAGATCTATATTGTAATCAAATAAGATTGTTAGGCCATGGTGCGTAGTATCTTTATTTGTGCTATTTGACTTTGTTGCAACTTGTTGTTCTTAATGCTTGTCACTAGGGCCCGAGTGCCATGATATTAGATCTGAACATGTTATTAATTCATGATGATAGTATTGTTTGTGATCTTATCTGCAAGTTTTGTACACATATCATTTCCCGAAACCAAAGGCCCCGAAGTGTCATAAATTGGGACAGCCGGAGGGGATGGCTGTGATATGAGGATCACGTGTGTTCATGGAGTGTTAATGATGTGCTCCGATACTCTATTAATAGGAGTACCTTAATTGCCAGCAGATTCCCTTGAGGCCCCGCTGCAACGGGCTGGCAGGACAAAAGATGTTGTGCAAGTTCTCATTGCAAGCATGTATGACTATATATGGAACACATGCCTATGATTGTTTAGTACTTGGATGATTTCTCTTATTTATCTGCAATTTCCCTAGATCTTGAGGTTACATGATTAGTATCGTCCATGCAACGCCCGTCCATCCATCCCTATGCCTACTGCACTCATATCATACTGTTTGCTACTATTGTTACTACTGCCTTTATTTCACTTCTGTTGTTACTTTGCTATTGCTACTACAAAATTGTTGCTACTGATAAACTACTGTGAGCAAGATTATTTCCAGGTGCAGCTGAATTGACAACTCAGTTGTTAAGGCTTATAAGTATTCTTTGGCTCCCCTTGTGTCGAATCAATAAAATGGGTTATACTACCCTCGAAGACTGTTGCGATCCCCTATACTTGTGGGTAATCATAGCATGCCACCCCTGAGGAGCGCGGGGAGGAAGGTGCTAAGACCTCCAACCCCACACTCCCAGGGTCCCAGTCGGCCTCCCTCTGAGCCTCCTCCAGGTGGGACTCGCTGAGCTCGCGGGAGGGGGTGTCCATCCCTAGGTGACCAATGAAGTCGGCGGACTGGCGAAAGTTGGAGGCATCCTGAGAGATCTGGAGGTCGAGCATCATCAGAGAGCCAGTTGTCGAAGACGCCTGGTAGGTGGCCGGGCCACGGGAAGGAGACCCCCCACGGGGAGGAGCGGGAGGTGACGCTGACGATGATCTGGTCTCACCTCCAGCATCCTCCTCCTCAGAGGACTCTGACCCTGAAGAGGCCCCACCATCGGCAGCGGGAGTGTAGGGTTTCGTAGCATGGAAAACAAAAAATTTCTACTGCATACAAACAAACAAGCCAAGATATATCTACTAGATTGTAGCAACGAGTCGATAGAATAACTCACCCTCGAAGATTCCAAAGTGTTTAACAAGAGCGGATTCTCGTGGGTGATGTAGTCGTACTCTTCCCGATCTCAAGATCGCGTAGACGATCCTTTCGGCGTTCCAAGCGCTCCCCGCAATGGTCACACGCTCGATTTTCGACGAAGACCTTCCTCTCCCTTGTTCCAGCGAGGAAGTTGTAGCACTCTCGCGATGATTCTAAACTGGCGTGGTACCGGAAGTAGAGGGGAGATCTCGCAGGGCTTCGCCTTAAGCTGGAGCGAGTATGGTGGATGATGAGAGAGCCCTTGACGTTCTAGGGTTTAGACATGCCAAGGAGGTGGCTAGGCTGGCGGCTAGGGTTTCACCTAGGCGGCGGCGAGTGCCCTAGGGCCGGCGGCGGCTGTGGAGGCGGCGGCGGCTTGGGGCTAGGGTTTAGAGGTGTAGGAACTTGTTTGTCTAGGAGGGGAGCCCTGCCCCTCCTTATATAGGTGGAGGGGCCGGCCGGCCAAGGGGAGGGGAGTTCCTCCCCAACTTGGCTTGGAGGTGGGCCGGCGGTGGAGGAGGGACTCCTCCCCAACTCGGTTTCCTCCTCTTTCTCCACTTTCCAAAAATAGCCGTTTGACTTTCAAACTTGGCGTTTGACTTTTCAAACTAGGATTTGATTAATCCCTTTATTTTGTTCAGCGATGACACCGAGTACATAATGCAATCATACCAACTTGATATAACACATTCATGTACCCTTCCCCTCCGGAGTGCCGGACATTCCGGAACCTTCTAGAACATTCCCGATGAAAACACCGGAACCATTCCCCAACTCCGAAACGGGACTTTCCTTATATGAATCTTATTCTCCGGACCATTCCGGATCTCCTCGTGATATCCCGGATCCCATCCGAGACTCCAAACAACATTCGGTCTCTTTCTCATCATTCCATAACTACTCAAACAATGTCGAATCCTTAAGTGTGTCTCCCTACGGTTCGTGAATTATGCGGACATGATCGAGACACTTCTCCGAACAATAACCAATAGAGGAATCTAGAAATTCATATGGCTCCCACATATTTGTATGATTACTTTGCGATCGAATGAACCACTTACATATGATACCAATTTCCCTTTGTCTCACGATAGTTTACTTATCCGAGGTTATGATCGTCGGTATCTCTACATACCTAGTTCAACCTCGTTACCGATAAGTACTCTTTTCTCGTTCCCGTGATATGTGATCCCTTGTGAGCTAGTCACATGCTTGCAAGCTAATTGGATGACATTTCACCGAGAGGGCCCAGAGTATATCTATCCGTCATATGGATGGACAAATCCCACTCTTGATCCATGTGTTTCAACCAATACTTTCCGAACACTCAATGCCACCTTTATAGCCACCCAGTTACGGTGTGGTGTTTGATGTCATCAAAGCATCCATCCGGTAAAGGTGATATGCATGATCTCATGGTCGAAGGAATTAGGTTACTATGTATCAGAAAGCATATAGCAATTGAACTATTAAAATGACTTGATCTTTATGCTACGCTTATCTATAGGAGTATATCCACCATATCATCTCTTAACGATATGATCTTGTTGTTAATAACATCTCAATGTTCATGACAGGGAAACCACAATCATTCATTAACCAACAAGCTAGTGATGTATAGAGGCTTTACTAGGGACTTCAATTTAAGTTTACAAATCACACAAGTATTAATGTTTCCTTGTTAATACTATTATAGCATGAATGTAAACATTTATCATAAACACAAAGATATAATAATAACCACATTTATTATTGCCTCTAGGGCATATCTTCAACAGGTAGGTGGGGCGGGGCGGGGTGGGGTGGGGACATGGAGTCATCCTGCACCTCCTCGAGCTCCAGGACCAGGATGCTCCCCTCACGACTGAAGTAGAAGGGTGGCAGAGGGACGTGGAGGAGGGCGGGATCGGGGCATAAGACCCGCAGGCGGATCGGGGCCGTCCCCGCGCACGATGACTCGTCGACCTCCTCCAGCTTGCCGAAGGACTAGGACACGAGCTCAACGATGGGTCGGGTGCGAACAGACGCATCCTCAGGGAAGCCGGTGATCCAAACCCAAACCAAGGTTAGGGTCGAGGTCGTCGCAAGGTGCGCAGTCGAAGGCTCGATGGAGATTTGTACCTGGCTAATTGGGAGAGTGAGCGTGGAGCTACAGGTTGTGATCCATAGGACTTCCATAGACGGGAAGGTCACCGCAAACTGTGAGGGGGATATCTCCCTGACGGCCTAGGTGTGGCCAGGCATCATCTGCGTCAGCTCATCCTAGATCAGATCCGCCGAGACAACCACGGAGTTCGGGAGTTGCTGCCCCTCGACCACGGTGGCAAGGGCCAGGTTCGCGGGTACCTTCATCGCCACCCCCAATGTCAATGTAGTAGAATCCCCCGACAATGGAGTGTGCGAGGTACTCCAACTACTGCTGGGCACGACGAGGGAGGCGGAGGTCAATGTTGTTGGTCCCGAGGCAGTGGCGACCTTCTTCTTCTTCTTCTTCTTGCCCTTCTTCTTTTTCTTCTTGGTCGGGTTCAGAATGGCCGGCGCAGCCTCGCAGGGGGGAGACCGAGGGCGCGGGACCACCCTGTCCCGGTGCCAATCCCCCGAGACCCCCCTGCCTGCCTTCTCAAGACCCTGAGGGCGCTGCAGCAGCTCTTGGCGGAGAGCCTCCTTCCTATGCTGGTCCGCTGGGGAGGGCTCCCTGGGAGCACCCGCCCCTGCCCGACCCTGCTGGGAGGGACCTCCAAGAGGCATGCGATGGTCCCGCGGTGGCGACCGCGCCTGCCCGTGGTAGGACGAGGTGCCAGCATGGCGGGTGATACGTCCAAAACGTATCTACTTTCCCGAACACTTTTGCTATTGTTTCTCCTCTAAACTTGTGTGATTTGGATACAACTAACACGAACTGACGCTGTTTTCAGCAAAATTACCTTGGTGTCTAGTTTTTGTGCAGAAAATCAACTATCAGGAAAAATCCAGAAAATATGCCAAAAATCCTATTTCACCAGAAGATCCACGAAGCCAGAATACGTGACGGAGTGGAGCCCTAGGGGGCCCACACCCCCATGCTGCGTGGGTGGCCCAGCCCGCGCCTGGAGGGGTGTGGCTGCCCTAGGCACCCCCTCAGGCTCCCTCTTCGCCTATAAGATGCCTCTTAACCTAAAAACTGAGGGGGGTTCGACATTTTTCCAGAAAGAGTTCCGCTGCGCCGCCACCACAAGAAACCACAATTCGGAACCAGAAACTCCGTTCTGGCCCCCTGCCGGGATGGGGAATTTGGGGAGGATCATCATCATCACGAACGCCTCTCCATCAACCATCAATGTTTCCCTCATCCATGAGTGAGTAATCCCCCACTGTAGGCTATGGGGATGGTAGGGATTGGATGAGTTCTATCATGTAATCAAATAAGATTGTTAGGGCATGGTGCCCAGTATCTCCATTAGTGCTATTTGACTTTGTTACAACTTGTTGTGCTTAATGCTTGTCACTAGGGTCCGAGTGCCATGATCTCAGATATGAACTTATTATTGAATCATTATGGTAGTATTGTTTGTGATCTTATCTGCAAGTTGTGTACACATATCATTGTCCGGATCCAAAGGCCCCGAAGTGACAGAAATTGGGACAACCGGAGGGGATAGCTGTGATGTGAGGATCACATATGTTCATGGAGTGTTAATGTTTGCTCTGGTGCTCTATTAAAAGGAGCACCTTAATTGCCAGTAGTTCCCTTGAGGCCCCGCTGCAACGGGCTGACAGGACAAAAGATGTTGTGTAAGTTCTCATTGCGAGCATGCATGACTATATATGGAGCACATGCCTATGATTGTTTAGTACTTGAATGCTTATTCTTATTTATCTGCAATTGCCCTAGATCTTGAAGTTACATGTTTAGACTCGTCCATGCAACACCCGTCCATCCATCCCTATGCCTACCGCGCTCATATCCTACTGTTTGCTACTACTGCTACTATTGCTTCTGTTTTACTGCTGCTGTTGCTTTGGTGTTGCTACTACAAACTGTTGCTACTGATAAACTTCTGTGAGCAAGAACTATTTCCAGGTGCAGCTGAATTGACAACTCAGTTGTTAAGTCTTGCAAGTATTCTTTGGCTCCCCTTGTGTCGAATCAATAAATTGGGTAATACTACCCTCGAAGACTGTTGCGATCCCCTATACTTGTGGGTCATCAGCGGGGTGAGCATGGGCGGGTCAGAGAATGGCGGCTGGGCGGGCGGTAGGCAGGAGCTCTATCGGGGCCAGCCAGCAGCGCGCGAGTGGGCGATGACCGGTGGCTGCGCGAGCGCTTGCACGACAGCGCCTCCGCGTAAGTCATCCACAAGGGGGGCGGCGCGACAGGGGCCGGCGGCGGAGAGGAGACTAGGGTCACGCTGTGCGGGGCGCGATGGGGAGAGATAGGGAGGCGGCGGCGTTTGGTAGCCTGGTCATAGAGTGTACCTAGGACCAGGCCTGGACCGACCCGTGTGGTGCTAGGGCAGCTAGGGTTTTCCCTGGTGCCTCCAGGTGGGCTCGGGCGTGTGGCCGCCCGCACGAGGATCTGAAAATCTGGCCGTGTGCAGGCGATCGCCATGGGCCTAGGATTGTCCCAAACCCCACTACCGGCCCAGCTAGTATGCGGTGGCCGCTCCCCCCGACCGAATCATCGACCACGAGACCCAGCGATGGCTCCGCCGCCACATGGCACACTGGCGGGGGGACGCGTCGAGGGATGCGGCCAGACCGTTCCTCTCCCTGACCTTCCACACTCGTCGTCGACCCGCTGCTGGCTGGGAGGCACTGTGGGAGCAGCTGATAGTGCTGGCGAGGCAGCGTCGAGCATGTAGACGGGCGCGACGGAGACAAGCGCCAACGAGGGGAACACATAGGAGAGCTAGCGGCCTGAACCACCCGCAGGAAATCCGCCAGCATCAATGGGCGGGGTGGCAAGCACCTGCGCTCCGTTTCGGCCACCTTTACCTCCGCTTCCACCTCCTCATCGGTTATGTCAGCCTAGAGCCAACCCCGGAGGTCGCCAAGGCTCCTGGCCGACACGACCGACGATGGGGTGGATGCAGGTGGCAAGGTCTGTCGGCGGCGAGCGGGCGGCTCCGGCGAGGAAGCTCCTGACCCCCTGGGCCTCCGATGGGGGACGTCGGTGCCTCGCAGGAGGCCAAGGTCGGACCTTTAGGGGCAGTGGCGGTCGCCATCCTGCGCGAGCGCATCGGGCACGGTGCGAGGACCTCCGACAGAGGGACCGACGGCGACGAGGCTTAGCGGCGCTCATCTCGCGGCGGCTCCAGCAGGGGCGCGCGCACCATCATCACTTCGGACATATCCTTGTCTTGCCACTCCTCCGAAAAACATTAATCTGGATGCCCGAGTCATGTCAGAATGATCTAAGTAAGTCAATTCTATGTTTCTATGCATAGCTTGTATAGCTTGTGATTCATATCTATCAAATAAATCGTAGGAATAATCCAATGGTTATTATACAATTTCTAATCTACTCTTATAACCCTAAAACCAGGTGATGTATTAAAATGATCAACACGTCACACTCTTGTAAAGAAATTTTGTTCTTATAACACAAAACCCATCTGTTTTGTTGATATGATTATGATCACAAAGGATCCTAAGTGAAGTAAACCTAACTCTTGTCTAGTGATGGAAAGGACAAAAATCAAATATCTTTGTCTTGGGTAAGACACACAAGAATTCTCTTATGATCAAATAATAGGAATGCATAGTACTCAATTCTCTCAAACCAGATTTGATCTATGAGAATCATAGATTTAGTAAATGGTTCTTGATCAAGTATATATCTCTTCACGCGTTTGATAAAGTGACAACTACGTAAGCAAGAGTCTCCACTTCAATTTTAACATTAGGTTCTCTATTAACATGCTTATAAGTAAACTTAGAAAAGTTGAACTCTAGTTTCTCTCCAGCATATTTCATAGTTTCTTTTTCTCTAGGCAAATTTATTTTAGATTCAACAGTGTGTAATATTGGTCTAGCAAATATAATAGGACAAAAGTCATCTTGAGGACAAGCAAGTACCGCAAAATCAGCAGGTACTTGATCTTTTCCACTAGTACTTAAACATTTCTAACAATGCCTAATCAAGAAATATATTCTTTATTAGCAAGTTGAATTGTCATAATGTCTCTTCTATTTGGACTGGATAAATGTCAGGCTTGATCTCTAAATACAATTAATATGGTACTGCACTTATGATTGCCCACAAAGCACGAAGACCATCATAACAAGAAGTCCCAATAGCAACAGAAATATAAGGTTTACCCCCTCTAGTTTCTATTTTCCTTTAATAACTCTTATGGAATATTCACATAAATAAACCTCACTTGGTTATTTTTCATTCAATTATTTTATTACAGAAACGTGATGAGCAACTTCACCTGTTCATATGGAGTGTAATCTTTATTCATACTTTAATAGATAGTAGATACAAAAAGATTCTCCTTAATTCTCTTAGGAAATGGAGGTTTTTCTGCATATGTCTTAGGCTTGCTCGTAGAGATAGTTGACAAAGGATTGTTTTCATGATCCCACACTAGACTCATTTCCAAAGATTAAAAGAGAGTTTATTTGTTCAGCAATTGACTTGGGTTAGCAGGGTTGGATCTCAAATACGAAGATATGTGTAAAAGAGGGAGGATTCCCTCATACTTTATTTATAAGGTGATTAAGAGATCGTACAATGTGGCTATAAGATGATCTCGACAAGTTTATAACAGGACCCAGCGAGAGTTCATGAATCTAGGGTTTATGACTAAAGCTAATGGGCACAACTTGGGCGATTATGGTGTGTCCTCTTTAGGGAAATGTCTCCAATAATCGTTGATGGTGACATGGTTATACTATACGGGTACACGATCTCAGCATACCTAGTCCAGCCCAAGGAAGGCCCACAAGAATATGCGCAGGCCCATGAAGACTTTTGGGTGGCCAGGTCCCATGACGCCTTCGGATCCTTGGAGAATAAGACTAGAGTAGATATAATATTCAAAAGGGGCAAACCCTAAAACATGTAACCGACTCGGTCTGTGCCTGGGACTTGCCTATCTCTATATAAAGGCCAGGAGGGCACGGCGAGGAGGCTCTCTTACAATCTCTCGCACACCACCGCATACACACCTCCACGCCAGATTGCATCTGCGCACCCCTGTACTTTTCGGTTCCGCCGTAATCAAGAGCAGACAAGCAGGAGTAGGGTTTTCCCTCCGGGGGCCTGAACCTGGGTAAACCTCGTGTCCCCGTGTTGCTTGTTTGCTAACCGTTCTGTGATCTCCAACATCCCCATCTTCTCCAAAACCCAAGTCCATAACAATGGGCATTGACGAGATTAAACCTCGTTAATTTGCGCCGTCTGTGGGAACTGGGGGCGCTGATTGTGCGATCGTGACGGTCCCAACCAAAGCGATCTACAACTCCGCGGCGACGGAGAGTCATATCCTCTTCGGCGCTTTCGACTTCACCGCTCACTCGCCTGCCACCCTGAAGGACTTCGAACCCATTGGCGACAGACTCGAGATCCTGTTCGGGAGCTTCTGCTTCCAGGTGGGACAGACCGGCACCCTCCGCCTCCCAGAGCGGGTGCCCCTACCATCGATTAGGCCCGCTTCATGGGATCCACACCCCGTGCTACGCACATCGCCATCAACAGATGAGTCCTATGACAGCAGCTGCTGCAACTCAGATCTGTGCGATCCACCATCGGATGAAGGGACCTATGGTTCTGGATCCAAAAGCTGTGGCAGCAGCAATCCGATCTACGAGCGCTACCAGTGCGCCGCAGTCATCCAGAGTGACATAGATCAGGATCACAACCTGCCACCCAACCCGCAGGGTAGAAACGACGGCAATAGAAGAAGCCAGTCCCCCCGCCCAACGGGGACGACACCGATCGGGCCATCCACCTCAGCGAGGAAGGATGGGCTCAAGCACGCGAAGCCGTAGCATGCAATAAGATCCTGCCCACGGATGCCTCACGGGACCTGCCGATGGGCATACCACATGCTCCTAATCGAGGAGCACAAGAAGCAGGTGAATATGCAAGAGGTGCTTGACAAACGCAAGCAAGCAGCCTTGGAGTCCAGCGCACGGCGAGCTGCGCTCTCCGCCATGGGCATCGTCTCCAGCTCGCATGGCAACCATGGCAACAAGCACCATTCTCGCACGGAGAACATGGATCCCAAGGCACGTCGCGAGGTGACTCGAGCCCTCAACGCGTCCTTCATGGAGATGGATGCCGACGGCAACGTCATCCCGAAGACGCCGCAAGCTGCGATCATGGCAGCCACCGCGTACCTCGCGTCCCACCCACCTCCGGAAGGGGACCCGAAAAGGGCCACTACTAGGAAAATGGCTATAGGTAATCAACACATCCGTGGCTCACATGGTTGAAGTGCCCCATGGCTAAAACAGGCGTGGCTCACCTATAAGAAGTGCCCTACTAGTAACTAGAACAACCGTGATGCACATGACCATAGTGCGCCACAGATATGTGTGGGCCAGGGCCCTGTTGGCTGCACGCTAGATATCCGTAGCGCACATAGGGTAGGTGCGCTACGCTTATTGGTGTTATCCGTGGTGCACGTTGGGGGGGTGCGCTACGCCTAAGAGCATGCCCCTCTACTCTGTAAAACGGGCAGACACATCTGTGGCGCACTATGGCATGTGCGACATGGATGTTATTAATCCCTGTGGCGCACTGGGGCCACGTGCGCCGCGGATGTGGCGACCCTTTTTTTTTGGCAGCTCCACTTTGTGCACATGTGTGATCATCCACCACCCCACACTTCACTTTCCCCTTCTTCTTCCTCCTTAGATCTAGTCGGGATCCTTCTCCTTCCCACCTCAATTTCTCCACTCATTCACCATTTTTAGCATGTAGAACTTGCCTTGGATGTTACATAAGTAATAGAGGAAGCTAGCTCTCCGGTCTCTCATCTCCTTCTCCGGTCTCGCGCGCGCACCTATCCTTTCCATCTTCTCGCGATCGGTCTCTCATCTCGGTAAGTTGTCCATGTAAGGATGTGTTCATGTGTATATGGATGATATGCTCATATGTATGTAGATGCTTGATGCTCATGATGTGTGTATGGAGAGGATCGATGGTCATATGTGTGTGTATATGGAGAGTATCGATGATGCTCATGCATGTGTGTATGGAGAGGATAATGATATGTTCATGTGTGTATGGATCGGTCTCTCTCTTGTGTTTGTATGTGAACAAGTTGCCATTTGTTTTGCCAAAATGTTGATTGATTTCCATTTTGGCAAGACTTTGGCATTTCGCAAAGGTCCTAATTTTAGGATAGGTCATGCCGAAATTTTCTATCGACCATTGCATGCATGCATTGATTATGTGGTTCTAATAGACTTCTAATTGTACCGTGTACACAGTGTAGGCAAAAATGGTGCTCATAATGAGTGAAGACATTGTGGCTAGATTTTTGAAATGTGCGACGGCCGACATGATACGAAATAAGAAGACGGAGATAAGATGTCCATGCAGAAGATGCAAACTCAACTGGGTGATCGACCCAGATTCCAGGAATCTGCAGGCGCACCTGCTCCTCCATGGTTTCATGGATGGATACACTCGTTGGATAAGCAATGACGAAGACGATGGAGACGGTGGGCAACATGACGATGATCATCATCACGGCGAGAACGGGCGAGATGATGAAGAGTCTCCTGGAGATGGTGAAGGTGCGGAAGCAGACCGGGATGATGATGATCTAGATGCCGGAGGAGCAGACGATGATGGAACAACGTCAGGCTGGGTGCAGGACCCTTATGTGCAAGAGCTGCTTCCCAAGCAGACGAGTAACGCCAGGGCTGCCGCTAGAGAGAAAGCCAAGCTTGCGCAACTTGAGAAAGACGCGATTACTCCATTGTATGAAGGATGCAGGCCCGATGATACCCGGTTGAATGTAACGCTCAAGGCTATGCAGATGAAGGCAAAACACAAATTGAGCGACACAAGCTTCGACGATATGATGGCATTCTGGCACGATCGTCTCCCGGAGGGGAACACATGTCCAACTAGTATTGAGGACGCCAAGAAAATCGTATGTCCTCTCGATCTACCACACGTTAGATATCACGTATGCATCAACGATTACATCATTTATCGGGGCAAGGACGCGGAGAAAACCACATGTCCGGTGTGCGGCGTGAGTCGATACAAGAAAGGGAAGAAAGCACCTCGAAAAGTGGTATGGTACTTTCCTATCACTCCTCGTCTGTAGCGCTATTTCGTGGAACCTAAGGAAGTGAAGCTCATGTGATGGCATGCGGAAAGGAAGAAGCCAGGAGATGACGATGATGACCCCGAAAAGGATGAGCTGCTGACGCACCCTTCAGATGCTAGCCAGTGGAAAGCATTGGACCTCGAATTCCCAGAATTTGGTGGAGATTCGAGGAACATTAGGCTTGGTGCGAGCACCGATGGACCCAATCCGTTCGGTAGCCAGAGAAGCACGCACAGCACTTGGCCCGTGTTTGTATGGATGTACAACCTCCCTCCATGGTTATGCATGAAGAAGAAGTACATACAAATGAGTATGCTAATTCAAGGGCCGAAACAACCTAGTACCAACATCAATCTGTATCTCGGGCTGTTGAAATAGGAGCTAGCCACGTTATGGGAATCTGGAGCCAATACTTACGACGCCGTCGCACAAGATTACTTCACTATGAGAGCCGCGTTGGTCACTACGGTGCAAGACTATCCAGGTTGCGGGTATATCTCGGGGCAGGTTATCCAAGGATTCTACGCATGCGATAGGTGCATGGATAACACAAGCTATCTCCAACTAGAGAAAGATCCAAGGTCATCGAAAACCGTGTTCATGGCGCACCGGAGGTGGCTCGGCAAGAATGATCCATGGAGAAAACATGGAGACCTGTTCGATGGCAAATCCAAGACCCGAGGAATCCCAGAGCGTAGGAGCAGCGAAGAAGTGGAAGAGTTGCTGAAAAACTGGAAAGATTGTCCTAAGCCTGGAAAGAAGCGAAAGAGGCAGCAAGACAAGCCGCTGATGAAGGTATGGAAAACAAGGTCTGTTTTCTCGGAGTTGCCATACTGAAAGGTTCTCCGCATGCCTCATAGCCTCGACATCATGCATATCACGAAAAACGTGTGCGAGAGTCTGGTCGCCACCATAATCAACATGCCAGATAGGACGAAAGATGGTCCAAAAGCAAGGCACGACCTGATATGCTTGGGTATCCGGAAGGAGCTTCATGGAGGACGCACTACTCCTGATGATCAGGAATATGACGATGATCATGAGTCGGAGACGACACAAGGTCGTCAAAAGGGTAAAAAGTTCAAGAAGAACGAATATTACTGCCCTCCTTCTTGCTTCACTCTAAGCCAGGATGAGATCAAACAGTTTTTCAAGTGCCTTCTAGGAGTCAAATTTCCTTACGGCTATGCGGGCAAGATAAGCAGATACCTAGACGAGGCGAAGCAGAGGTTCAGTGGCATGAAGTCTCACGACTGTGTCGTGCTAATGACGCAGGTACTTCCGGTCGCACTAAGAGGGATAATGGATGAGCACGTCTGTGAAACGTTATTTGTCCTCTGCAAGTTTTTCGACGTCATCTCTAGGAAGTTGATTGGCGTGAATCAGCTCGGGAGGCTACAGGAGGAGATCGTGGTGATACTATGCGAGCTTGAGGTCTACTTCCCACCCGCATTCTTCGACATTATGGTGCATCTGCTGGTCCATGTCGTGTAGGACATCGTCCAACTCGGGCCGATGTTCCTCCACAGCATGATGGCGTTTGAAAGGATGAACGGACACATCAAAGGATACGTTCGCAACAGGTCCCGTCCAGATGGAAGCATAGCCAAGGGCTTTCTGGCCGAAGAGTGCATCTCTTTCTGCACGAATTATCTAGACATCAAGAACCCTGTTGGTCTTCCCGTCAACAGGCACCTTGGCAAGCTCGACGGATCTGGTCACCGAGAGGGTCGCGACATCGCATGAGATTTCGATTTTCGACGCCAGACTTTGATCGAGCAAACCTCGCCGCGCTATAGCATTTAGAACTGGTCGATCCTTGAGTGCGGAAGCACAAAAGGTTAATCGAGAAGAAATACGATGGACTGGGCATACAGAGGACGCAGGGAGAAATAATCAAAGAGCACAACTCAGATTTCACGCGTTGGTTTAGGCAGACGCTCCTTGATAATCCCCCGTGATCGCATTCTTCTGACACAGAAAAGATCATATTCACCTTGTTGCAGGGACCGATGCAAAACCTGGTGACCTATCAGGCGTATGATATCAACGGCTACACATTCTACATGGAGGAAAAGGACAACAAGTGTGATTATCAGAACTCGGGCGTAACATCGGAATTCTACACCGATGACAACGTGAAGGAAAGATTCTACGGAAGAATCGAGGAGATCTGGGAGCTCGACTACTATGGAGAAAAGGTGCCGATGTTCCGTGTCAGATGGGCAAAGAGCGTCGAAAGAGAAGACAGGTATTTCACAACCATGGTTATATCGGAAGCAGCCAAATCCAAGGCCGCCGGTGCGAACGTGGCCGCGAAAAATGAACCGTGGGTACTGGCTACCAAAGTGGACAAATGTTTTTTCATTACCGACCCGACAAAGCCTAGCGGTGTTGTCGTGAGGAGAGGAAAAAGAAACATCATCGGAATGGATGGAGTCGCCAACGAGCAAGACTTCGACCAGTACTGCGATCCAAAGATTGAAGATGATGACGACTACGATGCAGCAACATACATCACAAGAAGAAAAAGGACAACCCTACCCAAAAAAGATAGCCCGTTCAAAAGAAGAAACATTAAAGTGCCGGGGCTAAATTATTCAACCGCGACAAAGAAGGGAAAAAATATTATAAAACGCTAGCTCAAAAAAAATTGTAAAACGCGTGGTCGAAAAAGATTGTAATATTCATGGACAAATTATTATAACATATTTGTATCATGGACAAATTATTATGACATATTTGAATCATATTTAATTTGTACCACTTTTATGACATATATTATCACTTTTGGGCATTTTTGGAATATTTAAAAGTATTTTAAAAATAAAACAAAACTTTTATGGAATATATCACCACTTTTGGGCATTTTTTTGGAACATTTAAAAATATTTTTAAAATAAAAATAAAAAAGGTGGGCACCAGGATTCGAACCTGGGTGCTCATAGGTTTAGATTAGAGCAGTGGGTGGAACCAGTGGGATAGGCTAGTGTAGTTGTTATACAGTGGAGCTACAACCATCTTATACAATTGATAAATGCCGATAGGCATAGCGCACTATGACCAAGTGCGCTACAGATATCCGTAGCGCACTATGCCCAAGTGCGCTACGCCTATCTGGGCACGGCTGGTCAACGGTGCCACGTCCTCCTCCATCTCAGACACCATCTCAATCAAGCCCGATCCCGAGCCCTGTGCCGCCGTGCTCTCGATCCGTTGCCGCGCTCTCGATCTGCCGCCTCGCCAGCCGCCGTCGCTCGAGGAGGAGGCCGTGGAGCAGGAGCAGGAGGAGGCTCGCCGCCCCTCGAGGAGGAGGCCCGCGTGCCAGCCATGGTCGTCCGCCCGCCCGCCATCGTCGTCCTCATCTCAGAGGTGAGCGTCCCCTCTCTCCCTCTCTCCCTCTCTCCCTCTCTCTCCCTCTCTCCCCTCTCTCTGCAGGCCATGGTTAGGGTTCAGAGAAGTGAACTATTATCGTAGCATTTGCTCCTATTCAGATTAGGGTTTAGATTAGGGTTCAGATTAGGCCAAGTTTAGATTAGGGTTCATTATCGTAGCATTTGCTCCTGTTGAATGGGTTCAGATTAGGGTTCAGATTGTGCTGTCAACTTGAAAATTCCATGCAAACTGCAGTAAAAAGATCAAACATTGTCGTTCACCAAGCCCAAGCCAAGGGAAAACATGGTAATTAATTCATATTCCTAGCTAGATTGGTGCCTAGTGAATCCACTATTTTCTCCCACTGTTTTGCCCATGCAAACTCTCCCACTGTTTCTCCCATGCAAACTCTCCCACTGTTTTGCCCAAAAAAATCTAGATTGGTGCCTGGTGAATCCAGATGATAAATGTAAGTGCCCATTGCTTGATGTGGCTGGGCATGCTAGCTGATGCATTCTTAAGCAATGTGTTTTCTACCTAGATGTTTTTGTGGTGAGTTTTTATGAACCACTCAATGTAATTATTTTTATTGCTTTATACATAAGATAAAACCACCAAAGCTAAGCAAATTACTGCAATCTGGGTGGTTCTTAGTGGTTCCTTAAGACCACTAAAGCTAAGCAGATTACTAGTTCATATTCCTAGCAAACAGAGAGCTTGTAGGTTTAGGCTTGATATTTTTTAGCAAACAGAGAGCAATATGATCCTGGTTTGTGACCTCCTGGTGATGGTTTTAGTGTTGAATGGTATCCACACATATATAGCTCAAACAATGTGTATATACTGATGAAATGCTCCTGCTGAAATCCTAGTTATGCTGTATGGTTTTAGTACTGATCCTGGTGATGGTCTAGTAGTGCTGAAAAGGCACTACTGCAAGCAATATGTTGCAGTGAATATATAAAATGAATATATGCTGAACCAAATGTGTGAATATACACTTGTATTTGCTTCTTTGTCGCGGTTGTGTATTTGCTTGCTGTCATATTTATTGTCATATAAACTTGTATTTGCTTGCTGTCATATAATGACAGGTGCTATAATCTGCATGTATTTGCTTGCTGTCATCAATGACAGGTGATATAATCTGTGGTGATATAATTGTAGCACTTGAAATTGTGCTTGTGCTTGTATGAAGCACTTTATTATGTCGTGTATGCAGGTTCTTGTATGAAATGAGTCCCGATTTTTGCCGGAATGTTGATTAACTTCCGTTTCGGCAGAAATCGGGCACTCCTAGTTTAAGAAAATTAGCAAAGGTCATGCCGGATTTTTCCGTGCATTTAACCAATTATTTGTTTTTTATTAGTGCAAAGATGTGTGACAACGACGAGGATGGATGTTCTAAGCGCATCAGCGCTGAAGGAGAACTCAGACCTCCGAATAAACAATTGACATTCTAGGAGGCGGCCCAGCGGCTAGAAGACGATGAAGAATACCATCCTTCGGAGAGCGAGGATGATGAGATGGAAGACGCGGAGGAAGAAGCCGAAAGAATGGAGGGTGATGAAACCACTGATGGCGGCGAGGGCACAGGGAGTGGTAGCAATCCTCCTAAGAAGAAGAAGAAGCCGAAGGACTGGAGCCCGAACACGGTCGGCATGGTCAGGGAGGAAATTACCGAAGTGAGCCCAACAGGGGTTCCTTTGGAGCCCGACCTTGTCGTCAAAGGGTATGGTGGGAAAGTGGCAGCGATCACCCGGACAACCATCTCGATCAACACCGAGAATCTCCGGCATAAAGATAATGGCCACTTGCACACACTCCTCTTCGAGAAGCTACATGCAAGATACAAGTTCCCCGCTAAGTATCAGAACACAAATTATCATAGGAACGAAGTAAACAAATCCGCCCTCACAAAGATGAACACCGCCCTGGCCAGCTGGAGAACTCGGATAAAGAAGAAGATCTATAAAGAAGGCAAAAGTCTCGAGGAGATCCAGAAGATTGACCCGCAGATCACCGAAGATCAGTTCCGGGAGTTCAAGGAGAAGTGTGAATCCGAAAGAGCCCTGGCCAATAGTAATCGGGGAAAGGTGCTGCAGGCGATGAATATAGGTCATCACCATCTCGGATCTATTGGATACAGAACCGCGGAGGCCAAATGGAATAAGGAGGACGAAGAGTATAGATCCAAGGGGATAGAAAACCCCTTTGCGAAATTCGAACCTGGGCATGTTCGAAACTTCATCAGGGCCCGTTACCATGTGGACCCAAAAACCAAACAACTCACCGCGGATCCTGCGGTGAAGGAATTCGAGGAAATTGTGGTTAGTATAATCTAATTACCATAGATCAACTCGATTGCATTCTAATCGATGATCTAAATGATTCACTATTACTTCTTCTGCAGGAGGAGGAAATTGTTGCTAGTCATGGATCCCAGGGTTCCTCATCCCAGGGGTCGACGGCGGCCACCCGGCGGGATAACCCTTTTAACAGGGCGATGAACCAGGCCAAGAAAATAGAGCCGGTTACGAAGAAGTCGTCGTCGGCTGGCCGTCTGGCCGGCCTCGGGGGTAAGAATTGGGTGGATCATTTTGGTCCACCGCCGAGGACGCATGTGGCGCCGTCGGGAAGGAGCGAGGAGGAAAACCGCGAGGTTCAAGAACTTAAGGAACAAGTGGCGCGGATCCCGCAGATCGTCCAAGACAACCTGGCAATCACCCTCACGTCCTTCCTGCCTACCTTGGTGGAGTCAATAGCGAACTGGAGTGCGGGTGGTCGAGTAGGGTCATGCCTGATTCCAAGCATGGTCGTGACCACTCGAACAACGGGCGCCGAATCGAGGCGAACTACGTGTTCGTGACTCCGCCCGCTAGCACCGCGGCGCCGCAAGTGTTGGTGACTCCCCCTGCCATCACCGCGGCGCCGGAGTACATGTTGGTGGCCCCCCTGCCATCGTCGCAGCGGCGCTGGAGCTCCAAGCACCCGACGGTAGGGAGAATACACTGGCGTCCAGCACCGCGCCATCAAGCAGCCCTTCCGTCTCTTGCACGCCCGTCGCCGTATGCGGTGCCTCAACATTAGCCGATCTCGACGCCATCACGGTAAACAAATTGCTTTACCGCCTTTCACGCCATCTATTACTCTTATGGCATCTCTGACGACGCCGTACATGTTTTCCGCAGACGGATGTTCCTTGCACTCTCTTATGCTACATGAACAACGAGCTGAGGGATGTTGCCAAGGGTACCATCGTTCAACCCTTGCAGCGCATGTTCCATTCAAGGCCGATGCCAGATAGCGTGCACAGGGTTAAAATTAGTCGGGTGCTAAGGGGCTTCGACGACCTGGAACCTCCCATTCAACCCCGTGAGCGCTTGAAGAAGAGCGGCTGTCCTCGGTTGCTTGGCTTATTCTTGCAATGGCCAAAGAGCATGATCCGTTTGGGGACGGCGGGCCATCACGCCACGAACAAAGCACCAATACTCGTGCGGCGACAAGCGGTGGTAAGGCCCCCTTACCGCCCTCGCCGTCACCTCCACGCGGTGGGTCGGATGATCATGTTGATGATATGCACATGGCGCAGGATCCGGCCGAGGACGACGAAGACTGGAATGATCACTTCTTCAACACTCAGTTTAGCAACGAAGACCTAGCTGGTGGACCCACAGAGAAAGCCACTATCACCAAGCGTCTGTTTGGTTCTCAGGAGACGCCTCCAGCTTGCGCCTTTACAGAGCCAGCTGATACAACCAACCGGCCCTTTATTCTAATCCCTAACACACTACATAGGGTGGCCGGTGCTCAGATTGCGGTGCCTTCCCGCTCTCCAAAAGGAAAAAAGGGCAGGAAAAGAAAATATAGCAGCTCGAGCCAGCCGGTGGCGTCAACAACTGCGAATCCGATCAGGTTTCGGGATGGGCCACCAAGACCCGAGGGTATTATGTGGAGGATTCATGTGGCAGGTGAGCCCATGATACCTAAGAATTTTCGGAGGCTCGCCATTTCGGAACTGCAGAGTGTGCATGATGGCGTGCTGACGATAGAGAGACGCCTTCTATCGGAGAAAGATCCCTCGCACCCGGTATTCGTGGTTAAGGTGCCACCAGGCTTGGGCTTCGTCGACAATGCCCCTGCGGATCTGTTCTTCCTGCGGTTCAACGACATCTTCAGTATGTTCCACCTATACCCGCTGCACTATACCATGGTCCGCCTATTTTCTCTCAGCCTGGCCATGCAGATCATTAGAGAGAACACACCGGGCATCGCTATAGTGGACCCCTACTACATGCGTGACGGATGCTTGGGTTCCCCCGTTGAACGACGTATCGTGGCCTCGTACCTAAAAAGAATCCTCGTGGCGAACAAGACAAAGGAATACATTCTCGTGCCTTACTTTCCCGAGTAAGTCGTTATTCACTCGCTACCGTCGATTGGCTTTATTAGATTATCATCATTATTTTTCCAACACATTCCATTTGATTTTTTTGCGCAGAGATGAACACTACACGCTCATCTCCTTATCGCCGAAGCATTCCCACGCCACGTATTTCGACTCGGGGAGTCTAGAAAAGAAGAAAAACTATGACAAGATCAAGGAAGTTCTGGATGATGCTCTCACTAGCTATGCCTCGACGGAAGGCACCACCTTCGTGCGTACGAAGGTCAAGTTCGGCAGGCACGTCTTCAACCACATAACGGAGTTCCCCTACATGAAGCAGCTGGAAAACAGTAAGAAGGAAGCCTACTATGCACTCTATCACATGAGGGCGTTCCTACTTGACCAGCAGAATTCTACGCTGCCAGACCATCTCAAACAGTGGGCCGAAGCAAAGGCCAGGATCACTGATTCAGATATTAGACAAGAGATGTATCACATCCAGCAGCAGTTTGGGGTAATCATCTTTCGTGATGTCATGACTTCGGGGGGGATCTTTTACGGAGGAAATATCCCGAATAACCATGACACAGAAGATCGCCTAGAGATGCAGGGTGACTATAGGAAGTTCATGACGAGACAAGGCGTCCTCCCGTTTCCTAAGCCAAGCCAGAAGGCTTGATGTTGGCCTAGTTGTAGTTACAAACTATAGATGACCTTTGTGTGTGTGTGGACAAGTGTACATGCTATTATACTTATCTTATTAGGTTTATGAATAATCGCTTACTTCTTTTGCTTATTATTATTATATATCAATCAATGCTTGGTTTTTTTGCTTACTCTTTGGTCCTTTGCTCATTTTGGTCCTTCTTTTTTTCCTTACTTTATTAGTCTTTTTTCGAGAATAATGCCGATGATTGAAATGTCATGGCACAATATATATGTGAATGTGCTACGACGGGATTGTAAGCCTTGTGTTATGCACAAGTCTAGATGTTGTGCATCCTACTTGGCTTAGGGTTCCATCGTAGCATATTCCTGTGTCCAACGACCTATGTATATATATATGAGGCATTTTTTTTTGATTTACTTTGGTCTTTTTCAAGAATAATGCTGATGATTGAAATGTCGTGGCACACTATATATGTGAATGTGCCACGACGGGATAGTTAGCCTTGTGATATGCACAAGTCCAAGTCTTGTGCATCCTACTTGGCTAACTGTTCCGTCGTAGCATATTCCTGTGTCCAACGACCTAGCTAGTTATATATGAGGCATTCTTTTCGAGTTACTTTGGTATTTTTCGAGAATAATGCCGATGATTGAAATGTCGTGGCACACTATATGTGAATGTGCTGCGATGGGATTGTCCGCCTTGTGCTATGCACAGGTTCAGGTGTTGTGCATCCTACTTGGCGGACAGTTCCATCGTAGCATATTCCTGTGTCGAACAACCTAGTTATATATGAGGCATGCTTTTTGAGTTTGGTCTTTTTGATTTAGGAGTACTTTCTATAAGTGTATCTTCATATGCGACTTTAATTATATATGTTTTTTCCAATCATCGGTTAATTATTAGTGTCAACTTGTAGATGACGTGGTACGTCGTGTACAAGGGACAGGTTCCCGGAGTCTACGATGATTGGGAAGATCACGGAGACAGTGCTTCAGCGCAATAGCTACAAAGGGTACAACACTATGGCGGAGGCGGAAGCTAGATACACGCGCTATCTAGCGGGAGTTAGGACGAGGAACCGGATGAAGACCTACACCTTCGTCGCGGTGATCATGCTTATCTTCTTTGGTTGTTTATCTCGCGTTTGTGTCTAGCTAGTTTAGATGTCTAGGCGAGCTTCCGAGCTCTAACTTGTTCAATCGACACATGTATTCGCATGTCACCAACTACTTTGTAACTTGATCGAAACAATGTATAACTTATGTATTCATGTATGAGACTTATCTATATGTATTTGTTTCAATATTGTTTTGCAAATTATGTATTTATATATATAACTGTATATCTTATATCTGTGTATATCTGCCTATATAATCTGTATTGTATATCATCTGGCCCTAAAATTAAAAAGACACCCGTGGCGCACATGGCACAGCTTATGTGGCGCATAGTGCCTAAAGCGCACTGCAGTTTGTGGCCAGGCGACCGATGATGCGCCACAGGAAATAAGTCTTGTAGCGCACCTGGATAGGTATCCGTGGCGTACTGGCATGTGCGCCACGCCTATCTCTGCACATGCGTGACGCATCAGGCAGTGCGTCACGACTATGAGATAGCCGCAGCGCAAGCCTAGTGGCGCACGGGCAGTGCGCCACGGATGGCTTTTCCGCGTGGGCCACTAACTGCTGTTTTCCTAGTAGTGGGCCATGCATAAGTCCGCGCTTACCAGACTCAGACTCGTTGGAGCCGCACTCCACGGAGAAGCTCCTGCGGAGCCAAAGAAGAAGGCGGCGGTCAGGTTCAACCACAGCCCCACGCCCTCATCCGAGGACAAAGAGCACGACCTTCCTCGAAAGCACAAGAGCTCGCGCCGTCGCAGCCATGATAGGTCTTCATCTTGCCGTGCATGTTAAGTTGATAATCAATCCATGTTGGTGTTGGGGATATGATATATGGGTATCCTCATAGCATGTCTCCTATCCGGATAAACCGGGTGGCCCACAGTTGGTAGCATGGCCCATGGCCTGCTGGGCGGCCCAGTTAGATGGATCCAGAAGGGAGGCCCATCTCAGATAAAGGAAGGCTACGGTGGAGTCACCAGCATACCCGGAGCCTTGGAGTGCAAGATACACAAGACTAGTAATAGACGGTGTAGGACTCTGTAACCTGTCCGGCTAGGACTTTTCCCTGTAACCCTAGGACCTGGCGACTATATAAGTCGGACCTATGGGAGCCTTTAGGGCACAACTTCAGACGATAAATTAGACTTTCTAGTCACCTCGCACAGCGAAACCAATCCCTGTAACTCGGCGTATTGCCCTTATAGTGATTTATAGCAGGAGTAGGATTCCGGCACCGTCGTGGGATCTAAACCTGGGTAAGCTGTGTTACCTTGTACCCGTCAACCGTCTGCCTTCCCCCACGTCTCTAAACATGCACTGTGAGGACCCCTCCATGGCGTACTCGTCGGCAATACCACGACAGTTGGCGCCCACCGTGGGGCAAGAGGCGCTTCAGGCTCTTCAGCGGGCGAGGACCAGGATCTTCGCGGGAATCGGCGAAACCGTAGCCATCAGTCGCGTTCTCTTCTCCAGCAAAGTTCCGATCGTCCCTCCCGACGAGCTCTGGATCCCGACGAAGACGAACCCTACCCGGTGTTCGATCGTTCCTATCAAAGACATCCACCTCTTCATTGGCGAAACCGACTCGGGCACTAGTTCCCTGGGAGTCGGAGGAGCATCAAGGCCCGCACGGACCGCCTACGGGCAGGATACGTTCGCGGAAGGATCGATGTCAGATCTCTCCTCGGAGTTTGCTGGCAAAGATCAGAAAAATTCAAGGCCCACCCAAACCACCCCTGTGTAGGACATAAAGGTGGAAGATCGCTACAAATCCGTCGGCTCCGCCTGTGCGTCTAGACAGCAGAGATCCAAGTTTGTCGGAGTGGTTACCATCTTCGATCTGGCACGTTGCATTTAGAGAGAGGGCGAAAACCCCCGCGATTACTTGGCTAGGTGGCTCCGTATACGAGCCGATCTGGCCCACTACCCCGATGATAACGCTCTGTATCACTTCGTGGAAGGGCTGGACCGCGGCACGCTTCTCCGGCATTCTTTAAGACGGCAGCAGGCAACAGGATGCCTTACCCTCGAAGAGATGGTGAGCACCATCAACAACTACGGGGAAGCTGACGCAGCAGCCCAGATGGCGCTGGCGCTCATTGACGGAGACCCTTCGATTCAGCCGCCGCCTCCATCGCCTCCGGCCGCCGTCGTCGCAGCTGCGCCGCCACCTCCAGTCATTGTCGCTGCTGTTGCACCTCCACCGCCCGTCATCGAGGAAGTCCTGGCACCCTCCGACTTTGTTATTGACGCGCTTTACGCTGACTTTAGTGCAGACTCAGAGGAGATAGATTTCAGTCCAGAAGAGCTAGACTCCGTGCCATGCAGGAGATGGAGGAGGAATACACGCGCGACAAGCAAGCCAACAACGCCGTCATGTCTCGAGGGGTGTTCGTCACCATCGGGACGGCGATGGATGAAGATCAACCGGACGAGCTCCGCCTACAACGCTAGAGAAGGGAAAGGGGCCACTTATTGCTGCTGACGATGATCGCGCAAAGGTCATGCCTCCTCCGCCTAACCCAATGCAGCAGCCGCAGGAACTCGGCACCGGCCCGAGCAAAAATAATACCGCAAACTTGCCGCCTCCGGCATCTATGTTTACAGCAGCCCAAGTTACTCCGGCTGATAGAGTGATGTACGGCAACCTCCTCGTCGAGCCACTGACCGTTGCTCATATCTGGAACGTGACCCAGTTTGACGAGAAACGCCAGCAGCTGCTGGAGGAAGCGCAGGCCATCGCGGAGCAAGGCGCTAAGCTAGATCGAGATCTGGTCAACGCGTAGAAGTCCATAGAAAAAGCTAGAGCAATGGAGGCCGAGTACAAGACTTTGCTGCAGCAGCAGAAGGCCAAGAAAGCTCCAGCTCGTGTCATCAATGATCCTGGTGTACGGCGCAACCTAGGATGGTCTCCCTCGAAGCCGGCACAAGCCAAGACTTACATTGACAGTGAAGGCAAGTAGGTGATGCCCACCCCACTCCTTAACCTCGCCGTCGCCAAGATCCTTCTGGAGAAGGATAGATCGCCCGAGGTAGTGGATCAGGTCTATGACCTAGTGGCCAAGGCGGTGAAGCAGCAGGAAAAGGCCACCTCTCAGAGGCTTGAGTCCGACCCAGCGCTCTGCCAATCTAGCTAGTATAAGCCGCCAAGGGACAGATCTCCTCTTGATGTCGGGTCCCAGACGGGTTCATCAGAACGAAGACGGAGGGATGCGCGCAATAGGAAGGATGCTATCCCCATATCCTCTGACCACGGGGAAAAAGCCCGACCTCGTCGCCCATCGCCACCGCCCTGGTCCCCCCGACATCGCAAAGATTACAAGGCTCACCATCGTATGGATATGCCCCCACCAAAGCAGTGCGGCATCGTCATCCGAGACAACACGGAGCAGACCCGTCATGACGGAGAGCGCAACCAAGGACACAGGAGCAGGTCACGCCATGACCATCTGTATCCGACAAGCAACCGTGATAGGCGTGAGGCGTCGCAGGAGGGTAACAGCAAGAAGGCTAACCCACCGCCACCTCCACCTTCGTCACCACCAAGCAGTCACCATGGCGGAGGAGGCTCGTGTCGTACATGCAGCATATCTCCTGTTGACAAGAAGAAGAACCCGGAGCCATACGATGCACGTTCGCGGATCGACAAGATCCACAAGGCCCGGGAAGGACCATACCTGGGACCACGTTGTTTTGGACCTGCAATACGGTCTGCAACTTACCCCAAAGGCTTCCGGATTGACAAGAACATCAAGCCCTATGACGGCACCGCCAAGCCAGCCACATGGTTACAGGACTACGGCAATGCGGTGGAGATTGCCGGAGGCAACCCCAACGTCGTTGTCAAGTACCTCCCATTAATGTTGGCGGGCACGGCCCATCAATGGATCGACGACTTGCCAGAGAAATCTATCTACAATTGGTTGGACATGCAAGAAGCGTTCACCAAGAACTTTGAGGGTACATACAAGCGTCCATGCACTATTGGCGATCTACAGCGGTGCGTGCAAGAGAAAGACGAGACATCTCGCGCCTACCTCTCCCGCTGGCTGGACATGAAGAATTCCTGCGCAGGAGTGCAGGCCCAGACTGCCATGGCCGCCTTCATCGATGGGTTGGAAAGGGGCACGTTGCTCTGACATAAGCTGAAGCGCTTGCAGGACAATCACCAACTTGACTTGAACCAGATGATTCAGTTGGCTAGTGAGTTCGCAGCTGCCGCCGATGATGCTCGTGGCTCCTTGCCGGCAACGGCCGTTCCAACTCAAGCTTGGAGGAACAGCAGTACAAAGCGGAAAACTCCCCAGAAGAAAAGCAATCTACCGACATGGTCGCTATGACTTTTGCAGGACGAGGTGATGGCGGACAACGTGGCCGAGGAAGGGGAGCTGGTCGTGGGCAGCAGCGAGGAAGCGAAACTACCTCGGCGCCGCTACGCGTTCCCCAAACCTACGAGGAGTACCGCGATATGATGTGCCTCGTACACCTCGACGCCAACGGCAAAGCCACCCATACCAATCGACACTGCAAGTTCGTCAACGACCTCAAGGAAGACCCGGAGTCTGGCTACAAGCAAAGTCGGAAGAACAGACCGCGGGGCAAGGGCAAGGGGAAGAAGAAGAAGGAGGATTCCAAGGATTCAAGTGACATGGACGAGGACGTTGACCCCAAGCACGCAGCCAAGAGCGACAACAAGGGCAAGAACCCCTTCGCGAAGAAGGCCCCAATCTACCACACTTTCCTTGGCACCCCCACCGTCCGACAACAGAAGACCTCTCTGAGGATCCTGATGGCACCATGGTCATCAACCCCTTGATTGATGGCGTGGAGTTCACCAAGTGTATGGTGGATAGTGGAAGCAGCATCAACATCATGTACCTGGATACACTGCAGAGGATGAACTTGACGGAGACAAACCTAAGGCGGACCAACACCATCTTCCACGGCGTAGTTCCTGGTCGGGAGGCTCGGTCCCTTGGGTTCATTACACTACAGGTCGCCTTTGGCGATGTTAACAATTACCGCCAAGAGCGCATGACCTTCGAGGTGGTCCCCTTCAAGAGTGTATACCACGTCATATTCGGCCGCGACATATTCCACGCATTCATGGCCAAGCATGCTTCGTCTACAACAAACTCAAGATACCCGGACCGAACGGTGTCATCACCGTATCCGGAAGCTTTACCAAGGCAAGGGACAGCGAGATCAATGAAGCAGCCGTTGCAGAAGCTGTCCTCTACAGCGAAGAATTCAAAGAGATCCAGAGCAACATCAATGACTCAGAGATGCCCGCGTCGAAGAAGCGGATCTCCGACTCCGCTCCTGCGTTCAAGGCCGCCATCGAGACCAAGCCGGTGGAACTTGTGGTAGGCGATGCCTCCAAGGTCACCGACATTGGGACGAACCTGGATCCCAAATAGGAAAGCACGCTCATCGAGTTTCTTAATGAGAATAGGGACATATTTGCCTAGCAACCTGACAACATGAAAGGTGTACCTAGGGAACTTTCCGAGAACAGCTTAAACATTGATCCAAAATCCAAACCAGTAAAACAACCTCTATGACTCTTTGGAGATGAGAAGAGACGCGTCATTGGCAAAGAGATAGCTAGGTTACTTAAGGCTAGATTTATCCGAGAAGTCCTTCACACCCAATGGGTGGCCAATCCTGTACTTGTCCCCAAAAAGGGAACCAATGAATTAAGAATGTGCGTTGATTACACCGACTTGAACAAAGCGTGTCCCAAAGATCCGTTTGCTTTGCCTCGCATTGACCAAGTCATTGACTCGACGGCTGGCTCGAAACTTTTGTGTTTTCTCGATGCATACTCAGGATACCACCAGATCAAGATGAGGAAGTCGGACCAATTGGCCACTTCATTAACTACCCCATACGGCATGTTTTGCTATGTCACGATGCCCTTTGGGCTAAAAAACGCAGGTGCTACCTACCAGCGGACAATGCAACATTGCCTTCACGACCAAATTGGTCGGAACGTTCACGCCTATGTGGACGATATCGCGGTGATGTCTAAAAAGTCAAATTACTTAATCTCCGACTTAAAAGAAACCTTTGATAATCTCTGGAAATACAACATGATGCTTAACCCTAAGAAGTGCGTCTTCGGGGTACCAGACGACAAATTATTGGGTTTCATCGTTTCCCATCGCGGAATCGAGGTCAACCCAGAGAAAATCAAGGCCATATTAAACATAAACCATCTGACATGCCTAAAGGACATTCAACGACTAACAGGTTGTGTTGCAGCAGTTAGTCGGTTCGTTAGCCGACTTGGAGAGAAGGCTCTGCCGCTGTACAAGTTGCTGAAGAAGGCGGACAAATTCACGTGGACGAACGAAGAAGACGCGGCATTGAAGCAGCTCAAGGAGATTCTTTCCTCAGCGCCTATCCTTGCAGCACCTGAGCCTGGTGAGCCCCTGTTAATCTACATGGCGGCAACCAACCGGGTAATCAGCATCGTCGTCGTGGAAGAGCAGAAGGAACCAGGCTATGAGCACGGAGTTCAACGACCAGTTTACTATGTGAGGGAGGTCTTGACGGAGTCCAAGCAGCGTTACCCGCACTACCAGAAGATAGCTTATGGAGTATTCCTTGCTTCTCAGAAGCTGAGGCATTACTTTCAGGAGCACCCAATCACAGTGGTGAGCAAGACTCCACTATTCGACATAATCAACAACAGCGACGCTACAGGAAGGGTCGCGAAGTGGGGCATTGAACTTGCCGCCTTCGAGATCACTTACAAACGACGCGACGCTATCAAGTCACAAGCCTTGGCGGATTTTGTTGCAGATTGGACGGAGATGCGAGATGCTACTCCGTTGCCGGAACCAGAGTACTGGGTGATGAACTTTGACGGATCAAAGCTGCTCAACGGCTCGGGGGCTGGTGTATTGCTACAGACACCAACAGGAGACAAGCTACACTACGTTCTGCAGATCCACTTCGAGGCTACAAACAACATGGCGGAGTATGAGGCACTCATTCACGGACTGCGTGTAGCCAAGGATATTGGTATCAAGCACATAGTTTTCTATGGAGATTCCGACTTGGTTGCCCAGCAGGTGGCTGGCACCTGGAATGCACGGAACCCTATGATGGCGGCATATCGAGACGAAGTGGACGAGATAGCCAAGAGCTTCTTGGGATACGAAGTCAAGTATGTACCTAGGGAGCAAAACGAGGCGGCTGATCTGTTGTCTAAGCTTGGATCAGGGCGCAAGCAAATTCCGCCAGGAGTTTTCCTAGAGCACCTGCACACACCATCTGTGAAGGGAGCCAACATCGACAACCCGGATAGAGCTGACTCTTTCATCAACATGGTGACCAAGGTCCCTCCAGCTTGGACAAAACCGTTCATGGAATATCTCGAACACGGAACTTTGCCCGACAACAAGGTCGAAAGACGACAAATAGTACGACGAGCAAAGGGTTATACCATAATAAATGGGCAACTCTATAAAAGGAGCGCTACTAGTGTATACCTAAAGTGTGTTTCCCAGCTAGAAGGTATGGAGATCCTACGCGAAATCCATCTCGGATATTGCGGGCATCACGCCGCTCTTCGATCGTTGGTCGCGAAAGCCTTCCCGCAAGGATTCTACTGGCTGACCGCGAAGGCGGACGCCAACAAGCTGGTTGAGACAAGCATGGGATGCCAGTATTATGCCCGACAACCACATGTTCCTGCTGAAGAATTGCGAACGATACCAATAACATGGCCGTTTGCAGTCTGGGGGCTAGACATGGTGGGACCGTTACAGACGGCACCTTGTGGGTTTACACATCTGCTTGTAGCAGTTGATAAATTCACTAAATGGATAGAAGCTAAACCCATTAGAAAGCTTGATGGGGCAACTGCCCTCAGGTTTGTCCAGGATCTAGAGGTGAGATTTGGTCTCCCACATAGCATTATCACTGACAACGGTAGCAATTTGTCACTCAGAGAAGTGGAGGCTTATTGTTGGGAGAAAGGCATCCGACTTGACCTTGCTTCTATGGCACATCCACAATCCAATGGTCAAGTTGAGCGAGCCAATGGATTAATTCTGCAGGGAATCAAGCCACGTCTTGAGGCACCGCTACATAGAGGAGCTGGAGCCTAGGCGGAAGAATTGCCATCTGTGCTGTGGAGTCTACGAACTACACCCAACAGATCCATCGGCTACACCCCTTACTTCATGGTATATGGAGCAGAAGCCATCCTGCCTTCCGACATCCTTCATGATGCACCAAGAGTTGCCGCCTACAACGAAGATGACGCTGAAGAATCCAGACGCCTAGATGTGGACCTTCTCGAGGAGGAGCGTGTTTTGGCATGCCAAAGATCCGCCATCTACCAGCAGAAGCTACGCAGCTACCATAGTCGCCGCGTTCGGCATCGCTCGTTTAAGGAGGGGCATTTGGTGCTCCGACTTAAGCAGAAGAAGTCGCACAAATTATCCCCGCCATGGGAAGGACCGTTCATCATAAGCAAGGCGCTACTCAATGGGTCTTACTACCTTGTTGACAATCGTGAACTAAAGGATAGACCCAACAAGGATCATAAGCGTAAGCGACGTGACCCGGATGATGACTACCCGGAGCTTGATCGGCCATGGAACATAGCACAGCTACGTCCTTTCTACACTTAGCATTTTTTATCTAATTGTGTACTCCTTATATGATCAATGAAATAAAGCTCTCTGGTTCACTCATATTCCTGAGTCTTTTTCCTCCTTTAGTGTTCATTTTTGGATCATGTAAAACCTTTATGCACAAGTTTTGCAATTGCACTTGTGAAAATTCCGCCTACGGGCGTTAGCTTAAGTTTCCTGGTCTTCATGTTCTTTGTCGTTTTTATGTGGATTCTGGAGTAGTGACTTTTGGCACTTATTATCGGCGATTTTGTGCTTAGCTTTTAACGGTGCCATTGGGCATCATCACCTGAGCGCATGGTTCCGACAATGAGTCTTTCGACTCACGAAAGGTCAAGCATAAGAACCAAAGTAATGGATAAGCCATCACTTGCTTAAAAAATATATACATGCTGGAAACTGATTCTTAGTAGCAGGACATGCAACATTGTTTTCCGCCTTAAGTTACATCAATAAGATTTTTACACCTATGCACCAAAGGTGAAACAAATATTACAAAGTTGTTTTTCATTCCTTTGGCGCAGGAGACTTAGAAGCAGCATCATCACCAGCAGGAGAGTCACCCTCGGTGTCGGCGGTATGAAGAGACTCGGAGGAGCTTTGGTTGCCGCCATCGATGGTGTTCATCGGCACGAAGACGTTGATGTCGACCAAATCGGCAACTCTGGTGTCATAGCCCATGAGCGACGACAAGATGGATTCATGGTTGATCTCTTTGCCATCATCGTCTACATCGGGGATGCCAGAGGTCACCGTGTCGATGTCGGCATCTTCATAGTGTGCCTTCACCATTGACAGCGCCATCCTTGCGCTAGCCCGTGCACATGAAGCTTTCCAGCTTGTGATACGCTCGGGGGCTCGGCGCAGAATCTCCGAGAACTTCGCCACGGAGTCTGATGCCTTGATATTTATCTAGAGGGGCTTGGCGATCTCCTTGGCTTGCGTGACGGAGGTGTTGATAAAGTTGCCGGCAAGAACCATGCATTCCTTGGCTGGAAGAGGCGATCGGGTTAAACCCATAGGAGCTGCAAATTCCGACAAGGAGCGCATGAGTTCAACAATTCAGAGTATCCAGACTACAGAAATCCAAGACGGAGAAAACTTACTAAAGATGTTGGCTTAAGCTTGCCAGAGGGTGTCCGCCAAGGATTGTTTCTCTTGTTGGAGGAGCTTATACGCCTCGCTATGGCGTTGATTCTGCTCATCGGCAGCTTGCTTCTGATCTTTTAAGATCGCAATCTCCTCCTTCAAGCGATTGATTTCCTCGGTGGCGGAGTCCTGCAAGGCTTTCATTGATTCCTCATGCATCTTCAGCATGTATTTCCTATCCTACTTAAGAATTTTGTTCTCGCTATCCAGCTCTTAAATGTGCTTGGATTGCTCGACAATATTCTTGGCCTTGGCGATGGTTTCTGCAAGTCAGAGAAAGCAAAGTACACAGTGAGTACTCGGATAATATGGGCACAAAACCAAGTAGGAATGCGAAAAAGAAAACAAACGCTTGCTCTTGGTGATATGTTCCTCCAATAAGGCAGTTTTACCCTTTTCAGCTTCCAAATCTGCGCGCATCTTCTGGTACTTGTCGTTGGCCATGCCCCTCCGAGCATTCTCGTTCTGTGGAAAAAAGGAAAAAAGTTAAACGTTGTTTAGTCTGCTTGGAACATCTAGCCGGAAATGTTCCACCTAGACGCTCGGGGGCTACAGCTATAGTTTTTAACTTAGCAATATGCTTAGCTTTTCTTAAATCATCTAGTCGGAACTAATTCAGTTTTCGATTAGAAGCTTGGGGGCTATAGCATAAAGTTTTTTACTCGGATATGTGCTTAACTTTTCTTTAAGCATCTAGTCGGAACTAATTCAGTTACAACTAGAAGCTTGGGGGCTACAGTATTGAAATTTATAAACACTGCGTATGCTACTTTTAAAGCATCTAGTCGGAGTAATTCATTCCACCTACATGCTTGGGGGATACAGTGAGAGGTTTTCTAACTTAGTCACACTTAGAGCATATAGATGGAAAGCCTATGGTTTTCCGTCTACATCCTCGGGGGCTACAGTGGGATACTCATATGAAAAGCAAAAGGCAAATAAAACTTACAAGTGCAATGATCTTGAGCTTTGTAGCACTCTCGACTAGCAGCTTGCCAAAGGATTCGCTGTTTCCTTGCAAGATTTCTGCTTGACGGAGAAGCTCCTCTAAACTGCACGTCGGAGATGCGGTGTCGCACCAGGGACCATAGCAGTGCTACCCGGCGTAAGTACCGGATAGACTATCTTCAGATAAGTTATGGCTTTCTTGGGTGCGAGGGCGCAGCCTACGACAGAAGTACCTGCTTCCACCACCTCCTTACCGCCACCGATGGCATCCTTAGCCGGAGCTTCAGCCATTTGGTGGGCGGCACTCTCCTGCGTCGCCTACTCGCCGACAACAACAACCTCGTTAGAGGCACCTGAGTCCACTTCCATGGCGGAAGGGCCAGATGCCTCCTTGGCTTGTGAGCTTGTCGGGGCAGACGAAGGCTTGACAGAGGGAGTGGCAGGGGCGATGGCGGGAGATGCGTCGCGATGCAGCATGTCCTTGATGGTTCTAGAAGCCCCCAATTTGGAGGTCTTCTTGAGGCTGGTCGTGGCTTTCTTCCTGAAACATGCAAAATGCATAAGTACAGGTGCAATACAGTTGAATAGACAATGTCAGAAATAAAGAAGCTTACACAAGTGGGGGTGCTTTGGCAAAGGGGATCCCAGTAGCTTTTCTCTTTTCCGCCTCCAGGGCGGCGGTAGTATTCTTGGAGGCTCCACCCACCGTCTTCTTCTTCTTGCCTCCGTCGGCAGCGTCAGAGGTGGAGCTCTTCCGCTTTCGCGCCAACAGAGCATCATCGTCGGACACGACAGTGACTTCCTTCATCTTTGGATCATAGATTTGAGGAGCCATGCTAAACTCATCTATGTCGCTAAGCTGTAAAGTGAAGAGCCGACGTGTTAGATGAGATGATATCTACAAGACGGAAGAACTGGAGTATATGTCGTACACGGAAAATAAATACCTACCTTTGGGCACTTGCCGCCTACGAACATGTCGTAGGTGATGGTGAAGCCACGCTTCTTATCCTTCACCTTGACGATGTCCTTAAGGCGGAGCTTGACGGAGTCGCTCGAGAAGTTGTGCACGGTGTCGTGGTGGTATCATGGCATATGCCATGGGTAGGCTAAAGTTGGGGCCGATGGACATGGAGGAATCCGGGGAGGGATGATGCAGTGAAGACCGCACTCGTATGAACAAAGAGAAATACAATGTATCTAGGATTGAGGCTCTCATGTGGGGATAACACCTCTTCCTCTACATCTAATCTCTTATAATCTTGTCATACTTGTGGCTACAATCCTGCTCCTTGAGTTGTATCTCCTATACCTCTATCTAGATCTCTCTATGAGAGTGGAGGAAGAAGAAGGAGAGCTCCTATTGAGAAGAGAGGGGAGGAGCCCTTCGGGGGGCCTCTCTTGTAACGATCCCCCTGGTGCTCCTTATAAAGGGGAGCCCAGGGGACAATGCTTGTTCTACACGCTTGGCATCTAGATGTCATATTCCTGGTATCTTCTCGAGATGCTCAGCATATGCCTTGGCATCTTTGGAGATGCCAGGCATATTCTCTAGCATCTTATTTGATGCCAAGAGCATATCCCTAGCATCTTGTTAGATGCCATGGGTATATTCCATATGCTATGTGCCAGTCTGAGCTGGTGGGCTCCCAAGACTGGCACGATACAGGTGGATATTGTCTTGGTTCGATGGCGTGTCGATGTAGAGGCCAGACACGCTTCTAAGTGGCATCTGGTGGTAGTAGAACTCGGCAAAAGGGCCCCAGGCAAAGAGGAATCATGGCCATCACTGTAGCTGACTCGGCCTGGGAGAAGTTGGGCCCAGCCGAGTCACTAAGCGGCCCAGCCGAATCATCTTATGGCCGCACCCAGCACATGAGAGTTGCCTGGCCGAGTCCAGGCCTAGCCGAGTCTGGCTTTATTCGGCCTAGGCGGCGCAGTGAATTCAAAGGCCCAGCGGGGTTCCTATTACCCGGCCCAGGCGAAGTGGTGGTCATTAGGTAGGATCTGGCCCGGGGTAGGCCGAACTAACCCTTTGTCGGCCCACCCGGGTTGATTTCGCAGATGTAACGACGAGCAGATCCGGCGGGAGGGCGACGTGGAAGCACAACCCCGCGGTGGGCTGAATTATCCTCTACACGGCCCACCCGGGTGCAGCAGTTGGTGGCGACGAGGTACTGGCGTCGAGGCCCAGCCGGGTCTTTTGGTGATGAAGCTTGGAGGGTGGTGCTGGCGATGTTGGGGTGAGTCGGCGGGAACTGGTGATTCGGCGGGGGTGACAAGAATATTCAATGATGAGGCGGCCCATGGTGGGTCGAGTTGAGCGAATTCGGCCCAGCCACGTTACTTCCTTAATTCGGCCTAGGAATTTAACTACTGGGCCGAAATATCTCTGATTCGGCCCAGATTAGCTTTATTTCCTCTTTCTTTTATTTAACTCTCTAGGTTGCCTTTTATCTTTACTAATGTATGTCCTTTTTTCATATACACCATAGGTTATTTGTTCCTTTATCTATTCTCTTTATACCTCAACTCTGGGGCATCTGGGGTTACATCCCCGACATTAGTCCCCGAGTCTATGTGGGATTCGTAGAGTCGCTCATAGACTTCTTATTAAATATTTCCAGAGTTGACTTCTGACTTATAACCTCTTGGTTATATACTTCGTAACCATCTTGGGGTAAGTTCATGACACTTAGTCCTCTTGGGACTGGTGCATTTAACCCGTTTGGGTAAGTTATGAATTATGGCCTTCTTGGGCACTGGTCTTTTAACCCCTTTTGGTAAGTTATGACTTCTTGACTTCTTGGGCTCTGGTCCTTTAACTTCTTTGGGTAAGTTATGACTTCTGGCCTTCTTGGGCTCTCGTCTTTTAACTTCTTTGGGTAAGTTATGACTTCTGGCCTTCTTGGGCTCCGCTCTTTTAACCCCTTTGGGTAAGTTATGACTTCTGGCCATTTTTGACACTGGTCTTTTAATCCCTTTGGGTAAGTTATGAGTTCTGGCCTCCTCGGGAACCGCTCTTTTAACCCCTTTGGGTAAGTTATGACTTCTGGCCATTTTTGGCACTGGTCTTTTAACCCCTTTGGGTAAGTCATAATCCGAGTCATCTGTTTTCAAATCCGAGTTAGTTTACTCAAAATTGACTTATGTCTTAAAGCTGAGTCATATAACTCAAATCCGAGGTATATGACTCAAATCCGAGTCATATGTTTCCAAATCCGAGTTATTTTACTCAAATTTGACTTACGTCTTAAGTCTGAGTTATCTGGCTCAAAATCCGAGTTATATGACTCAAATCCAAGTTATGTTACTCATATTTGACTTATGTCTCGAATCTGAGTTATCTGGCTCAGAATCCGAGTTATATGACTCAAACCCGAGTCATTTGATTCCAAATCCGAGTTACTTTATTCAATTTTGACTTACATCTCAAAACTGAGTCATCTAACTCTAATCCGAGGTACATGACTCAAATCCAAGTCATCTGATTCAAAATCCGAGTTACTTTACTCAATTTTGACTTACATATCAAATTTGAGTCATCTGACTCAAATCCGAGGTATATGACTCAAATCCGAGTTACATGACTCAAATTCGGGCTACTTTACTCATTTTTTACTTACATCTCAAATCTGAGTCATCTGACTCAAATCCGAGGTATATGACTCAAATCCAAGTCATCTGATTCAAAATCCGAGTTACTTTACTCAATTTTGACTTACATCTCAAATCTGAGTCATCTGACTCAAATCCGAGGTACATGACTCAAATCCGAGTCATCTGATTCAAAATCCGAGTTACTTTATTCAATTTTGACTTACATCTCAAATCTGGGTCATCTGACTCAAATTCGAGGTACATGGCTCAAATCCGAGTTACATGACTCAAATTCGGGCTACTTTACTCATATTTGACTTATGCCTCGAATCTGAGTTACATGGCTCAAAATCCGAGTTATATGACTCAAATCCGGGTCATCTGTTTGCCAAGGTACAATTTGATCCGATGAGATGATGTCAATTTGCCTCTGATATGGATCCGAGATATAGATCCGAGATTAAGTTTTGGTATATGATAATAGGGCTAATCGCTGAGAGATCTGATTCGAGATGTTGATATGAGATATAGATTCGAGATATGATAAGCTGGCAAATAGTCATCCGAGATACGAGATAACCTGGCAAGATAGTGAAATATCAATCCGAGATATAACATAACCTGGCAATCTGGCAAGCTGAATCAAACTTTAGTCTGAATCAGAGATGAGCTAGTACGCCAAGTCCGAATACAAATCCGAATTATAATATACCCTGGCAATCTGAATCAAATGTTAGTCCGAATCAGAGATAAGCTACTGAGTTGAGTTAAAGGTTAATCCGAGGCATAAATAAACTGACTCAAATTATATCCGAATCAACAATAAGCTCGCTGGTGAGCTGAGTTAAAGGTTAATCCAAAGCATAAATAAACTAACTCAAATTCTATCTGAATCATCAATAAGCTGGCTGGTGACCTGAGTTAAGGGTCAATCCAGAGCATAAATAACCGACTCAAATTCTGTCAGAATCATAAATAAGCTAACTCAAACTCTATCCGAATTATAAATAAGTTGGCTTGTGAGCTGAGTTAAAGGTCAGTTCAAAGCGTAAGTAAACTGACTCAAATTCTATCCGAATCATCAATAAGCTGGCTAACGAGATGAGTTAAACGTTAATCCGAAGCATAAATAAACCGACTCAAATTCTATCCGAATCATCAATAAGCTGGTCAAATTCATACCCAAACCTATATAAGTTTTTCTCCATCTAAAGGTGATTCTACGGATATGCTGGCTAGTCCCCGGGTTGAGTTATTTTCTCCCCGGGGTGAAGGATCGGATGTTGGTGTCTGAGTTATCTATTACTTACAGTAAGGTTGGAGAAGAGTCCGAGTCACTCTTGCTGAGTCTTACCTGCCTTACTGAGTCAGACTTGGAGATCCCTGCGTTTACCTCTCTATTCTCTTGTTCGCCTGGAGGAGCTGAAGGTGCTCTCTCTGTTCTCTGTTCGCCTGGATGAGCTGAAGGTGCTCTCTCTGTTCTTTGTTCGCCTGGAGGGGCTAAAGGTGCTCTATTAAGATGAGGTTGATGAAGATGCTCCCGTCCGGATGGAAACCCAACCAACGCCACTAAAAGGCCCCACGGTGGACGCCAAATGTCGTGGTGGTATCACGACATATGCCATGGGTAGGCTAAAGTGTGGGCCGATGGACGTGGAGGAATCCGGGGAAGGATGATGCAGTGAAGACCGCACTCTGATGAACAAAGAGAAATACAATGTATCTAGGATTGAGGCTTCCATGTGGGGATAACACCTCTTCCTCTACATCTAATCTCTTATAATCTTGCCATACTTGTGGCTACAACCTGCTCCTTGAGCTGTATCTCCTATACCTCTATCTAGATCTCTGTATGAGAGTGGAGGAAGAAGAAGAAGGAGAGCTCCTATTGAGCAGAGAGGGGAGGAGCCCTTCGGGGGGCCTCTCTTGTAACGATCCCCCTGGTGCTCCTTATAAAGGGGAGCCCAGGGGACAATGCTTGTTCTACACGCTTGGCATCTAGATGGCATATTCCTGGTATCTTCTAGAGATGCTCAACATATGTCTTGGAATCTTTGGAGATGCCAGGCATATTCTCTAGCATCTTATTTGATGCCAAGAGCATATCCCTAGCATCTTGTTAGATGCCATGGGTATATTCCATATGCTATGTGCCAGTCTGAGCTGGTGGGCTCCCAAGACTGGCACGATACAGGTGGAGATTGTCTTGGTTCGATGGCGGGTCGATGTAGAGGCCAGACACGCTTCTAAGTGGCATCTGGTGGTAGTAGAACTCGGCAAAAGGGCCCCAGGCAAAGAGGAATCATGGTTGTCACTATAGCTGACTCGGCCTGGGAGAAGTTGGGCCCAGCCGAGTCACTAAGCGGCCCAGCCGAATCATCTTATGGCCACACCTGCTGAGAGTCGCTTAGCCGAGTCCAGCCCACGGGTCTGCTTTATTCACTAGGCTAGCAGGAATTCAAAGGCCCAGCGGGGTTCCTATTACCCGGCCCAGGCGAAGTGGTGGTCATTAGGTAGGATCTGGCCCGGGGTAGGCCAAACTAACCCTTTGTCGGCGGCGGGAGGGCGACGTGGAAGCACAACCCTGCGGTGGGCCGAATTATCCTCTACACGGCCCACCCGGGTGCAGCAGTTGGTGGCGACGAGGTACTGGCGTCGAGGCCCAGCCGGGTCTTTTGGCGATCAAGCTTGGAGGGTGGTGCTGGCGATGTTGGGGTGAGTCGGCGGGAACTGGTGATTCGGCGGGGGTGACGAGAATATTCAATGATGAGGCGGCCCATGGTGGGCCGATTTGAGTGAATTCGGCCCAGCCACGTTACTTCCTTAATTCGGCCTGGGAATTTAACTACTGGGCCGGAATATCTCTTATTCGGCCCAGATTAGCTTTATTTCCTCTTTCTTTTATTTAACTCTCTAGGTTGCCTTTTATCTTTACTAATGTATGTCCTTTTTCCATATACACCATAGGTTATTTGTTCATTTATCTATTCTCTTTATACCTCAACTCTAGGGTATCTGGGGTTACATCCCCGACACACGGAGATGCGGAGGCTATCCCTTCTGTCGCTGGTTTACTCGTGCATGAGCTTCGCGCGGTGCTGCAGAGGTTGGATTCGCCTGATGAACCAGCACATGGCTAGGTCCAAGCCAGTCAAACCCGTCTCTACGAACCATTCTATCCGCCTTATGGTGCGAGAGGCTTCGATGTTGGAGGGAAAGGAGGTCCGTGATCTCCATGATGAGGCTTCAGCGGCGGATCCATCAACGAAGTCTGGGTACGTCACTTGTCGGCCAGTCAGAGGAATGTCTGGGCCGTAGAAGTACGTCTATTGCCAATTTTTGCAGGACTCGTGGCCGACGATGTCGGGGAACCGCCGGCCAGGTCGGATCTTGAAGCTTATGGTGCCGCAATTCCTAAGTTCTTCCTTACTGGCTCCGGCTTCACGCTTGACGGTGAAGAAGTACACGAACAGGTCTAGCCTAGGCTTTATCCCTAAGTATCCCTCGCAGAGCGCCGCGTAGTTGCTAAGCACTAAGATACTATTGGGAGAAAGATTCTGGGGCTGGACTCTATAATGATTCAAGACGGAGAGGAAGAAGTTGGAGATGGGCAGGGAGACGCTGCGTACCAGTTGGGCTTTGAGGTACACTTTTTCTCCGGCTTGAGGAGAAGGTGTCACCTCGCCGGTCGGCGCCGCCCGCCAGGCGAGCCCCTCCGTCGCAGGGAGGTAGCCTTCAGCGATCAGCTCTTGGATATCATGGTCAGTGATGTCTGAGCTGCGCTAGTCGCCCTTGTGCGAGTCCAGTTCCTCCTCCAACGGCTCCAGCGCCGCCAGATTATGGTCGCCGCTGGTGGATTCGACCACCGCCAAAACGGGGATGACCAAACCCTCTGGGGGCACGACGACGGAGCTCGCCGGCTTCGCCGCGGCCTCGCCCGACGCCGCCATCGATGGGGAAGTGCTGCTGCTAGCCATGGAGTGAGTATGGGGGTGACTGATGTGGATTGGGGCTAGGGTTTTCGAGAGTTTTCACGAAGAGCTCGAGGAGGCATACGCTGGAGGAAGAAGACGATGCGAGGAGAATGAGGTAAAAAGTGGAAATTCCACCACGGTTACTATTTATCATCTCCAGCGTCAAGATTCGTGCAGCTTGATCGGACGGTTGCCGCGTAGACGACGTGTTCGCGAACGTGCGTGGAAATTTCGCCACGTCTCTAACCGTCGCCGCCAACGGTTCGTATCGCTCGCGCGGGAAAATCGGACATGATTGCATTCTCTGCATATGTGAGTTACGAGGCGTCGCTGACCTAAGCCTACGTCGTCCTAGCTGACATAGGCAGATGAGCCGTCACATCGGAAGATTCCGGCATGGACGGATCCAGTCCGGCTACGGAAGAGTACGATGGAAGTTATATATTAAAAACGGAGAAAACCTTGCAGGGTTCTTTGGGAGGACTACAAGATATTGCTTGACGATTTGCCGACATCCATCTAGACGGAGCATTCCACACAAAGAGGCAAGACGGCGCAAGATCTCGAAGTTCTCCGGGGGCTACTGTTGGGGATATGCTATATGGGTATCCTCATAGCATGTCTCATATCCGGATAACCCGGGTGGCCCACAGTTGGTAGCATGGCCCATGGCCTGCTGGGCGGCCCAATTAGATGGATCCAGAAGGGAGGCCCATGCCGGATAAAGGAAGGCTATGGTAGAGTCACCAGCGTACCCGGAGCCTTGGAGTACAAGATACACAAAAACTAGTAATAGACGGTGTAGGACTCTGTAACCTGTCCGGCTAGGACTTTTCCCTGTAACCCTAGGACCTGGCGACTATATAAGTCGGGCCTATTGGAGCCTTTAGGGCACAACTTCAGACGATAACTTATACTTTCTAGTCACCTCGCACAAATGAATCCCACAGACGTTGCCCTTATAGTGATTTATAGCAGGAGTAGGATTCTGCCACCGTCGTAGGATCTAAACATGGGTAAGCTGTGTTACCTCGTACCCGTCAACCGTCTACCTTTCCCACGTCTCTAAACACGCACTGTGAGGACCCCTCCATGGCGTACTCGTCAGCAATACCACGACAGTTGGACATACTTCTGGTCTGCGGGAACCTCCAGAGAGCCGTCTTGTAGTGCCGCATGTCAAGTCGGTTGAGAGCTTCTAGTGCAGGCCTTCGAGTCTTGTACGTGGAGGTTTCCGTGGGCAGGAATTGTGGAGTAGGCCCATGTTTCGTATAAGAACTGACAAGCCCCCAATCAGTACTTTTAATATAATGACCCTCCACAAAATTTATGGCATAAATATTTCTAAAAAAGCATGGTAAATATCTTGTCAAGTTTTATTCTCATCGATAGAGCCTATAGATAGGTGCACCCGCACACATGAGAAAATACCCCCCTAATGGTTGGTCCCTAGGCCAAACAAGATCAATCAAGGGATTCATTAAGACATAAATATCCAATCATTGCTTTAAGTTTTATGGTTCCTAATCATATAACCCTCCCAAGGCAACTCCAAAGATCTGAACAAGGTTTCTATCATCTCCCGCTATCCATACTGCCTTTTATTACATTAAGGTGCATCCCTATGAGCCCATATAAGTGAAACAACACATAGTCGATGTTTTATGTTAATATCATAAAACCACATAAAAGCATAAAACTTGACCAACTACTCATAGCATACTATATAAAAACCATAGTCAATCCATCTTATGGCCTCACGAACATGGGGAACTACTCACAAGGTTGAAACCATATATATATATATATATATATATATATATATATATATATATATATATATATATATATAGGAAGCGCAAACGGTATGCCCTAGTACCCGGGAGGAAGCGTCTTCTACCACAAGCATGCTTTGAGATTCGTACCAATAGTACTCCCCTTTTCTTTTCCCTTTTGCACCACCTATTTATGAAATCATTTTCTCTCACCACAAACAAGACATAGGCAAGCAAATAAGGAAACTTGGGGCAGTTTGGCAGTTCTAAAAGAGTGATTTTTACAGTCTTTGTTTGAAACCAATTTGAAAACGCATGCAGTTTTGGGAAAATCCCGTACTGGCAAGCCAGTGGGCTCTGGACGCGCTGTCATCCCGCTGCGCGCTGTCAGCCCGCTGCACACATGAAGCCCAGTTTTAAAATTTAAACGATCAGTACCAAAGCGTGCGTCCACTTGGTAGGCCCTGAGCTGGTAGGCCCTGAGCTGAACACGCCAGGCTATACCACATACATTGGCAACTGTGACCATCAGCGGGACTGTGGGATTGGCTCATACAGTACAGCCCATGATTTTTTCAAGCTCCACCAGCCTAACACATGCTACAAGCGCACATGTGCCTGCCACTAGCTGGCCCTATTGAACGACTGCCTGGTCGTTCTTAAAAAAATGTAACAACGCATCAGAGGACAATGGACACTCAAGACTGAATGAGTCGGTTGTGTGCATAGGAGCAGCAACCACATTTCTAGAATGATCAGAGCTTTGGCAGGTACTAGTATGGTAGGAAAAAGAATTACAACGAAGGAGAGTAATTAGTAAAAAATTGACATAGAACCTAGTCTACATTACTGTCGGGCTCACTCAGTTCTGTCGGATTAAGCACCCTCCACAGTCCATAGACCATATGATTAAGCACTATAACCTACCTTGTTAAGCACCCTAAACAAAAATGGTTCAGACCACCAGGTGTCCTGCTACAATGAACAGAGTACTTATAGTGGTACCAATAGCCAGATGGTAGGTTGTACCATGTAGTCACCACTTAGTCAGGTGTTACACGTTGGTCTTAAGAAATATTCAGCACCACATTTACACATTAGAAGGTGCTTACAAAAACGATCCAGCACCTCGGAGCAAATTGCCAGGTACCTCATAAGTATTCTTACAAATCCGATTCAGCACCTCGGAGCCAATTGCTGGGTACCTCCTAAATAGTAGTCTTACAAAACTGATTCAGTACCGATTCGGAACCACGCCGTATGAATTTAAGCACCACACTCAAACATTTGTGTTTGGTACCTCCTAAATAGTATCTTATTTGAAATGGTTAAGTACCATAGTTGAAATGGTCAAGCATTCGAAACCACAGTTGAAATGGTTAAGTATCATAGATGGAATAGTCAAGCATTTGACACCACAGTTGAAATGGTTAAGTATCATAGTTGAAATGGTTAAGTACCACAGTTGAAATGGTTAAGTACAAAGCAGCATACTATTTAGGAGGTACCAAAGAGATACAAGCAGCATATTCAGAGACCAGGTTTACAAAGAAGCACTGATTTGCAGATCTCTCTAACAATGTAAGCAAACTAATTATGAAGAGAAGGAAAATGAGCAGTTTCGTGTCATAATAGACTGAAGAACTCATCTTCTATTTCACAATCTAGTCAAAACTAAAACAAATAGAGCATATGGAACAAGCAAACTCCTAGAATGGTGTTGGGTGAACTCCCGTGTCAGGTACGACACGCCGACGTCTTCACACGGCGACGGGATGGACTCGATGGCGAGCATCGTCCTGGCCTCCGGGAGGCGTCCACCGTGAGCAAGATCCAGCCACGGAAGACAGCATGCAGCCGACATGGGCAGGTTGTGGACTCCGGAGACGTATGCAGTGCAAACAAACGCTATGCAGTGCAAACAAAAGTTAAGGAAACACATTTGACCATAGAACTGAAGATTCTAGTAGCACGAATTTCCCATATAATAATGCAAGCTAGTCAGAACTCTGAATATCTCCAGCCAGCTACTTGCTGCAAGATCTGCAGTTACTACTCTATTAGAAGTGCTACTGATCGTCAATACTCTGTCAGAAGTTTCTTTTGCTGCAGACCTACATTTAGTACTAGGAGGCATCGATAGAAACTCTCAACTAGTTAATAGGATCAGTGCAAAGCTAATATGGTTAGCTGAGACTCACACTCTGTCAGAAGTTTCAGTCAGAGCCTCCAATCATACCGAATGTTAGCAGAGAAGGAAAATGAGCACATAAAAAAGACGCACGCAGTGCTGGAAACGAATCAATCTTGCTCCCGAGACAACCATAGTAACCAAAATCAGCCCCAGAAGCCAGACTTGCAAGGGGAGCCGCCTGTGGTGGTAACCGGGAGAGCTGCAAGCAGTGGGTGTCTACTGTGCGATGTAGTTCGGGAAGAACTAGGACACCGACTCACCGTCGCTGGCTAGATGTCCTCGAAGTGCGCTGTAGGCGCGCAGGGTCATGAGCTTGGTGAATACCCCCGACGGCACGGGCGAGCACTGGTCGGCGCCGTAGTACTCTGCTCACAGCCGCTCCCTCGACTCGCTCGTCGCGACCGAGCAGCTGCTTCGCCCCCGCCGAGGTGGCTCCCCCATTTCCATTTTGATGATCTTGGAGCACTCCTTGCCGGACATGTCAATCTCGCCTGAGTCCCATGACTCCTCGATCTGATTCCTGTGAATCAGAACTACGGCTGCCTCACTGTCCAGATGCTAATTCGTGGCCTGAGCTAGCAGGTCCTCAAAAATCCGCCTAAAGAACTGAAAGGAAAAGAAAAAAACCGAATAGATCAGCAAACGGAGAACATCCACATGCGATTCATGATTTGGAACTCACCATGGTCTTCCTGCACTTCAAAAAGCACATGCGTATATGTGCTCCACTGCCGATGTACGAGGTGACCCCTGATCTGGTCGGAGAAGTAAGATGCTCATGACTACGAGCAGTCGGAGGACGGCGTCGGAGCTGTAAGATCCTTGTGTGCCCGTGGAAGAGGATGAAGAGTGCAGGGTGTGGGACGGATTTGGAGCGGAGCACGGCGTTGATTGGGTGGAGCGGGTTTGGGTGCAATGTGAGAGACGGGCGGAGATCGGTGGTGGTGGTCCGCGTGGATGGTGGTGAGATGGGGAACGAATATGCGAGAGAGAGAGAGAGACCGTATGTGGACCAGATACGGCCTACACATGACGCCGCGTGCAGCCGGTCAGAAACGCAGGACGGTCAGAAACGCAGGACAATGATGGAGCACGACGGCCAGAAATGCACAGCGAAAAGGCGTTGGAGCTAATTCCATCTTTAGTATTCTGGACATCTTTGGAAAACACATAATAGAAGGGTATTTCTCTCACCCATCACGAATCTCCAGCAAACGAGTGGTAAAAAATGCTTCCTCTGCTGCAGGATACAGGTATACCATTTATTTTGTGTGTATGTGGTATATATATATATATATATATATATATATATATATATATAACACAATATGAAAATATAACTTCTCCACAAAATAACCTCAAGTTACCGAGCACAAGCATGCACATAACACTAGATACTTATTTAGGGTTCTAATCTATCACAAATTATTGTTAGAATTTGGGTGTGGGCCTTGGTCTATAGCCTAATACAAATTCTGAAATTCTCTTGGCTCATTCATGCCTAGCAAGGGGTGGCACCAAAGTTTAGTTCCACCTTGCTAGTTTAGAGAAAGTTGGACCAATATATATATATAGTGGAGTGTTTCACTACCTCCTAAAGAGAGTGAAGAGGAGTGGCATACACGCTCCTCCTCCTCGCCGCTCGCCTCGCCAGCAGCGTCATGGAATTCTGAATTGTGCCTCGGTGTCGATCTTATCTTTTTTGCTCGGAAAATTATTGTGCGAGTTATTTTTCCGTCACCGCCGTTTGGTCTTCCGGAAACTTGGGTTACTACTGGACGTACACGCTCACGTCTTACCCGACCGGCGCTATATATAAACGGCCTTGCCGCCACATTCTTTCTCCATCCCATCTTCCGCGTGCCGACGACGGAGACGATGGGCCTCTGAACCACCGTCTAGTGAACCTCACGGGTGAGGCGATCAGGTTTTGGGAAGCGCGTCAAGGCGACTATCGACGCAACATCACGTCGACCACTCCTTCCCCGACGAGGACTTCTTCCCGGACATCAGCAGCCTCTACATCGACGCCATGGCTGACGACACTGGTGTCAACGCGAACCTCAACCCCAATCTGAACGCGAACCCGATCCTCCTCCAGCACCGTACGTAATTTGCTCCTATCTAGTTCAGTTTCTGTTGCAGTTTCTTGTACTAGCTCTTAGAATAGATGTGATCTGCTTATTCTGGTTGAATATGATCTGTTCGTCTATTCTGCTAGTATACATGATTAGATTAATTCCAGCACTTATAGTCATGATTTATTATTACTTATTTTGGATTAAATATTATGGTAATTTGCTTATATTTTCAACAATCCAAAAACCTGATTATAGGCAACTGAATTCAACTGGTTTAGCCGCGGCTACAAGGCCGCCTCCTTTTGACGGTGTCAATTATAAGAGATTGCGCACGAGAGCAGTTCTATGATTGAAAAACCTAGGCTGCTATAGCGCCACTCTTGGCAAACCTGAGGGAGACCTTTCTCCTGTTCAGGAGGAAGCGTTTCAGAATGTCGACACCATGTTTATGGTGGCTTTGTTCAATTTTCTTGGTGACAACATTGTTGACACCTATATGTCATTTGATAATGGCAAGGATGCGTGGGATGCACTGGACGCCAAGTTTGGTGTTTGGATCTGCAATGAATCAGTATATCATGGAGCAATTCTATGACTACAAGATGATGATGACCGTCCCATCGTGGATCGGGCTCATGAGATATCTGATCCTTGCCAAAGAACTCGAAGCAGTTCAAGTGTAACTTACCAGACAAGTTCGTGGCCGGAGGCATTATTGCCAAGCTTCCTCCTTTTTGGAGGAACTTTGCTACCTCTCTGAAACATAAGAGACAGGAGTTTTCTGTTTCGGATCTCATCGGATCTCTTCATGTTGAAGAAAAGGCGAGAGAAAAAGATACACGTCCTCGAGGCTTTGATGGAAGCTCTAGCGCACATGTAGTGCAGAAAACAACTTCCAGTCCCACAAGTTCAAGAATAAGAACAGTTCTGATGCCAAAGGAAAGTTTGATGGCAAAAACAAGGCTGCACAGACTACCAACTTCAAGAAGAAGACCGAGTATAAGAAGAAAGGATCCTGCCATGTCTGCGGTGATCCTAATTATTGGGCTCCTAGCTGCCCCAATCGCTTTGACAAGCGTCCACATGGAAATAGTGGCAAGTCCGCTAATGTTGTTCTTGGTGATATTGAGATGAAGGATGCTGGGTACGGTATATTTCCCACTGTTCTTTCAGTTTGTAATTCACCTAATTGGTGGATAGACACTGGTGCAAATATACATGTATGTGCTGATATTTCCATGTTCTCTTCTTATCAGGTCGAACGGGCTGGCTCCATGCTGATGGAAAACGGCTCACGTGCTTCTGTTCAAGGTGTTGGTACGGTGGATCTGAAGTTTACTTTGGGGAAGATCGTACAACTGAAGAATGTGCAGCACGTTCCCTCCATCAATAAGAATCTCGTCAGCGGATCTCTTCTGTGTCAAGATGGTTTTAAGTTAGTCTTTGAGTCCAATAAAGTTGTAATTTCTAAGTGTGGACAATTTGTTGGAAAGGGTTATGAGTGCGGAGGCTTGTCCCGCTTATCTTTGTTAGACTTATGTACTCAAGTTATTAATCATGTTTGCAATGATAGTGAATCCAATATTTGGCATTCACGACTTTGTCATATTAATTTTGGGTGCATGACGCGGCTTGCTGATATGAATTTAATTCCGAAATTTACTACTGTCAAAAGTTCCAAGTGTCAAGTGTGTGTGCAAGCTAAGCAACCTCGCAAGTCTCACAAGACTGCCGAGGTACGAGATTTGGCACCACTGGAACTAATACATTTAGATCTTTGTGAGATGAATGGTGAGTTGACAAAAGGTGGAAAGCGTTATTTCATGACTTTAATTGATGATTCCACTCGATACTGTTATGTGTATCTTCTGAAATCTAAAGATGAAGCTTTTAATCACTTCAAAATCTATAAAGCTGAATCAGAAAACCAACTTGATCGAAAGATTAGCGACTTGATCGATCGTGGTGGAGAGTATTTTTCCAACGAATTTGATTCTTTTTGTACAGAGCATGGTATTATCCATGAGAGGACGCCTCCCTACTCACCTCAGTCAAATGGGGTGGCCGAAAGAAAGAACCGTACTCTAACTGATTTGGTTAACGCCATGTTAGATACATCGGGTCTATCCAAGGAATGGTGGGGGGAGGCGATAAAGACTGCGTGTCATGTCCTAAACCGTGTTCCAAAAAGAACAAAACCATTACTCCATTTGAGGAATGGGAAAGGAAAAGGCTGAAACTCTCCTACTTACGAACTTGGGGTTGTTTGGCGAAAGTGAATGTGCCGATACCCAAGAAGCGCAAGCTTGGACCAAAAACCGTGGATTGTGTCTTTCTGGGATATGCATTTCATAACATTGGCTATAGATTTTTGATAGTGAAATCTCAGGTATCTGACATGCATGTTGGTACAATCATGGAGTCGAATGATGCGACTTTCTTTGAAGACATCTTTCCCATGAAAGATTCATCTAGTTCATCAAATCAGGAGATGCCTAGTTTATCTAGTCAAGAATTAATCACAATTCCTGAACCCACCATTTCGATAGAACACCCTGATAATCCTGTGGAGGATAACAGTGAAGCTCCTACCGAGTAAGAGACAAAGGATGCGAAGTCCTTTGGTGATGATTTCATTGTATACCTCGTGGATGATACCCCACTTCTATTTGTAAGCTTATACATCTCAAGATGCCGACTACTGGAAAGAAGCCGTTCGCAGTGAGATGGATTCCATCATAGCAAACGGAACTTGGGAAATTACTGATCGTCCTTATGGGTGCAAACCTGTAGGATGTAAGTGAGTGTTTAAGAAGAAGCTTAGACCTGATGGTACTATTGAAAAGTATAAGGCACGCCTTGTTGCCAAGGGTTATACCCAGAAAGAAGGCGAAGACTTGTTTGATACTTATTCACCTGTGGCTAGATTGACCACCATTCGAAAATCTTGCTATCCTTGGTGCCTCGCATGGTCTTCTCGTTCATCAAATGGACGTTAAGACGGCTTTCCTAAATGGAGAGTTAGATGAGGAAATTTATATGGATCAGCCGGATGGATTCGTGATAGATGGTCAACAAGGCAAGGTGTGCAAGTTACTGAAGTCTCTGTATGGTATTAAGCAAGCACCTAAGCAGTGGCATGAGAAGTTTGAAAGGACTTTAACCGATGAAGGATTTATTGTAAACGAAGCTGACAAGTGTGTGTACTATCGCCATGGTGGGGGCGAGGGAGTCATCTTATGTCTGTATGTTGATGATATACTGATATTCAGGACCAATCTTAATGTTATCAATGAGGTCAAAGACTTTCTATATCGTTGTTTTGAGATGAAAGATCTAGGAGTGGCTGATGTGATATTGAACATCAAGCTGCTGAAAGATGATGATGGTGGGATAACACTGCTTCAGTCTCACTATGTGGAAAAGATCTTGAGTCATTTTGGGTATAGCGAATGTAGATCCTCTCCTACACCATATGATCCTAGCGTGTTGGTTCGAAAGAATCAGGGAGATCCTAAGGATGCTAAAGATCAGCTGAGATATTCTCAGATTATTGGCTCACTTATGTATTTAGCCAGCACTACGAGGCCTGATATCTCCTTTGCTGTAAGCAAGTTAAGTCAATTTGTCTCAAATCCTGGAGATGTTCATTGGAAGGCCCTTGAAAGGGTTTTGCGTTATTTGAAAGGCACTGCGGCTATGGGATTCACTACTCCGGGTATCCAAGGGTACTTGAAGGGTATAGTGACTCAAGCTGGATTTCTGATGCTGATGAGACTAAGGCCACGAGTGGTTATGTGTTTACACTTGGTGGTGGCGCTGTTTCTTGGAAGTCTTGCAAGCAGACCATCTTAACGAGGTCAACTATAGAAGCAGAACTCACAGCATTAGACACAACCACTGTTGAAGCAGAGTGGCTTCGTGAACTCTTGATGAACTTACCTGTGGTTGAAAAACCAATACCCGCAATCCTTATGAACTATGATAATCAAACTGTGATCATTAAAATAAACAGTTCTAAGGACAATATGAAGTCATCAAGACATGTGAAGAAGAGATTGAAATCTGTCAGGAAAATGAGAAACTCCGGAGTTATTGCACTGGACTATATCCAAACATCTAAAAATCTGGCAGATCCCTTCACAAAGGTTCTATCACGTAATGTGATAGATAATGCATCGAGGGAGATGGGTTTGAGACCCACTTTTGAGTTGCTCACAGTGGTAACCCGCTCTATGTGATCGGAGATCCCATGAAGTAGAGTTGGGAGACAAGCTGTTGGTCAACTGGGAGGAGAGTATCCTTACAGCATACTACCACTCCGTATAGATGCAATACTCTCCTATTCTGCATGGCAGGTTGGTATTTATCTTAATGTGTTCTGAGTGGCTTATTTAAGCAAAGATGTTGTCCTGCAGAACATCTTTTGAAGAACACACCTATATGAGTCTGACTATCAAACGTCGCAGTCCGTGAGAGTTGGATGCTCTCTAATAAACTCATGAAAGGCCATGGAGTATGACGCATAAGCTCCAAACCGCGGAGAAGCTTCGCGGCAGCCCTGTATCAGTCTAGACCTTATGTGAAACTAGTGCGCACCAAACTTGTATTTCAAGGCATAGTCCACTATTCAAGTTGCAATCTAGTGTAGCATGAAGTTCTAAGTGAAAGTTCAACTTAACAGTCTCCACCTCGCACCGGTATATAAACAATGCTCTGGAACTGATTGATGTGATGTGATGATATGTGTCTATGAGAATTTGTGGGGGATTGTTGGAATTTGGGTGTGGGCCTTGGCCCATAGCCTAATACAAATTCTGAAATTCTCTTGGCCCATTCATGCCTAGCAAGGGGTGGCACCAAAGTTTAGTCCCACCTTGCTAGTTTAGAGGGAGTTGGACCAATATATATAGTGGAGTGTTTCACTACCTCCTAAAGAGAGTGAAGAGGAGTGGCATACACGCGCGCTCCTCCTCCTCCGCCGCCCGCCTCGCCTCGCCTCGCCTCGCCTCGCCTCGCCTCGACGCGCGCGCTGCGGTTTGCGGAATTATGCCTCGATGCCGATCTTATCTTTCTGCTGCTCGGGAAAATTATTGTGCGAGTTATTTTTACACCGTTTCGACTTTCGAAACATGGGTTACATTACTTTCGGACGTACACGCCCACGTCTTACCCGACCGACGCTATATATAAACGTCCTTAGTAAAAAACCCTAAAAAGAGAAAACACACATCTCACTTCCTCCCGAAAATTGCGCCACCGCAACACCTTCTCAATCCCATCTTACGGCGTGCCGACGGCGGGACGATGAAACCTCCGGAACCACCGCCTCTCGTGAACCTGTACGGGTGAGGGGCGATCAGGTTTTTGGGGAGCGCGTCTGCGCGACTACTGACGACATCACGTCGACCGACCACTCCTTCCCTGACAAGGACTTCTTTCCGGACATCAGCAGCCTCTACATCGACGCCATGGCTGACGACACTGGTGTCAACGCGAACCTAAACCCCAACCTGAACGCGAACCCGATTCCTCCTCCAGCACCGTACGTAATCTGCTCCTATCTAATTCAGTTTCTGTTGCAGTTTCTTGTACTAGCTCTTGGAATAGATGTGATCTGCTTATTCTGGTTGAATATGATTTGTTCGTCTATTCTGCTAGTATACATGATTAGATTAATTCCAGCACTTATAGTCATGATTTATTATTACTTATTTTGGATTAAATATTATGGTAATTTGCTTATATTTTCAACAATTATGAGGGGATATAGTTGATCTTGACATGGAGATGATGGAGAGGTGACGCACAGACTCCCCCTATGCCACAAAGGAGTTGTTGATGACGATGGTTTCGATTTCCACTGGTGGCCTCGGAGTAGCAATATCTTCCCGCTCCTTGAGTAGAAGAAGACCTTTGACTCCGCCTTCGCCTCTATACATCTAGGGAAAATAATGGTGTAGGTTTTTGGTCGATGTAGAGCTCCTCGTAAAAACACAGAGGTGAGGCGACACACGAGGGTTAAATGACCCCCATGGCGCGGCGGGGGTATAAGGCCATGCCATGGGGCCACTTTGATCTGTGTGACCACCTCTATTGACTTCTTCTGCCCATGGTCTTAGTTCCAATAAAAACTTCCGTGTTATTTTTCTCAAATTATTTGAGCACCCAAAGGTCCTTGAAACATCAAAATACAAAAAGAAGGTTTTCTGCATCCTAGAAATTAAATACCAAAACAAGATATACGAAAGTCTTACAAATCAAATAAATAACTAGAAATAAAGTCTAATTCATATAACATTATAAACTATCACTATATGATAAAAATATGATGATATAAAATGCATGTATCACGGCCTTACACAACTCATTGCCAAGGAGATCCCAATGACACATATGGAAACCATCGGTAAAGCCATGTACCATGGGGCTTTTGAGGGATGCATTTGGAAGAGTGTTTTTAACTTCTTCAGCTGCAAAGTCCTCTTCAAGCATAATCATACCCTTCTAGGTCACTTTCTCATGCACACGTTTAACAGACCTTGATAATTTGGCTACCCTTCCGATGAGTACAAGTTCAAACAGAAGTTATGAACCTCACTCTTGATATCATCCGCATTATCATATAGAGAACCATCATCACGTTGTAGGGTATTAATAGAATTAATCCTTTTACAGTGTGTTGCATATGCGTGAAAACATGCAGTGTTATGATCACCAGAATGCAACCACTTGATTGGAGAAAGGTTCTTAATCCAAATCTCTTCGTGGAACAAGACCTCATTTACTCTCTCCCATGATCTTCTTTTCTTCTCTTGATGGGCCTCGACCCACTGAATCATTGTTTGATCCTGATTGAGACGATGAAGCAAATGCAGCATCACATGAGTACTGGGTGTATGTTTAAGTATGAAAATGGCTGGCACACGCATGGAGATTATGATAAAGTGGTTCAGGATTAGGAACGACAACATTCAGAATTTTAAAAAAGAGGTTGTTCAATCTCAGAAGGATGCTAGACCGTGTTCGGAAGGATGACCGTTCTTTGCTGTACCTTCATTTACAACAATAGCATTTGAGAAAATTAGCCTTCAATCCAAGATCTCCATAATTAATGAAACAAATTTGTAACAGGATCAGGAGTAGACGGGCCCTAATTTTTTTTTGAGGGCATGACGGGCCCTAAATAACACCAAATGCATGGATGCACAAATTAACTCACTTGGGCGTCCATCTGGGCTTGCAGCGCATCACGGCCTCAACCATCGCAAAAGGCCCATATGTTGTAACACAACGGTCAAACTGTGTCGTGCCAATGTGTTATGTCTTCTAACAAAAAATATGTTTTCCTAAAAAAAAAGATTATGTTTACGGACTCGCACTCATATTGATTTGATGGCATATGTTGATATCATGATATGCGCCTCCTTATTGCTGGATAAGATAATTATTCACGTTTTCGCTTTTTCATTGAACTGCCAAATGTAGCTCAAAGGGTATTTCTCTGACAAACAACCGTCAGAGTTTAAGAATACATCTATCTGAACAATGGAGTTAACTAGCAGGAGGATGTAATTCGGTGAGCTATCAGTTTCAGTTGGGTTGACAGGGGTACAGGAGAAAATGGATGCCCAATCCCCTAGGCCAAAGGTCGGCCAGATACTGTACCGCTATTCCGATCAATTCGTTGTCTCTCTAATCTACTGTGCAGCAATCAAGTAAAGCCGACTGTCATCGGGATCTCTCATATTTTCTCTGGACAAAAAAACAAAATTCAAGTTTTAAATACACAGGCAGTTGTAGTGATATATACATATATATACAGAACATATTGAGAGAAAAAAAAGGCGATATAGACTATTGTACAAGACATATATGATGTGATCGACGAGTTAGTTGTTGGCGAATTTAAGCTGGATGGGAAGTGAAGATATATATGTGTAGAGTCATCCACGTACGTGTCAAACCGAACTAGCTATACCTATTTGGATGCAATAATTAATTAGGAGCGACATATTATGACCGATGGTGCTATCTAGTGAATGATAGTACGAGATTTGTTACCCAACCTGCCAGCTCTATGAGCAAACAAAAGCTGAAAAGCACCGGGGAAAGAAAACTGCTAGAATAAGTACCAAGTACCTCTCAGAAAAAAAAGTACCAAGTTCCTCTATAGCTTAATTCTGGTGGCATGCAAGCCTCCTTATCGTTTCCCCGCTCGCAGCTTTGTGGGCTATTGGATCGCGGTAACCAGTTAATCTAGCCATTAATTTGAAGAAATGAATAAATTATATTTTTACTGCAAGATGAGTCTCTTAAGTTACATGCCGAAACAAATTTAGACGGGAAGAAAGGTCTTTGCTTTACCGAAAATACCTTACTGCCACTCCGCTAAAATAGAACTTGGACTCGGACAGGTGACCGTTTTATTCTACCTATTGTAAGTTTCTTTTATCTTTCTCTTTTAACCTAGAAACGGTGCCGAGGCCCACTACTCTACGACGCCCCCTCCTTGGAGCTACATATCCGTTGTTGCAGCCCCTCATTGTGGTGCCGAGGAAAGCGAGTATGAGAAGTACGGGCCTAAACAGAAGAAAAGGTGTACATTTCTACAAGCTGGCCAAGTTGTGTTGAAACAAAATGAAGATTTTTTTTTGGAAATGGGCGCATATATTAACGAAAACGTTTAATGTTTACACCCGGCCTCTGCATAACTAGGATGCACACAACCACACAAACGACAGAGCTAGAGGACAAAGAGAAGGCAAACATTACAAAAAGCGGGTAATGAAAAGCTAAGACAGATCAATCCTCAAGTCACGCGGCCATCCATGTCGGGAGAAAATATCCCTCGCCGTATCCTCCAATTGCGTATATCTCTCCACAAATAAGTCGCGAAACTCCGTACGTTGGAGAGTAGTCCATGATCGAAGAAGAGCCGTTGCTCTGTAAATAACCTGCAGAGGTGAAGACATAATGTTATTAAAAATCTTGTCATTTCTACCCAGCCATAGCGACCATATAATGACAAGCGCTCCCACCCTAAATAAAATTCTGTACTTATCAACAATTCCATGCAACCAATTACCAAAAACATTGGTTACTGAACTTGGAGGAGATAAATCAGAAGCTATTTGGATGAATGACCATATAGAACGAGCAAATTTACACTGGAAGAATAAATGGCGAATTGTCTCATTATGATGACAAAAAACGCAATGTGAACTTTCCTGCCAATTCCTCTTTGCAAGATTATCTTTTGTTAGAATTACACCTTTACGTAAATAACATGCAAAAAATTCGTCTTAAGAGGTATTTTCACTTTCCAAATCTTACTATTGTCATTGACCGGGATATCCGGTTGGACCAAAGCTCTATAAAGTGATCCAACAGAAAATTTACCACTTTCTAGTAATTTCCATTTGAACACGCCCACACCATCCGACAGTTGTATCATGGATAATCTTAAAAAAAGATTGTTCCAAGATACAAGTCTAGGACCAGTGAGGGTTCTTCTGAAAGACATATTAGGAGGATTCTTCTCCAACACAGTGGCAATAGTATCTCCTTTATGTCTAACAATAGAATATAGAGCTGGATATTGTTCACGAAGAGTAGTTTGGCCAAGCCACTTATCTTCCCAAAACCTAATCTGTGATCCATCCTTAATCTCAAAAGTACCAAAACAAAAGAAATGTTTTTTGGTGGCCATGAGCCCTGCCCAAAAGTGTGAATTCCCGGGTTTCCAAACCACTTGAGACACTGCTTTAGACCCCACATATTTCCTCCATAACATGGTTTGCCACACGCCATCTTCAGTAAGTAGTTTAAAAAGCCATTTGCTCAGGAGCGCGGTGTTTTTGACTTGCAAATCATGTATGCCTAGTCCACCAAACTCTTTCGGACGACAAACCACATTCCATCTGGCTAATCGATACTTATTTTTCTCACTATCCCCTTGCCAAAAAAAATCTTGATCGGAAATAATCCAATTTGTTCAAGATACCTTTTGGTAATGGAAAAAACGAGATCATATACAATACCATGTTAGTAATTACTGAATTTATGAGTACTAGTCTTCCACCAAGGGATAACAATCTGCCCTTCCAACTATTCAGACGCTTTTGTAGCCTTTCCTCAACAAGTTTCTATTCAGCTATCGTGAGCCGCCGATAATGAATCGGTATTCCCAGATAGTTGATTGGAAACTGCCCCTGATCACAGCCGAAAAGTTCAGCATAAAGATGGGCCTCTTATTGGGTCTCGCCAAAACAATATAAATCACTCTTATGAAAGTTAATTTTAAGTCCAGATAGCAGTTTGAAACGAAATGAAAATGGCGCGGCGAAGCGCTCATTTTCACCTAGTACTTCGTAATTTCGTGTACAAGATGAATGGAAGTGGTGACTAGCTAAAGGACCTCTTCAACCTTATTCGTTAGTTGTTGCCTAGTTGCAACTAGCTTAGCTAGCAGTACAACATACTAGTCTCACTTGCTTCTGTACTAGTGCCAACTGCCGCAACTAGCTGCCTCCTTGACCCAGCAAGCAAAAGCTATCCCGTTCCGTTTTATTCTAAGATTGCATCGTCCAAATACGTACGATTGTTCTCACACTTGACGCCAAATGGTCACTTTTTAGTTCATTAGCATTCCGACCGATCTCCAAATGGCCGACTCCTAATTGGTGTTGGAGCCTGCCGATCGATATCTCAAATTAATTACTCCCTCCGAACCATATTACTTGACTTGGATTTGTTAAAATTTGAATGAACCTATATACTAAATGGTGTCTAGATTCATCCAAATCTAAACAAATTTGAGTCAACTAATATGGGTCGGAGGGAGTACTAATTAACTCCATTATTAGTTTAGCCAGAGAAACGAGATAAAATTATAGAGCGCATGTTGCACAATCTGTATGTGCAGGGTATATATATCGATATGGACGATATACTAGATGGCAAACCAATCACAAGGGCTTAACTATTTCCCAGCCATTTGGCCAAGCTGCATGCATGCTAGCTAGCTCTGCAGTACTGCAATAGTGCAAATAAGATCAGATCAAGCCGTCGACGAGGGCGTGCAGGACGCGCGAGTGTTGGGAGACCAAAAAAATGGCAGCTCTCTTGTCTCCAGAGGCAGAGTCGCGCCACCGAGCTGCTGCCATCCTACCATTTCTACGCATACTGTACGAACGAACAGTTCCCCTCTCGATCGATCAACTTCTAGTTGCTCCTTGTTGCACGCACGATCATGATGCGTATGCACGTGTTTGCTTGTTTTTTTGCAGAGGAGATGACGGTGCGTCTGCAAGAAAGAGGCCGCCGGCGAGCTCCTCCTCCTCCAAGAGCGGCAAGAAGAAGCTGGTGATCACCATGGCGCTCTTCGTCTCCTCCACCTTGCTCGTGCTGGCCGTCCTCAAGACCAGGACACTCCTCTACGGCCGGATACTTCTGCTACATCATCATCGTCCAGCTCCTACGATCACGATTCCGCATCCGCCCTACGCCACGCACCGGCGCGTCCACTGGGACAGCGTCGCCGCTTCCCTGTCAGACGCGACGAGAACGTCGCCAGCGTCCGTGGCTCTGCTCAACTTCAGCCCGGCGGAGGTGAACCGGTGGAGGAAGCTGCAGCTGCCCGGCGGCGGCTCGTCGTCAGTCCGAGGGGTGCGGTTGCAGCCCGTGGACACCAGCGTCGTCACCTGGGCCGCGCTGTACCCGGAGTGGATCGACGAGCGCACCAACAGCAGCAGCACGTGCCCCACCCTCCCCGACCCCCAAGATCTAGGAGGCCAGCGCTTCGACCTCGTCGCCGTCAACCTACCCTGTAGAAACAGGAGCAGCAGCACCAGGGACGTGGCCAGGCTGCATCTGCAGCTCGCCGCCGCTAAGCTCGCCGTGGAGGTGCATTCGTCGTACGTCCTCGTCGTTTCCGACTGCGTCCCACTCCCCAACCTCTTCCCCTGCAAACACCTCCTCCGCCGCCATGGCCACGCCTCGCTCTACGCCACCAAACCCGCCTACCTCCGCCGCCGCGTCAGCCTCCCCATCGGCTCGTGCGATCTCGCCCTACGCCTTCCCGCTTCTGACCACCACCACGATCAGCCCAAGCGGCGGCGTGAGGCTTACGCGACGGTGCTGCACTCGTCGGACGCCTACGTGTGCGGCGCCATCGCGCTGGCGCAGAGTATCCGGCAGCAGTCCGGCACGAGCAGGGACCTGGTGGCACTGGTGGACCACAGCAGTGTGGGCCCCGAGCAGAGGGCCGGCCTAGCGGCGGCCGGGTGGCAGGTGCGGGCCATGGAGCGCATCCGCAACCCCCGCGCCGTGCCCGGCGCCTACAACGAGTGGAACTACAGCAAGCTCCGCCTGTGGCAGCAGCTCACCGACTACCGCAGGGTCGTCTTCGTCGACGCCGACCAGCTCGTGCTCCGCAACGTCGACTTCCTCTTCGACGCGCCGGAGGTGAGCGCCACGGGCAACAGCCGGACGCTCTTCAACTCGGGCGTCATGGTGCTCGAGCCCTGCAACTGCACCTTCGACATGCTCATGGCGCGCGTCCACGACGTCCGCTCCTACAACGGCGGCGACCAGGGCTTCCTCAACGAGGTCTTCACCTGGTGGCACCGCCTTCCGCGCGCCGTCAACGTCCTCAAGTACTACAACCACCACCGCGACGGCGATGAGGACGCTGCCTCGGCAACGTCGGAGGAGGAGAAGCCGTACGTGATGCACTACCTGGGTATCAAGCCGTGGCTGTGCTTCCGCGACTACGACTGCAACTGGAACGTGCCGCCGCTGCAGCGGTTCGCCAGCGACGAGGCGCACGCGCGGTGGTGGGCGGTGCACGACCGGATCGAGCCCAAGGAGCTTGCCACCAGGTTCTGTGCGCTGGAGGCGAGGCACAGGGAGGCGCTGGAGTCTGACCGGAGGCAGGCGGAGATGGCCAACGCCAGCGACATGCACTGGAACCGCACCATCACCGACCCAAGGAAACTCTCTCCCTTGCCAATGGCATCCACCGCTTAATTCATCAGTCATCACATCCATCCATTGTTGCTTCCATGCTTTGCACGGTGGTTTCTGTAATTGATTATCACAAAATTATACTCCAACTTAATTCTTCATCAGCATATAATTTCGATGAAGTGACCGAAACGGTCTAATTCTTCAAACTATGTTTTCGCGTTTTGCTCATATATACTATCCGTTCTTTTTTTTCCAGCTTAAAAGCTTCCAACTTCATAAAAAATGATGATAAACAGCAAAATAATACAGAGTTGTTCTCAATTGGCATTCCAGCCAAAATGAGCATACGGCCATCTCCCCTCTCAGAACCTTAATGTTTTTCTCCCTAAAACAGTTCAGAAGGAAAGAAAATAAAACGAACTGATCGACAATTGCACTTAGAACATCCACACACCTCAGCAGGGAAACTCTACTACATCAACTAAAACAGGGCGAAACAAACTATCGTAGACTGAAGACTTTCCTGGAGCTCAACATTCCTTTTTATAGCTATTTTCTCAACCACTCCTCATGCTTCTGGCCTTCTTGTGGTAGAGCTCGGTTGCCACCACCAGCAACAACAGCAACAACTTGGCTCCTAAGAGTTGATACTCTCTTATTTTTCTCTTCTGCATAATTAACTAAGGCAATAACAAGTGAGATACATAAGTAATAAAACAACTTGGATATTTTTTCTGAAAACTGATGAATTCCATTAACTTGACAAATGTTCTTGGTTACAATCTTTTAGGACCCATCCCAACACGCATGGAGGGCTGTGCCTTGCAAAACACAAGTGGTACATTCTATACGGCTAAAACTAGCAATCGCATGACGATCCGGCATGTTATCTTCTCTCGCAACCTTCTTGAACACGTAATCTGGTAGCAGATTTACAAGTCGATGGATGTCTGAAATAATACTCGAGGTGTAGGAGCGATCCTTTTCAGGAGAACCTTCCTTTTGTACCAGCACTGCACAGTCTCTCTCAATGATCAACCCAGTATCAATTGAGATCAGGGCCTTTTTTAGGCCTTTCACACAGGCAAGGGCTTCAGCTGATTCTGCACTGCCAAGCAGACCAACTTATCTGGCCAAGGTGGTTACGAACTATAGGCTATAGCACCCCAGGAGGCAAAATTCGTTTCCGTTATATAGCTAGCATCTACGTTGAGGCACTGCCAGACTTTCCTTTGGTGGTTTCCATCCAGAAGTTTTCTCCTCTTTTTTGTTCCCCGGTCTGAGGTCCTTTATATGCAACATTGGGTTCTTTCCCTTTGTATCTCTGGATGATATGAGATTCCTTTGATTTACTGCAACTTGCTAATATTTGCATGTAATTGTTCAGAAACTCCGTCGAGTGAGAAATTCCTGCCTTGCCATCGCTGAAGATGGTATTGTTTCTCAGATGTCTGTCTCTCCGCCAGATCATCATCATTTTCTCCCGCATCTCCGGTCTCAGGGCACCTAGAATGTTTAAAGTCCATTCTTTGCCACTGTTTCTTAGGTTCTCTTCAGGAGGGAGCTCCCAAACATTTCTCATGCTTTCCCGTAAGGCCACTGACTTAGTGCACCTCATCGTTGCATGATATCCATCTTCCTCCTCTCTTCCACATATAGTACACGTTGCGTAAATTGTCATATTTCTGGAGCATCTATTTTTCTGAACTGCGAGTGCATCAGTTGCGAGTACAATTTTTTTTTTGTTGGGAGTGGCGAGTACAATTTTAAAAGACAGATTTGTGCACTACAATGAGGAACCATACAAAGTGTAACTCGTATACATGAATGAAAAGAAAATGTAGCAATACTATAGAGTGAGAAAGTATGGAAATACAAAAAAAAAGTGTATATAAATTTACAATTAAAGCGTGCAAGAGTTTCATATAAGACTGGTAAAAGTGAAATACCAAGTAAATATCTACCAGGTATATCTAAGTCCCTTAGTACCAATATTCAACTATAACAATGAAAATACTAGTCCACCTAGAACATATATTTTCCTTATTACTTTCTATATTTTATAATAATATTAGAATCACAATCTACTAAGAAAGGACATTTATGAAAATTCAATACTTGAGAAAATTCAACAAGGAATCTGACTTGTCTCTATTATGAGCAGCACCATAAACAAAAAATAAATTCTAACAGAAAATAGAAAGTTTATCTTTAATCAACATCCTAATATGACACCCACCTCCCCCAAAGTCAATAATGTCATACACATCCTCATTCACTCCCAAAGCCATACTCCAAGATAAACCTTTTGAAGGCACCACATGCCAAAAAAAATCTTTCTACCAGAAATATCACTAAGTCATTCCAAAGGAATCTCTTCATTTTTTGTATCAGAAAATCCAATAAAATCTAAATTATTGTATTTAGCAGCATCTCCAATTCTACAATATTTATCATAGTCATTTATCCCTCTAATACTCCAGTAATCACTATCCATAAAGATCAGATATTAATTCTTCTACTAACCTTCACATTAAATCTATGAACAAAATTACCTCTACATGTACCTCTACCAATATAATTACTATGTTTATTTAGTCTACTCAAGAAAGATAAACCTTTAATAACAGAATCTAAAACTTCATCATCCCTATTAGATTCACTATTACTAGCTACAAATCCTGAATGGTCTCGGGACCAAAGCTATCTAGCATTGAACCCCCATCCAAACTTAAACTACCAGGTCCCCCTCTTACTAGCATTAAACAAATTAAATCTAGCTTCATATAGTTCCTTAATGGCATTTATAGCATTTTCATCCTCTAAAGTACTTCTGCACATACTATTACCAATATTAGAAACAACATTACTCAACATAAGACTATCAGATTTATGGACAAAAGGCATACCGGGTACAATTTGGCTCAAGTACCCCCTCCTCTGTTCATCTATAACATCATCAGTTTGCTTCTGTTTGTTTTTGGATTTAGCGTCTCTCCCACTAGTCATGTTCTGCTACTTTTCTTCATGAGATTTGTCCTTCTTGGTTTTACTCTACATACCTTCTTCCATGTCCTCTACATTCTTCATTTTATGATTGATCTGTTCCATAGTTTTCTCACTCAAAACAATCTTCCTTGCAAATTCATAATCATATTCCTCAATCTCCTCCATGGTATTAGCAGCCTATAGATTGTTAAGACTATCATTGTCGTCCTCCTTTATCTCATCTTCTCTATCTCCTGTCAGCATAACTTTGTTCTCCATCTTCCTCTACCACATTATTCGTCTGCCCAACTGTTGGTTGAACTTGTACACTGAACATATTCTTTAGAAACATTTCATGCCAGGGATTATGCTCCAAAATCTTATCAACATCCATCATACTGGATTGAGCCTCCTCAACATTTTGCCCATTACCACTAGTATACACATTCTGTTAAGAGACAACCTAGTTGGCACCACATTCCCTTTTTTCCTTCTCTTAGGATCCCTAGCATCAGGTTTGCTACTATTTTTTACTTATGTTCTCTCCATCTTGTCACACCACCATCATACCATTTGCAATAGGACCACCCAACTCTACAACTTGCTCCACCTCAAAACCAATGTGATATATGTAAGACTCCACTGTTAGTTGACTAAACGTGGATCAATCAAGCGGCACCGCTATCTGAGCTACGCACATTGGCCACTTCCTGTAGCACCACCTTGCCCACGACTCGTAGATTACGACACTCATAGACATGGGCGCTTGTAGCTCGCCACCATCCACCGTCCCTCACGCCATCTAGTGTTTCCTATTCGCTGCAATGAAGACTGGTGCTCACAACTCAGCGCACCAGAGGTTGCCACTCCGAGCTCGCCGCAATACTCTTCGGCTTGAAGATGTGGTTTTCGTTCCCATCACCGATGGTCACCATCCGTAGCACCGCTCATCTTCACCGGCCTCGTGCACCATTACAACACTAGCCACTCATGATCGTAGCTCTGTCGCTCCACAGTTGTAGCACCATCTGCCCGTAGTCGTAACTGCATCAAAGCTTGCCACCATGTGCTTCAAATTCACTACACCAATGCGACGAATATGCCGCTGATGCATGTTACCGCCGCCATGGACATATTGATGTAAGCGGTTCAGCAAGGTAGCTTGCCACCTCGTTTGACAAAGCTGGTTATCCAATTAATGTTGCAAAACAATTGTAGTTCTCCATCGCCTCCATGCACGCACAACTTCAAGCGTACACAACCATTACTACCAATGCGGCCATTACATGTTGAGGGCAGTGATGCTACCAAGTCATGGCCATTTCTACAAAATACTCCATTGTCGTCTACGCGGTGTTGCAAAGGGAGGAAGGGAGGAGGTTGGAGCCATGTGCATTTCTGGATCCCCGTGGACACTACAGGAATACATGGATACGCCGACGGCCAAACGTCGGAACCGTCGATGTAGACCGTGATCAGGCCAGCCCCCCAAGCAGCTGTTGGCGTAGAATTTCCATCGGCGTAGCCTACGCTATGCCGACAGCTGCCCTCGGCGTAGCTATTTTCCTTTTACCTTATTAAACTTTGAAAAATCATAACTAAATCATTCTAATTCAGAAAAATACAAATAATATATCAAAGTTTGTAGGAAAATAAGATCTATCTATCTACACTCAAATATTACACATTTGTAAATAAAAATTAAGTGAAACATAAAACATGATATATAATTTAAAACAGATATAAGAAATTTTAAAAACAATCCAAACAATGATAAACCTTCGCGTGGTGTCATATTATGTGACATGGTTAGAAGGAAAATATCAAACTTAGAATATTGATTATGTCTCAAAAAAAACCTTTACAAAATGACCTATCTCGTTCGAGATTTTCTGGCTTTCGGGTCAAATAACCAATGTTATGGCTAGAATCAAGGCATAGTTTATGATAATGTGTCCATATTGTGTATACATGTACACCATGGAATGGCGAACAATATTGCAGGAGAAAATTTTTATTTTCGTCGTACCAAAAATCCATTTTCCATTTCCCGAGTGCAAAAAACAAACAATTTTATGAAGCAACCACCAAATGGTTAATTTAAAATGCTACCACCATATTTTTCCAAAATATTATACCACCTTACATGGACAATGTCTAAACAGGGGGATCTCAAACCTTTCCGTTTATCCCTGGTAAAAAGACAAATTTCTGCTGAATCTGTAAGAAGTGGGTTAGATATGAACTATAGGTACATGATCTGATGCTCATGATTTTTTTTAATAATTTTTAGGTTTACAATATGCTATTTTATCAGAGATCCACTTCAAGTTTATTGAGGATCAGCCTCGAGCTAAGAATCTCCATGCCCGTCGTTCGACAAAGTTTGACGATAGTTTAAAACGAACATAAGAAATTCAAAAAACAATCCAAACAATGCAAAACCTTCGCATGGTGTCATATTATGTTACATAGTTAGAAGGAAAAATATCAAACTTAGTATATTGATTATGTCTCAAGAAAACCTTCATAAAATGACCTATCTCATTCGAGGTTTTCTAAGTTTCGGGTCAAATGACCAATGTTATGGCTAGAATCAAGGCATAGTTTGTGATAATGTATTCATATGATGCAAACATGTGTATCATGGGATGACGAACGATGTTGCAGGAGTAAGTTTTCCTTTTTGTCGCACCAAAAATTTATTTTCCATTTTCCGAGTGCAAAACACGGGCCGTTTTGTGAAGCAACCACCAAATGCCTACGGTTTTATGAAGCAACCACCAAATGCCTAATTCAAAATGCTACCACCATATTTTTTCAAAATACTATACCACCTTACATGGACAATTTCCTAATACGAGAGCTCAAACCTTTCTGTCTATCCCTGGTGAAAAAGACAAATTCCTGCCGAATCGGTAGGAAGTGAGTCAGATATGAACTATAGGTACATGATCTGATGCTCATGATTTTTTACAAAAAGCATTTTTAGGTTCACAATAGGCCATTTTATCAGAGATCCACTTCAATTTTATCGTGCCTCAGCCCCGAGCTAAGAATCTTCATGTCCGTCATTCGACAAAGTTTGACGATAGTTTAAGATAGGCATAAGAAATTTAAAACCATCCAAACAATGCGAAACCTTCGTGCGGTGTCATGTTATGTGACATAGTTAGAAGGAAAAATATTAAACTTGATATATTGATTATGTCTCAAAAAACCTTCACAAAATGACATATCTCATACGAGGTTGCCAAAAAGCCATTTTTTATTTTAAACGGGAAAATAAAATTATGTCTAGAATCATGGCTTAGTTTGTGATAAGTTGATATTGATATAATATTTGGATTCCTCTCATTTTTATGATCAATTTAGACATATTATTTTTCGAATTTCCATTTACGGATTTAAAAATATTAATTATTCCATATTAAATAGAAAATACAAAAATCATTATATTTTTATTTTAATTCAATAATATTTTACTTATTCATTATTGTTTACTTAAATAATTTTTTATAATTTTGAAAAATACAAACATGTGACATGATGATATAAGAGTTAATAGGATTGATATCATAGTATTAACAATAATGTATAAATTGCTTTGCGAAAACAGATTCTGAAGGAACAAAAAAGTTAAGCGTGTTCCGAAAAATTTAACCAAGACTATAATTTAATAAAAAATTAAGTGTAATTAGTATTAAAAAAATTTAAAAATTACTTTTCTGAAAAACATTATTTTTGCAACCGGCGTAGGCTATACCGACAGCCGCTACGCATGGGGCAGCCGTCGGTGTAGCGTAGCCGACGGTATTTCAATACGTTGACAGCCTCCGTGCGCTCCACCAAGGGAGATCTTTGCCGAGGATCCTACGGAGGGTAGCCGTCGACGTAGCATATGTCGAGTGTTTTTTGACCTATGCCGACGGCTTTTAGCCCTCGGCATCGCGCACGTCCTGTAGTGTGAGAAGATATGTAGAAATATGTGTTAATGGAAAGAGACATGGAAAGCAGGGTGGGACCCATATTGCTTGTCTAGTATCAGTTTTGGTCATCATATAGTGGGACTCGTGTTGCGCGCTAGGGCAGGAGGGCGCAAGCGACACAAATGTTCGCACATATTCAATACAACGTTCATGTGTTTATAAATTAATTTTCAGGTACGCAAATAATGCATAGCAATATCTAAATTCATCTTCACATACATAGAACACTATTCGTGTTCATAAGAAGAATTCACATACACCAATTAATATGTTCATTAATTTTTAAAGATATATATACCTCCATTCGAATGAATAAGGTTTATAAAATTTAGTTAAAATTAAACTTGACAAAGTTTGACCAAACAAATAAAAAATACCAGTATAAACGATACAAAATAAATACATCATAAAAATATATTTTATGCTAAATGTATTGACATTGATTTGGTATTTGTAGTTGCTCATATTTTTTCCCAAAATATTGGTCAAACTTCCACGTGCTAGGTTGATCCGAGGTACCATGTTGTGTTGCCGAAGGTTTTTTTGGACGAAAGCTCGGCGCTTTGGCGTCAGCGCTGCATGCATATGTCGTTACTCTCTTGGGATCTTCGGCGTGGTTACCTTTCCTGTGTATAGGCTCTAGGTGAAAACCCTTAACCGTCTCGGTCTCGACAACATCGACGTTCTACATCGTTACCATCTTTGGGCGTTGTTGTGGAGCTTCGGCATCTCACATTCTCTCCAGTATTATTGTAGACAAGTTCGGATCCTGTCGAGACATTCTCGGTGCTGCCGTTGGGCATTCCAGACGGCCACCTATCTTATACACATGACTTGGTTTCACCGCTCTAAGCTCCGTTATCCAGTGGCATGACTGGTGTTTTTTCTAGGTGTCATATAGTTTTTTTTTAATAATCTAGGGGTAGCTACGGAATAATCTTACGAGCTGGCGTTTGGTCTAGGCTTTTACCTTCTTTAAATTGTGGATCACGAACTAATCTTTTGTGCCATGAGGTGGTTGTCTCGTACGAAATGTTCATGGATGTAGCATTACTAAAAAAAAATATCTTTAATCTATTGTGTAAAAAGGTTCCCTTGTTACCTTATTTAATCGGTTTGGTCGTCGGAAAGCCTGCTTCAAAGGGGATGCCTATACACCAAGCAGTGCGGCCCGGTGTCCGCGCCGCACAACCCAGCGGGTGTTGCTGGCCCGCGCTGTCTTTTCTTTTTTCTTCCTTTTTTTCTATTGTTTCTTTTCTGTATTTTATATTTTCAAATGCAAAAAATTTCACATGAACATTTTTTAATTTTGGATTTTAAAAAATATGAAAATTTTCCAAAACCCAAACATTTTCTGAATCTGAATTTTTTTCAAATTTTGAACTTTTTTGAATCTGAACATGTTTCAAACTAAACATTTTATAAAACTGAACAGTTTTCAAAATCTGAATATTTTTTGAATCTGAACATTATAATTTTTTTATTTTTTTGAAAGAAATTGGTATCTGAACTGTTTAGAAAATCTGAACAGAAAGCGGACAGCAAAAAACGCACAAGAATAGAACGAAATACGAATAGAAAACCCGAACTGGATCATAGGCCCGGCCCCAAACAATGGAGGAGGGTAGTGGTCGGAATCTCAGTAACTCTTATGTGGGCTAATGGTCTCACATTTCCGCGAAGAACACGTTCACTACCCTCAAGGCGTTTGCAATGGGTTGGGCTTTTTATGAAAGACCCAATCGTTAGAGATACTACTATCTACTTGTTCAGTTACTGAACCAATATTCCGCTAAAAAAAGAAAGTTACTGAACCAATATTGGTGTCTCGTGAATATATGATGGAGAAAGAGATGTCATGATTGATCACGTGAAGCAAGCTAGCCGACATGGATCCCGTCCGTGAAGCAATGGAACGAATTCGATCCGACAAGAACTGACCGATGATGCATCTCTCTCCTCCTCTCTCTCTCTCATCTCGGAGAGGAGTATATACAGTGCATTGTTGCCACCCATTAATTCATTCAAATGCCCTGCACACACAGTAGTGACTGACAGAGACTCAGAGAGTTATACTACTATGGCAGCAATGGCGTCCGGCTCACCTGCTCTGCTAGTACTGCTCCTCCTCCTGCCGCTACTCTTCTCCATCGACGGCTGTGCTGCAGGCACAACAACGCCAACGATACGAGCTCAGCGCGGCAAGCCCAACACCAACAGCAAGCAGCCACCGGCACCGGCAGTGCGCGCCCTGGTGCAGTCCACCTGCAACGCCACCACGTACTACGACCTCTGCGTGGCCGCCCTCGTGTCGGACCCGCACAGCTTCACCGCCGACCTCCGCGGCCTCTGCGCCATCGCCGTCTCCGCGGCTGCCACCAACGCCTCCGCCACGGCATCCGACCTCGCCAACGCCACCTCGTCCTCCTCTGCGGCCACCCCAGGCCCGGTCGCGGGGTCGGCAGAGCCGGGTAGCGATGGGCGCGCGCACGTGCAAGCGCTTCTTCTCCAGGCGTGCGCGGCCAAGTACGGCGAGGCACGCGAGGCGCTGCTGGAGGCACGGGAGTCGGTTGGTGAGGAGGCGTACGACTACGCGTTCGTCCACGTGAGCGCGGCGGCGGAGTACCCGGCGGTGTGCCGGACCCTGTTCAGGAGGAAGCGGGTGGCGTACCCCGTGGAGCTGGCCAAGAGGGAGGAGGCGCTGGAGCACCTCTGCACCGTCGCCATCGATATCATCACGCTCCTCGCCTAGCCTTAGCTAGCTCTCGTGTGAAACTCCTGACTGCTTCCGAACTGAGATTTTCATCCAGAACTGTCACTAATAACTCGTTCGATGCAGTGCTTCGATGCTATATGGAGTTTTTTTTCCATAAGACTCCAACATGGAGCCAGGTTCTATAATCAGAGGATAACTTCTTTTTTTTTTTTGCGGGGGAATTAGAGGATTACTTCGATGCTATATATGCTCCTTGTGTATGTTAATCTGGCACGCATGTGATCAATATATGCATGCACCGCCATAATAATTATTTAATGAATGATAATACATGCGCAGCTGGTTTTGCGTTCCGAAATTCATCATATACAAACATGCACGTTCGAGTAACAGTTATCAACAGTTTGCTAGATCAAGCATAGGTGCGGCAGGATGGTTGTCCTCCGAGTTTTGATGATTACTACTCCCTCTGTTTTAAAATATAAGATGTTTTAGCTTTGTGAAGCAAAATGTTTCTAAGCTTGTTTCAGTATGTAAGTTCACTCAGGTTTGAGTGAATCTATACATTAAAAGAAGTCTAGATACATTTTATTCACAAATCTAAAACATTTTATATTTTCAAATAGAGGGAGTACTTGCCAAATACTTTGTAATTCATGATGTTTTGACTATACAAATGGTTTGTAAAAAGAGAGTAACAAGTTATCAAGAGGGAGAGAGACAAGGAAGTTAGAAAAGGCTGGTCACGGACTCTTCCCTTGTCTGCGTCCTGTATATTTGTTTCTACTGCTTGGACGAGAATCATCACATCACACGGAGTTGAATCGATTGGATGCATGGGCCCTAGAGCTTCAAACTAGGACGAAGCCGACACTGCACTGATGACCGAACATGTCTTAGCTACAGTAGCACAAATACTTGCCAGCAGATATTGTATTTCTCTGCAACATCGTATGCATGTGTCACGACCCTATAGCTTGGATCCGACTAGAAGGGGATTCAGGAGGGAATTGGATCTAGGGATCGAGAGAGAGAGAGAGAGGGGGGAAAGCACACGCAACAGCAAGGGGATTAGGGAATTAGGCCCGGTTTGTTATCAAAGTATTTTTAAAGTATAATATTTTGGTTTTTGAAAAAAATAAAGTATTAAATACTTTAAGGCGTTTGGATACAACAAATACTATGATTTTAAAACTGAAGTATTCTCTAAAACTATATTTTTTTGAAGTATTTAAGAAAGAAGCCAGGCCCTCTTTTTTCTAAAACTGAGAAAAGAGAAAAACTGAAGTATTGCTTTGCTAGGCACTAGAATACTATGGTGCTTGATATACTTTAGTTTTAAATTTTTTTTGTTGCCAAACTAGGCCTTAGGCTGTGTTTGATAGCAAAGTATTTTTAAAGTATTTCAGCAATACTTTAGTTTCTTAAAATACTACAGTTTAAAATAATTTGATGTGTTTGGCTATGATTAAATACCGTGGTATTAATACTTTATTATCTCTCAAATGTGCTATTTTTGAAGTATTGAAAAAACAACTCCGGACTTTTTTTTTCTAAAACTAAAGTATTGACATGGTTATACCCTACGGGTACACGATCTTAGCATACCTGGTCCAGCCCAAGGAAGGCCCATAAGAATATGCGCCAGCCTATGAAGACTTTCGGGTGGCCAGGGACCATGACGCCTTCAGATCCTTGGAGAGCAAGACTAGAATAGATAGAATATTTAAAAGGGCAAACCCTAAAACCTGTAACCGACTTGATCTGTGCCTGGGACCTTCCTATATCTATATAAAGGATAGGAGGGCACGACGAGGAGGGCACTTCATACCACCGCATACACATCTCCACGCCAGATTGCATCTGCGCACCCCTGTACTTTTCGGTTCCACTGTAATCAAGAGCAGACAAGCAGGAGTAGAGTTTTCCCTCCGGAGACCTGAACCTGGGTAAACCTCATGTCCCCGTGTTGCTTGTTTGCTAACCGTTCCGCGATCTTCGGCATCCCCATATTCTCTAAAACCCAAGCTCATAACAATGGGCATTGATGAGATTAAACCTCGTCAAGTATTGCTAGCCCAGACAAGTAAATACTATAGTCTTATAATACTTCAGTTTTATGAAAAAACTTTGTTGCCAAACTAGGCCTTCTTGTCCCTTTCCTATGTTCTCTCTAGCGCCTTATAAGTAGTTATAACAATGACGACTCAGTCACTAAAACATGACAGGGCTCAAGGCCAAACACACGCTTCTAGAGCCAACCGGTCCAAGGGATCTAGCCCAATATCGTGGTGGTATCACGGCAATATACCATGGATAGGCTAAAATTGAGGCCGATAGATGTGGAGGAATCTGGGGAAGGATGATGAAGTGAGGACCTCATACGGAAGAATAGTGGCAAGAACATAATATACCTAGGTTCGAGGCTCTCCTAGTGAGATAAAACCTCTACTCCTGCATCTAGATCTCATATATCATGGATAGTTGCTACGGTTACATTGGTGCTCCTTGAGTTGAGCTCTCTATGCCTCTAATGGCACTCTCTGGAGGATACCGAGGAAAAAGGAGTGCTCGTACATTAGCAGAAAGGAGAGGAGCCCTCTAGGGCCTCTCTCTATCGATCCCCTGGTGCTTCTTATAAAAGGGAGTCTAGGGGACAAGACTTGAGTCACACGCTTGGGCCTGATCAGACATGCTTGTTGTCCTATAGTGCTTGTCATTGGCATCTCTTCAGCATATTTCTTAGCATCTCCCTAAGATACCCAATATATTCCATGGCATCTCCTGAGATGCCAGGCATATTCCCTAGCATCTCAAAAGATGCCAAGCATATGCCATGCTACAAGTGCCAGTCTGATCCAGGGGCATCCCAAGAATGACACGCGACTTGAAGGGCTTGACCTGGCTTGAAGGAACGTCGATGTAGAGGTCGGTCATGCGTCTAGGGGTGAATAAGTGGGCATCCGGGGCGATGTAACTCGGCCCAAGTGCCCTAGGAAAAGAGGAAACTAGGGTTGGATCGTGGCTGACTCGGTCTGGGTGAAAAAGGGCCCATCCGGGACAGATTCTAGCCCAGCCGGGTCTAAGGTCGAGGCCTAGCCGAGTCTGACTCACTCGGCCCAGGCGGGGTCTGAGGTGGAGGTCCAACCGGGTCTGCCTCACTCAGCCTAGGCGGGAGCTTGCTTAGCGCAGCAAGGCGGATCTGGGATGGGCCGAATCATCCAAGGTTGGCCCATCCAAGGGAGAATGATTCGGTGAGGCGTTGCTTGACGGGATCTGGCATCGAGGAGGAGTGACAAGGTGGCATCTGGGTAGCATGGTCCCGCGGTGGGCTGAGTGAGATGCTTCCATGCCCACCTGGGTGAAGTGGAGGCAGAATGAAGCGAGCGGGAAGGGCGAGAGTTGGCAAGGTCGCGATGCGAAGTGGTGTTGCGGTGCCTAGGAGCCGGGAGACGGTGCCGAGCTGATGGCGTTGCCCCTAGTGGGCCGAGTCAAACTAGAGTCGGCCCAAGTTGGGATGACTCGGCTTGGGAGTTCCTGAATTAGGCCGAGGTAGACTTATCTCAGCCTAGCTCGAGTTTGCTCTGTCTTTTTATTTATTCCTTTCTCTATTTCTTCATATTATTTGTATCGAATGATTTCTCCTTATTGTCATCAAGTAAACGACTAACTTTAGGGTATCTGGGGTTATATCCCCGACATTAGTCCCCGAGGCTATGTGGGACTCATATAGTTGCACATAGGCTTTATACTAAAATATCACCAGAGTCGTATATTGACTCATAATCCGAATAATATGATCCAAATTCGGGTCATTTGACTCCCAATCTGAGTCATTTGATTTGACCCTTTTCGTTCGTCTTATTTTGACATATAGGCCCAAATCCGAGTCATATGACTTGAGTCATATTTTTACATATATATTCAAACCCGAGTTATATAACTCAAATCCGAGTCATATGATACAACATTTGACATATAACATTCATTAGGAAAGTTTGCATATAGCCATCGTGGGCTTTTGTCATATAACCCTTTTTGGGTGAGTTTTGGCATCTGGCCATCATGGACACTCGTCATATAACCCGTGGGTAAGATGTGACATTCGGCCTCCTTGGGCACTGGTCATATAACCCTTTTGGTAAGTTGCAACTTCTGACCTTCATGGGCACTGGTCATATAACCATTTTGGGTAAGTTTTGACATCTAGCCTTCATGGGCACTGGTCATATAACCCTTTTGGGTAAGTTGTGACTTCTGGTCTTCATGGGCTCTGGTCATATAACCCACTTGGGTAAGTTTTGACATCTGGACTTCATGGGCTCTGGTCATATAACCCTTTTGGGTAAGTTTTGACATTCGGGTTATATGACCCAAATCTGACATATGTCTCAAAGCGAAGTTATCCCATCCGAGTTATCCATCCGGGTTACATGACTCAAATCTAACATATGTCTCAAGTCCGAGTTATCCCATCCGAGTTACATGACTCAAAACTGACCTATGTCTCAAATCCAAGTTATCTAACTCAAAATCCGAGTTATATGACTCAAATCTAACATATGTCTCAAATCCGAGTTATAGTTTTTGAGATACAATATGATCTTACGATATGCTCGCAAACTGCCATAAATATGGATCCGAGATATAATTTTGAGATATGATTGACTTTATGATATGATGGCAAACCTCCATAAATATGGATCCGGAGTATAGATCCGAGATATAATTTTGAGATATGATATGTTGGCAAACTGCCATGAATTGGAATCCATGTTGGAGATATGCCCAAGAGGCAATAATAAAGTGGTTATTATCATATCTTCATACTTATGATAAATGTTTACATACCATGCTATAATTGTATTAACAGGAAACATTAATACTTGTGTGATTTGTAAACATAAAAGAGTCCCTAGTAAAGCCTCTTGTTAAACTAGCTTGTTGGTTAATATATGATCATGGTTTCCTGATCATGAACATAGAGATGTTATTAACAACAGGGTCATATCATTAGGAGAATGATGTGATGGACATACTCCTATAGTTAAGCATAGCATAAAGATCAAGTCATTTAATATAGTTCATTTGCTATAAGCTTTCTGATACATAGTAACCTAATTCCTTCGACCATGAGATCATGCTTATCACCATCACCGGAAGGATGCTTTGATGACATCAAACACCACACCGTAACTGGGTGGCTATAAAGATGGCATTGAGTGTTTGGAAAGTATGGGTTGAGACACATGGATCAAGAGTGGAATTTGTCCATCCATATGACGGATAGATATACTCTGGGCCCTCTCGGTGGAATGTCATCCAATTAGCTTGCAAGCATGTGACTGGCTCACAAGGGATCACATACCACGGGAACAAGAAAAGAGTACTTATCGGTAACGAGGTTGAACTAGGTATATAGAGATACCGACGATCAAAACCTCGGATAAGTAAACTATCGTGAGACAAAGGGAAATTGGTATCGTATGTAAGTGGTTCATTCGATCGCAAAGTAATCGTAAAAATATGTGGGAGCCATATGAATTTCCAGATTCTTCTATTGGTTATTGTTCAGGGAAGTGTCTCGATCATGTCCGCATAATTCACGAACCGTAGGGAGACACACTTAAGGATTCTATGTTGTTGAGTAGTTATGGAATGATGAGTAAGAGACCGAATGTTGTTCGGAGTCTCGTATGGGATACGGGATATCACGAGGAGATCCGGAATGGTCCGGAGAATAAGATTCATATAAGGAAAGTCCTGTTTCAGAGTTGGAGAATGATTCTGGTGTTTTCATCGGGAATGTTCTAGAATCCGGCACTCCGAAGGGGAAGGGTACATGAATGTGTCATAACAAGTTGGAATGGTTGCATCATGTACTAGGTGTCATCGCTGAGCAAAATAAAGGGATAAATCAAATCCTAGTTTGAAAAGTCAAACGCCAATTTGAAAAGCAAACGACAAGTTTGCTTGGTGGAGGGAGAGTAGGAAACCTAATTGGGGAGGAAGTCCTCTTCCCTCCACCTTGACCAGGAAGGAGGAGTTGGAGGAGGACTCCTCCTCCCAACGCCTCCTCCCACCTATAAAAGAAGGGGCAGGGGTGCCCCTCTTCCCTACACCTCTCACACCCAAACCCTAGCCCCAAGTCGCCGGCCACCTCCTGCTGCCGCCGCCTAGGGCCTCCTCTAACTCGGCGAGTTAGGGTTTCCCCAAACCCTAGCCGCCGGCCATGCCCTCCCCTTGGTTCCCTCTAAACCCTAGATCACCAAGGCCTCTCTCATACTCCACCATACTCGCTCCGGCTTAAGGCGAAGCCCTGCGAGATATCCCCTCTACTTCCGGTACCACGCCGTCGTGCTGCTGGAATCTCGAGGAGAGTGCTACAACCTCCGCTTTTCTTTGGAACAAGGAGAGGAAGGTCTTCATCAGTACCGAACGTGTGACCGATTGCGGGGCTGCAAAGCATGGCCATGGGAAGGATCGTCTACGCGATCTTGAGATCGGCAAGTGTACGACTACATCACCCACGAGAATCTGCTCTCGTTAACCGCTTTGGATCTTCGAGGGTTAGTATTCCATCGACTCGTTGCTAAAATCTAGTTGATAGATCTTGGCTTGATCATAGATTAGATCTTGATTGTGTGTTCATGCGGTAGAAATTTTTTGTTTTCCGTGCTACGAACCCCTACAGTGGTATCAGAGTCGTGTCTATATGTAGATCTGTTGCACGAGTAGAACACAATGGTCATTGTGGGTGTTGATGCTTTTGTTGTCGATTGCTTCTTGTGTACTTTGCATCTTGCGGGATGGTGGGATGAAGCGGCCCGGGCTAACCTTACATGACATCGTTCATGAGACTTGCTCCATGCTTGACATGCAACTTGTATTGCATAAGTGGCTTTGCGGGTGCCTGTTTCTCCCAACATAGTTAAGATTCAATTTACAACGGGTGATTGACAATACTAGTATCAATGTTGTGGTTCTTGTTCGTAAGTTAGAACTACACTTATTGAAAGCCCCAAACTACGTAAAACATGCAAAGAAAATTAGAGGCGTCTAACTTTGTTTTGCAGGGGTGTGTTGTGATGTGATATGGCCATGATTGTGATTATATTTGATGTATGCAATGTTTCTTATTGTAAGTTGGCAACCAGGAAATATATGGTTGTCTTTAAATTCTGTTAAGACCCGCGTGTCTATTCAAAGTAGTTGTAATAGTTGAAGCTGGTGGACGACAACCATGGAACAGCGTCATTGACCTTGATGCAATGTCGGTGATGATGGAGATCATGTTCGTGCTTGAAGATGGAGATCGGAAGCACAAAGAAGAAAGGCCATATCATATCACATATTATGAATTGCATGTGATGTTAATCCTTGATGCATCTTGTATTGCTTAGTTAACGACGATAGCATTATAAGATGATCCCTCAAGCACACAAATTTCAAGTTTTAAAGTGTTCATCCTTAGTAAGCACCGTTGCTAAAGCTCGTTGTTTCGAAGCACCACGTGATGATCAAGTGTGTTAGATTCTGCGAGTGTATACAACGTGAGCAAGCCAGATTTGCTCATGCGGAAGCTAAGGTTTGATCTTGACGAGCCTAGCATGTACAGACATGGTCTTGGAACACGGATCACCGAAAGGTAAAGCATGAGTCATATAGTAGATATGATGAACATGTTGATTGTTCGCCATTAAATCTACATCAACTCTCGTGATGATCGGTTTTGTTGTGGTGAATTTGGTTCGTGTGATCACTAAAACAATGTGAGGGATATTGTTTTGAGTGGGAGTTCAACAGCAATATGATTAAAAGTTGAACACTATTTATCATAAATTAAATCAAAGTGAATTTGCATAGTTGTTGTAGTCATTGGCATTCGTTTACCACCTTGCGCTTAGTTATAATTGAGATGATAGAACTATAGAATTCTGGTTAGTTACTTTACAAACTGGTATCGTATTGTTTTGAAGTGTTAATCTAAAGTTTAAAAGTCCCATTGCAAACTTTCAGTAAGTTTCGATTACTCTGTGAAATTTAATAGTTGGTATTAAATCAAGAGTAACGATTCTAGTGTTAGTATATATGTATCATGTTTATCTTCATGATTCTTGATATTCAAAGGATTGTCTTAATATCAAGGTTATCTAGGATCTGAAAGAGTTGTTTCAGAAACCATGATGTGTGGAAGATATTGTGATATCTGAAACGAAGTTTTGGTTGCAACATGATAGAGTATAATATGGAAAAAGTCATGTTCTCATATTTGATGAGAATTTGCAAAAGGTTGGAGACACTAGTTGTCCTAAACCTCCAAAAGGTTTTAGAGAGCAACATTATACTCGTGATTCACCGTTATAAGCTAAAAGTAGCTTGATCATGGATGATTCCATGATAAGGGTGAATATTTGATGTAGGTAAAATGTTTACTACACCAAGAGATTACTAAAGAAAGGAATTTGAAAGAACACCAAACATTTGATGATGGTAATCTACTTCAAAGTGCAAGTCCAAAGACATTGGTATTTAACTATACACGCTTTGGACTATGTGTCATGTGTATGGCTCCACTATTGATGTTGATAGATTCTTTCAAACAGAAAAAGAAATCTTGAAGAGAATCTCATAAATATATGGCAGAAAAGAAAAGACTAGAATTGTTCAGTTTAGGTATATAAAGGATATATGTGTTATGGCTATATTCTTTGCTTGTTAAACAATGTGGTTCTTAAGTATTTGATACTGAATTTGTTGGTATGAATCGTCATACGAAAAAACAGAATTCATGAACTACAATGGCCTAAGTAACTAGCAAAAGAATATGTGATGATGTTCATCGAGAACAAATAAAGGGTTATTGTGTTGCTCGTTAAAAGCTTGCCTTCAAGATTTGTTTTATCAGGTATTATGAGAACAAAAGGGTTGTTCAAATAATTGCCGTAATCCATAAAAGATGGATGATTTACAAATCTTGTTGGAGAAATCGCATCCATAAAACTAGTGCTAAAAATGTCGAAAGACAAATTGATTAAAAGATCACTTAGGAAGTGACATCGCCGTTTAAATTATATTGGAAAGAAAACATGAAGAAACTCCATGTGGATGGAATTTTGGAGTCTTTTGATTTTTGATCAAATGATGCTTGTGAAACTTTCCTAGAGATAATTAAAACTTTGTTCATAGGCCAAAAGGGAACGAATGACTAGCTTATTGGAACTTGTACATATTGTTGTATCAAGTCCATTATGTGTAGTCAAGAGCGATGGATTTCAACTTCATATGCTTCCTTCGAAAATTTGAGTGAATATATGAATATTTACTTAATAAGGATGAAGTATGAAACATTTGAAAAGTTTAAAGACTTTCAAGATGAAGTGCAAAATCATTGTAACAAGAATATAAATAGTTTATGATAAGATCATAAAGGAAGATATTTGAGTTACAAGTTTAGCATAATACCTAAGATTTAAGGAATCGTTCCGTGGATTTGCATTTTTTGAAACACCATAAGAGTATGGAGCATTCGAGATTTGTAATTGAACCTTGTTTGACATGGTAAGATCAAAGGTGTAATTCATAAAACTGCCATTATATTTTAAAGATTAAAAGCTTTAGAGACTACCGTTTTTCCACTGAAAAGAGCTCCATCATAATCCGTTGAATTGACACCATATAAAGTTATGGTTTGGGATAAAACCTAAGTTGTCCTTTCTTAAACATTGGTATGCTATGCATAAGAAAGATGTTTGCAACCAAAGTCGGATGAACCTGTCTTTATTATTTCGAATAACTGTTCCTCCATAACATCGGAGACAAAAATGTTTGTCGCTTAAAACGTCAAGTTTCTTAGAGAAGGAATGTTTCGTGAAAAGTTAAGTGGGAGGACAATAGAACCTTGATAAGGTTAAAAGAACCTTAGCTATATGTGCAAAGTTGCGTAGTGCCGAAAAGTGTTCCAGAGGCAACAACAATGCTCATGGCTCACGTGCCTCAAAGGTTGTGGTCACGAAGATCTAAGTTCCTATTGAAACAAGTAGGTCGGGTAAACAATCAAATACCAAGATTTGAGAGTTAAATCATTATTTGAAAATAATGATCTGACTACATGCAAAGAAGCGATGATGGGCCCTGACTCCGTCAAATGGCTTGAAGCCATAAAATCCGTGATAGTTCCATATACGAGAGATCAAGCTTTGAACTTGAAAGACCCTCTGGAAAGGTACAAGACCTTATAGTCGTATTTGGATCTATAAAGAAATAGACATGGATGTTTCACATCTATGAAATAGTCGACATGTTGGGAAAGAGTTCACAACAATGTTCAAAGGTTGACTATGACAAGATCTGATCTTTCATAGCGATATTTAGTCTAGAGGGATTAATGTAGCAACCACAACATATAATTTTGTTATGTGTTGAATAAACAAAACAAGTTCTTCTAATAGAATGGTTACCAAGGACGTGTGCATGACACGGTCCAAAGGGTTTTGTTAATTCAAAGGATGCTAAAAGCATATGCAAACTTCAATGGTTGAAGTAAGCATCATGAGTTGGAATCTTCACTATGATGAAACTGTTAAAAGAGTTTAATTTCATCGGAGACGATGAAGATGCTTGCATTTGCAAGAAATTAAGTGGGAGCGCTAAGACATGTTTCTAATACATCCTGTGGAAGACATATTGTTGATTGGAAATAATGTATCTTTTATTAACACAGGATAAGAATTTCATCTCGATGAAAGACTTAGGCAAAACCCAAATATTTGGCATCAATAGACGCTAATATGGTTGTGCCGAAAGTACATAGATGATATATTTAATGAGTTCAATATAGAAACTACAAGAAAGGTTCTTGTCGCACAGAAAGGATTGAATGAGTTCAATATTGATGATATATTCAAGTGTATTGACACTTGGTAAGTGAAACAAAGATTCAAGTATAGATTGATACTTGATGTATAAAATCACAAAGAGTATTTTATCAATCATGCTGTGATGTGTACAAATCCAGATATGTCCTATGCTCTAAATGTTATGAGCGTATACCAGAATGATTCATAAGATGATTATTGGACAATAGTAAAGATATTCTTATGATCTTGTAAAAGAAATAAGAATATATTATTTTGTAGAAGTGACAAATAGATGGTTAGTTCATTGTAAATGAATTACATGGATACTAGTTTTGTCACAAAGTACAAATTAAGTTTATCTCAATCTAAACTAAGGGTGGCACAATATGATGGAAAGTAAGTTCCATAATGGATTTGGATGAGTTCCAAAGTTGAGACATTGTGACAGATACTACAACAAAAGGCTAAGTATATAACTGCTGTTATAGCAGCAAAAGAGGGCATTTGTGTCAAGTAGTTTGTTATCAAACTAAGTGTAGTTCACAGCAGGGATAATACTATGAAGATATATTGTACGACAATATTATCAACATGTTTTAACCCCAAAGAACTAAAGGTCACACCAAAGGACCAAATTTGTACAAAGCCATCTCATTAGAGAATGAGTGATGCGTAGAGACGCAAAGACATGCAATTACACACGGATCTGGAAGTGTCAGATCCGGAGATCAGTTGACCACTAGCAATCGTGTACATACGACACCAGAAAGCCATAGGTGTTGAATACACAAAGGTTTGAAACTAGATTATTGGCTCTAGTGCAAGTGGGAGATTGTTGGAGATATGCCCAAGAGGCAATAATAAAGTGGTTATTATCATATCTTCATACTTATGATAAATGTTTACATACCATGCTATAATTGTATTAACAGGAAACATTAATACTTGTGTGATTTGTAAACATAAAAGAGTCCCTAGTAAAGCCTCTTGTTAAACTAGCTTGTTGGTTAATATATGATCATGGTTTCCTGATCATGAACATAGAGATGTTATTAACAACAGGGTCATATCATTAGGAGAATGATGTGATGGACATATTCCTATAGTTAAGCGTAGCATAAATATCAAGTCATTTAATATAGTTCATTTGCTATAAGCTTTCTGATACATAGTAACCTAATTCCTTTGACCATGAGATCATGCTTATCACCATCACCGGAAGGATGCTTTGATGACATCAAACACCACACCGTAACTGGGTGGCTATAAAGATGGCATTGAGTGTTCGGAAAGTATGGGTTGAGACACATGGATCAAGAGTGGGATTTGTCCATCCATATGACAGATAGATATACTATGGGCCCTCTCGGTGGAATGTCATCCAATTAGCTTGCAAGCATGTGACTGGCTCACAAGGGATCACATACCACGGGAACGAGAAAAGAGTACTTATCGGTAACGAGGTTGAACTAGGTATGTAGAGATCTGAAGCGATCAAAACCTCGGATAAGTAAACTATCGTGAGATAAAGGGAAATTGGTATCGTATGTAAGTGGTTCATTCGATCGCAAAGTAATCGTAGAAATATGTGGGAGCCATATGAATTTCCAGATTCCTCTATTGGTTATTGTTCGGAGAAGTGTCTCGATCATGTCCGCATAATTCACGAACCGTAGGGAGACACACTTAAGAATTCGATGTTGTTGAGTAGTTATGGAATGATGAGTAAGAGACCGAATGTTGTTCGGAGTCTCGGATGGGATCTGAGATATCATGAGGAGATCTGGAATGGTCCGGAGAATAAGATTCATATAAGGAAAGTCCCGTTTCGGAGTTGGAGAATGATTCCGGTGTTTTCATCGGGAATGTTCTAGAAGGTTCCGGAAGGTCCGGCACTCCGGAGGGGAAGGGTACATGAATATGCCATAACAAGTTGGAATGGTTGCATCATGTACTAGGTGTCATCGCTGAGCAAAATAAAGGGATAAATCAAATCCTAGTTTGAAAAGTCAAACGCCAATTTGAAAAGTCAAACGACAAGTTTGCTTGGTGGAGGGAGAGTAGGAAACCTACTTGGGGAGGAAGTCCTCTTCCCTCCACCGCCGGCCAAGGAGGAGGAGTTGGAGGAGGACTCCCTCCTCCCAACCGCGCCTCCCTCCCACCTATAAAATAAGGGGCAGGGGTGCCCCTCTTCCCTACACCTCTCACACCCAAACCCTAGCCCCAAGTCGCCGGCCACCTCCTGCTGCCGCCGCCTAGGGCCTCCTCTACTCGGCGAGTTAGGGTTTCCCCAAACCCTAGCCGCCGGCCAAGCCCTCCCCATGGTGCCCTCTAAACCCTAGATCACCAAGGCCTCTCTCATACTCCACCATACTCGCTCCGGCTTAAGGCGAAGCCCTGCGAGATCTCCCCTCTACTTCCGGTACCACGCCGTCGTGCTGCCGGAATCTCGAGGAGAGTGCTACAACCTCCGCTACCTGCTGGAACAAGGGAGAGGAAGGTCTTCATCGAAAGTACCGAGCGATGTGACCGATCTTAGGAGCATCGCTTGGAAGGATCGTCTCTGCGATCTTGAGATCGACAAGTGTACGACTACATCACCCACAAGAATCTGCTCTCGTTAACCGATTTGGATCTTCAAGGGTTAGTATTCCATCGACTCATTGCTACAATCTAGTAGATAGATCTTGGCTTGATCATAGATTAGATCTTGACTGTGTGTTCATGCGGTAGAATTTTTTTGTTTTCCATGCTACGAACCCCTACAATCCAAGATATATATTCGAGATTGAGTATGACGAGTCTAAGATATGTTGGAAAATTGCCATCCGATATATGAAATAACCTGGCAAACTAATTCAAATAGTAATCTGAGGTATTAGATAACCTGTCAAGATGAATTAAATACCAATCTGAGTTAAGGATAACTTGACAAGCAAAAGAAAATATCAATCTGAGTTAAGGATAACCTGACCAGCTGAATTAAATACCAATCCGCGTTAAGGATAAACTAGCAAGCTGAATTAAATTCCAATCCGAGTTAAGGATAACCTGGTAAGATGAATTAAATTCCAATCCGACTTAAAGATAACCTGGCAAACTAAAGCAAATACCAATCCGAGTGAAGGATAACCTGGCAAGCTGAATTAAATACCAATCCAAGTTAAGGATAACCTAGCAAGCTAAATCAAGTACAAATCTGAGTTAAGGATAACCTAGCAAGCTAAATTAAATTCCAATCTGAGTTAAGGATAACCTAGCAAGCTGAGTTAAATACCAATCCAAGTTAAAGGTAAACTGGCAAACTAAAGAAAATACCAATCCGAGTTAAGGATAACCTGACAAGCTAACTTAAATACCAATCTGAGTTAAGGATAACCTAGCAAGCTGGCAAGATGAATGAAATACCAATACGAGTTAAAGATAACCTGGCAAACTAAAGCAAATACCAATCCGAGTTAAAGATAAACTGGCAAGCTGAATTAAATACCAATTCGAGTTAAGGATAACCTGGAAAGCTAAAGCAAATACAAATCCGAGTTAAGGATAACCTAGCAAGCTAAATAAAATACAAATCCAAGTTAAGGATAACCTGGTAAGCTGAATTAAATATCAATCCGAGTTAAGGATAACCTGGCAAGATGAACTAAATACCAATCCGAGTTAAAGATAACCTGTCAAACTAAAGTAAATACCAATCCAAGTTAAGGATAACCTGGTAAGCTAAAGCAAATACAAATCCGAGTTAAGGATAACCTAGCAAGCTAAACCAAATACCAATTCGAGTTAAAGATTATCTAGCAAGATGAAGCAAATACCAATCCGAGTTATAATGTGATGTGATGATTTGGTAAGTTTCCTTATTATTGAACATCCGAAAATGATATTGTTAATCAATAGGTACATATAATAGATGATGTACAGTAGTAACATAATATATAGGTAAAGTGCATATAGCAGCTGACGTAGGCAGTGAGACAGTAGATGACATATCTTATGTCTACTCTAAGTAACAATTCTATGCATGGGGGTGCCGAGTCAAGCAACGATCCAAGTCTCTGAGATACTTTTTCCATCTATGGGTGATTCTATCAATATCCTACCCAGTCCCCGGGTTGAGTCACCTCCTTCCCGAGGTGAACAACTAACTGACAAAGGGTGATAGCCCCCGAGTGACATTCGGGGTTATCTCATGTACGTGTTTGCGGTTGAGTTAGTTGATACTTACTGCATGCTTGGTGAGGAGGTTGAGTCATGCTTGCTGAGTCAACTGATACTTACAGTACCCTTGGTGAATAGGTTGAGTCATGCTTGCTGAGTCAACTGATATTTACAGTACCAGTACCCTTGGTGAAGATGTTGAGGTTGATTCATGCTTGTTGAGTCAACCAGGAAGGCTCGTATGCCAACTTCCGTGCTCTCTGTATGTTTGGGAAGAGGATGCAGAAGTTCTTGCTCGATGATGAAGCAGAGGATGATGAAGACATTCCTGTCAGGATGGAAACCCAACCAGCACCTCTAATCAGCCCCACAGTGGGCGCCAAATGTTGTGGTGGTATCACGGCATATGCCATGAGTAGGCTAAAGTGGGGTCGATGGACATGGAGGAATCCGGGGAGGGATGATGAATTGAGGACCTCGTACGGAAGAACAGTGGCAAGAACACAATATACCATGGTTCGAGGCTATCCTAGTGAGATAAAACCTCTACTCCTGCATCTAGATCTCATATATAGTGGATAGTTGCTATGGTTACATTGGTGCTCCTTGAGTTGAGCTCTCTATGCCTCTAATGACACTCTCTAGAGGATATAGAGGAAGAAGGAGTGATCGTACATGAGAAGAAAGGAGAGGAGCCCTCTGGGGCCTCTCTCTATCGATCCCCCTGGTGCTCCTTATAAAGGGTAGCCCAAGGGACAAGACTTGAGTCACACTCTTGGGCCTGGTGAGACCTGCCTGTTGTCCTTTAGTGCTTGTCCTTGGCATCTTTTCATCATATTCCTTATCATCTCCTTGAGATGCCCAGCATATTCCCTGGCATCTCCTGAGATGTGATACGTCCATTTTGCATCACTATTCTATATTATAAATTTCTTCTACTCATTGATATATTTAATATTAAGAGGTGATACTTATGTTATTTCATCTGTTTTTGCATGTTGGATGATTCTTGGAGGATGAACTGCCGGAGTCAGGATTCTGATGGAAAAAGCGTTGTTTTTTATGCAATTTCACGAAGATCAGAAAAATACCAGAAAAACTATAGGAAATTATATTTTCCTAGAAGACGAAGGATGCTAGAAGGGGAGGCGGAGTTGGGCCACAAGAGGCCCACCCCGGCCTGGGCCACCTAGGCGCCTCACGAGAATGTGGCCACCATGGCCCACCTCTGGCTCCGTCCTCTCGCCTATATCTTCTCCTCGAAACCCTAAAGTTAGGGGAGAGATCACAGAAAGATTTCTCCGCCTCTGCGGGGCAGAAATTACAGAGAGAGAAAGAGCTCTCCGGCAGATAGATTTTTGCCGGGGAAATTCCTTCCCAGAGAGGGGAGATCGTCGCCATTAACACCATCATCAAGCTAGACTTCATCGGGATCATCATCATCCACACTATCATCTCCACCAGCACCATCATCACCACTCCATCCCGCTGTAACAATTGTGTTGAATCTTGCATAGTTTTTAGGGGAAACTTTCCTGGTGTTGATTACTTTTGTAGTTGATGCTTGTGAGTGGAACCATTGAATTATTGTTTATGTTCAGATTGTTATCCATCATTATATCATCTTTGATCTTGATCCATATGATGTCTCGTGAGTGGTTCGTTTAGTTCTTGAGGACATGAGAGAAGTCATGTTGTTAGTAGTGGAATTGTGTTGAGGTATTATTCAATGGTTTAATATTTAAGTAGTGGTATTATTCTTCTAGTGGTGTCATGTGAACGTCGACTACATGATACTTCACCATTTATGGGCCTAGGGGAATGCATTGTGTATTTGACTACTAATTGTGGGGTTGCCGGAGTGACAGAAACCTGAACCCCCGTTAGGAAACCTTTGCACAAGGGAGTGTAGGATCTTAAAGTTTAATGTTGTGTTAGTTTTTTATCTTAATTAATTTCTTGTAGTTTGCGGATGCTTGCAAGGGGTTTAATCACAAGTATGTATTAGTCCAAGTAAGGTCGGTACATTAGCACAGGTTCACCCACACAACACTTATAAAACCAAAGAAGATTAATCAACTATATGAAATGAAAGCACTTGAAAGTATTCCCATGTGTCTCGAGAACATTTGGTCCTCATAAGTATTATCACCGGCTTGTCCTTTTCTAAGAAAGGATTGGGCCACTTGCTGCAATTATTTGTTTTCTTTATTTACTTGCACTTTATTTCCTTGCTTTATCAAAAAAAAACCTAAAAATCCATTTGCTAAGATTTACAAAGATTTCCTGCTCCATACCACTAGTCAACACCTTCTGCTCCTTGTTGGGATCGACACTCCTATTTATCAAAAGTACTATGATACACCCCCTATACTTGTGGGTCATCAAGGCTATTTTCTGGCTCCGTTGCTAGGGAGTGAAGCGCTATTGAAGAGTGGAACTGGTAAGGGAAACTTCTACTGTGAGTATTGCTTTTTATTTTTGTTTGTTACTTTGTTTCCAATATGGATAACCCACTTGGTTTCCTATTTGGGAAAACTACTACCACTGTTAGGGTAGTAGATGAACCACCACCAGTTGATATAGATCCTTTTAAGATACCTACAAGTATTGTTGATCGTGTTATGGATAATTATTATTTTGGGGATGGAACTGTCCATCCCGGTGATCACTTGCTTTTTATCCATAAAGTATGCTGGTTGTTTAAGTGTGCATGTATCATGACTGAACAGGTGAATAAGAAGTTACTCTCTATATCATTGAAACGAAGAGCTGAAGAATGGTATAAGCTGCTGAAGAATGGACAATCCATGGAATGGGAGGAAATAGTACCTCTGTTTTATTCTAAATTCTATCCTCCCAGTGAGATTCATAAGGATAGGTATAAAATATACAACTTTTGGCCTCGTGATGGAGAGAGTATAGCCCAAGCTTGGGGAGATTGAAGTTACTAATGCTTAAATGTCCTATTCATGAACTCCCTAACAATATTACTATTAATAACTTTTATGCAAGGCTTTCTCTTCATGATAAAGATTTACTAGATGCTTCTTGCGCTGGATCATTCACACGTATGAAAGAAGAAGCTAAATGGGATCTTCTAGACCATATTCAAGAAAATACTGAAGCATGGGAGAATGACAAAGGAAGAAAGTCAGGTATAAGTTATGATTATGAATGCATTAAATATTTTATGGGAACTGATGACTTTCGTGATATTAGTACTGAGTATGGTCTTGATTCTCAAAGTATTTCCAATTGTTTTAAGGATTTTGCCTCTTATATTGAAATTCCTAAAAAGAAGTGGGACAAGTACCATGCACCTTATAAAGATTTTGTTACTCATGTTCCTTCTAGCATTGAAGTCTGTATCGTTGATCCTATTTTGCCTGTACCTTATATTGAGAAAATCCCTTTTCCTGCTAAGGTAAAGGAACATTCTATTATAGCTAATGTGGTTAGAAAAAGTACAAAGAAAACTGTGGAACCTGATGAGCAAATAAACATTGAACCTGTAGTAGCCTTTGTCAAAGACCTTGTCACTAAAAATATAGAAGATGAGCACATTGTATTTTGTGAAGACGCTTCTCATATTGTCTCTCATCCTAGTAAAGCTAGGAAAAGTAGTGTCCCTGTGCTTTCTATTAGAATTGGTGATCATTGCTATTATGGTTTATGTGATATTAGTGCTAGTTTTAGTGTTATTCCTTACGAGCTTTACAGAGAAATTATGCATGAAATTGGTCCGTGTGAACTTGAAGGCATTGATGTGGTTATTCACATTGCTAATAAGGAAACCATTTGCCCTATTGGTATTGTAAGAGATGTGGAAGTTCTTTGTGGTAAGATTAAATATCCTGTTGATTTTCTAGTGCTTGGTTCTCAAGCTAGTAAAACTTGTCCTATCATTTTTGGTAGACCTTTCTTGAATACTTGTAGAGCTATTATAGATTGTAAGAAGGAAAAAGTTTTAACTAAGTTTGATGGAGATTCTTATGAGTTTAACTTTTCCAAATTTGCTAAAGCTCCTTATGAAAATGAATTGCCTAATGAGGATTTTAGGGTTGAACAACTTGCTTCTGTTGATCCAGTTTATGACCTTAGACCTCTTTTTGATGATTGTAAGTATGCTCATTCTGATGATAAAGTTGTTTATTTTGACAGTTATATTGTCAACTTTCTTCAAAGTGCTACTGAAAGTTATTATGAGGGAGGAAAACATGGTTTTATGCATCTCAATAGTATTAAGTTTTCCCGCTCTATGTTGAAAGCTTTGAAGTTGCATTTGTTTTGTCTTCCTATGCTAGTGGCCTTTTGTTTAAATAATTTGTTTTCTCATGAAACTCCCTTGCATAGGAAGTGGGTTAAACTCAAATGTGTTGGATATTTTCTTCTTGATGCTCTCTTTCACTTCAAATCCATATCTCCTATGTGAGCATCTTTGATATTGTCAAGCCTAACTCAAAGGCATTAAAGAAAAGTAATTCTTGGGAGATAACCCAATAGTTGTATTGCGTCTTGGAAGTTATTACTTGTAATAACCTCTCCTTATCCTTTTTGTTTGGTTTTTGTGTCAAGATCAACCTCTTTTTGAGAAGTAGGTGAGTTGTGAGAAGTTGCTGTCTTAGGACAGATTTTTGTGCTGCATTGTAAAAATTCATGAAGGATCTCAGTATTTCGGATGGAGCTATAATTTTTTGTGCTTGTTACCCAAGTTGTTGTACAACTTTCATTGGTTTTGCACTTTTTTATTTGAGCAACAGAAGTTTTCCGAAAAATCAATCTTACCTGCTGGTCTGTTTTGACAGATTTCAGCCATCATTTGCATTTGCCTCTTATATTGTTTCCCTTTCAGATTCTTTTTGGGCTTTTGAAGGGAGTTGCTACAGTAGATTTTGTTTTGATGGATTTCCGTTGAAATTTGAACCTAAAGGTTTATTGTTTTTGCATACACTAATGTTGCTAATAAATATTGTGTGAGGCTTTGTATGAAAGGAACTTTCAAGTGTCGGAAAGAAGGAATCTACAGAGTCCGTCTTTGAATAGGTAAAAGAGCTAGAAATCAAAGGTTCACGAAAACCTTATCTCTTTATATTTTTGATGTTTTTATTCCATAAGTAAGGGTATGAGACGAAACAGAGGAGGAAACGGAGCCCGGGTGGGCCACACCCACCAGTGGCGCGGGCCCCAGCTGGCCGCGCCACCAGGGGGTGTGAGCCTCCTGTAGTCCATATCCGACCCATTTTCGCACAGTACCTTCCTTATGTAGTAAAACTTCGTAATATATAACCCCCCGGATCCCCCGAGGTTTGTATATCGTGTTGTAACATCCCAAAAATATTTATCAAGGTTATCAATTCCAATCATCCAAAATTAGGGTTAACAAAAACTTTGTTAACAAAATCATTATGAATGCATGTGTGTATGTGATGAATGTATGAATGCATGGTTGGACTTGTGTGATTGTTATGAATGGCAAGGAATGGTTTAAATATGAAAACAACATCATCTAAATCATTTCCAAGCAGAACCAAATTAAGAGAAATTCCAAAAACAAACAAAATAAGGAAATGGTCATTTTTGCCAATCTTGCTCACTAGCTCACTTTGAGTGTTTCTAGTCCAAGATTTCAAACAGAAAAAATTCATTTATTTTCACCCCTTGCTAGACCAATTGATAGTGAATCCAATCCCACTTTGCAAACCCACAGAAACAATTGGCAACCTGATTCAAATGACAATTCAAAATTGAATCTAGTTCATATGAGAAGATCACCGTTTCTCAAAACCCAACCAAACCAGTGCACCTTGACAAATCCAAGCAACCATAGACTACCTAGTATGTGACTAGTATACCCACCAAGTTTCATTCAAAAATTCAAATTCAAATCTCTTGTGGCCATTTCATCAAACACCTTCTAAACACAAATCAAATTAAACATCAAACACAATAGTGAGAAGTGTTGTGCCAACCTTATCTCCTCTCTAGCTCACACTACGCTCTATGTAGATCATCTAACTTGTTTAACCAGCTCTAGCTCACTGTAAACTCGACCATGCCATCAATGGTGACCATGGCCGAGCCCAATTGCCACCCCCACTGTCGATAGCAAGCTAGGATCCTAATTAGCCTCGCCAAACTTGACTAGCAGGCACTCCACCGTCCACCACCATCCACTATCCAAGCCTCGAGTCCTGCTAGCCACTGGACCTCCTAGAATGCATGCTGCCATTCTCTCCGCGACCATGCCGAGAGCACGCCAGAGCGCCGCGCTCGACACGCTCGCACAGACCGCGCCCCGCCTTTGCCGCCCGTGCGCGTGATCACCACCGCCCCAGGAACCGCCCAGACATGCCCGTTCACCGCCGCGCGACCAGGAGCGCCTGTGCGCCATTAAAACTTCCGTCGGAGCCGCCCAGAGCACCGAAGTGTTCGGACCGAACCTCACTGCCCCACGCCTCGCCATCAAGACGTTGAGCTTCACCAGGAGGCAACGCATTGTCCCCTACCTTTGCCCATGCCATTAGCTCACTATGACGACAACCACGATGAGCTCTGCCCGCACCCTTCGGTCCCCTCATCGCACTATAAATAGAGGCCTCCCCCGTTCGAATTCAACACACGATTCCACTCCCCTCTCTCTTAGAACCACCCCACCTCTTCCCCGGAGCAAGGCGAGCACCAGGTGGCCAGAATTTCGCCGGAGCTTGCCCCTGCTAGAGGAGAATGGCGTTGTTGATTGGAGCCACCCCAGGAGGAGCCACCAGTACCAGGAGGACCGCCGTCGTCGACTTTGTCGTTCACCCCCACCGCCGACCCTCGCCCGAGCCCCGGTGAGCCGCCACTGACCCCCACTGGCCGCGCTAGGGTTCAACCTCGCCGCGTTCTTTTCAGACGTGGACGATGAACCTCAGCCGTAGATCTTACTTCTAATCCTACAACCCTAATCTCCCCGTACCCCTTCGCCACTCTCTGTCTCACTGACTAGTGGGGACAACCACTTAAACCGCCCCCGTGCACACTGTGCGTAGTGGTCCGGCCCAGTTAACATTCCCGCTCGACCCAGTAGTTTGAAATTAGGTTTATCAATTTAGTTTCAAACTTAGTTTTGTCTATAGATTCAAAAATCAATCCAGAGAGATTCACTGAACCAAATTGCATGAAACAAATTTTGCTAGAAAGGTATTGAAATTATCAATCCAAGACCATTGGATTCAAACCTTTTAAAATTATAGATCACCTTTGGTAAAAATAACAAGGCAGAGACTTTTCTGCATTCAAACATTTTAAAAATTCAACCATAAAAGCTTTTGAGATGATTCCAACTCTCCAAAATCACATTTGATAAGACCTTTCTAAATATATAAAAATATATAGGTTTACTTACAAAAATAATGGAAAAGTAATAAAAGAATGCCCCATAGGCGTTTCTAACCACTTTAATTAATTAAAATAAAAAGGTTAAACCTTATTAAATTGTGATACCACCTTAAATCACATTCCCAAGTACTGAAATATGTGGTGATGACATGTGTCAACATGATCCCATGTTTTAGTTGGACAATATTAAATCTTAAGTAGTTTTTCAATGAGTAGAAATTACTTTTCTAAAATAAAAGAAATGAAACTAGTGCCTTAATCTTTGTGATGAGTGTGATGATGCTAGATCATGTAGTGAAAACCCTGGTGTGATAAATAGAGTTAGTTAAGTATTGTTTGGTGATTGTGTACCTCGTATTTATTTATAGACGCTAGTACCGACCAAGGATACGAAGAGGAAGGAGACTACTACGAGCACTACTAGAGAAAAGGCTATAGGAGACATGCTTATGCGAGGCACATTTAGCATATGCGCCTCCTATAAAAATAGCCGAGGCGCACTTTGCGATATGCGCCTCTAGTATAAAAATAGGCGAGGCGCATATGATAAGAATGCGCCTCCAATAATCCCTGTACGGACAGAATCTAGCAGCCCCATATTATGCGAGGCGCATTCTAGTCATATGCGCCTCCTATATATCAGATAAGCGAGGCGCATATGGACAGAATGCGCCTCGCATATTCTGTGGGCCCGCGTGTTGGTAGGTGCGAATATGCAGGCGCATATGGCTATATCGCCTCTATATTTGATAATATGCGAGGCGCATATGGCGAAATCGCCGCGCATTACATGTAGGTCTTGCAGCGCATATGGCTATATCGCCTCCTATATTTGATAATATCGGCGCATATGGCCATATCGCCTCAAGTAACTCATCGCGGCCCGGGCGCTGGTAGGTGGCCAATCAAATCCACCCCTTCCCTTTCTCCTCCTCCCCTCCCCGTCTCAGATTCCAACGCCGCGTCGTCCTCGCGATTGCCAAACCCCAATTCCCCTTCCTTCCTTCCCACAGGCACATGCTTCTCTCTGCCGCCATCTCCTCCGCCGTCGCCGCTCGCCTCCCCCGCTGCTATTGTTCTTGTACCCTCTGCGCCCCCTGTTGCCCCTGTTGTTGCTCCTGCTCCTGCTGAGCTGTTCGATTAGCTAGGGTTGCGGATTCACGTCAGGCGATCGGGGAAACTCGGAAGTCATGGATCTCTCGCGCCCAGAATTGTTGGACCTCTCCCTCGGCCTCCACCCGCACGTCAACGGCCACGCCCACGGCCACGCGCGCGCCGCGCCACCGGCTCTTCGACGACTCGGAGGACATGAAGACGGAGGGCAACGTCGGGGGCGGCGGGGACGGCGATGAGGGGGACGACAAGGGCGGCGACCAACACTTCTCCCTCCTCGGCCACGCGCTCTGCGTCAAGCGCCCGCGCCGCACGCTCTACGGCGGCGGCGGGTCAGGAGGAGGCGATGTCTCCTCCTGCTCGTCCTCTTCCGCGGCGATGCGCCCGGTGAAGCGGCAGGCGACCGGTGCGGATCTGGAGGCGTGGCGCGGTGCCGTCCGCGCCTGGGGGAACCAGCCGCTCGCGGAGGCCGACCCGGACGTGCACGCGCTCATGGAGCATGAGAAGGAGCGCTAGGTGCGCGGCATCGAGCTGATCGCCTCGGAGAACTTCGTCTGCCGCGCCGTGCTCGAAGCCCTCGACAGCCACCTCACCAACAAGTACTCCGAGGGCCACCCGGGGGCTCGCTACTACGGCGAGAACCAGCACATCGACGCCATTGAGCGGCTCTGCCACGAACGCACCCTCACCGCCTTTGGCCTCGACCCCGCCTACTGGGGGGTCAACGTTCAGCCATACTCATGACAAGCTTGAAGAGAGGGCCATGGATTTCCACCCCAAGATTCTTATCTGTGGTGGGAGCTCATATCCCAGGGAGTGGGACTTTGCGCGGATGAGGCTCATAGTTGATAGGTGTGGCGCGGTGCTTATGTGCGACATGACGCATATTAGCGGGCTTGTTGCGGCAAAGGTACATGACTTTTGTCAAGGCACCTCTATTTTGTTTATCTTGTGGTTAATTTGATTGCATCTTGTGGTTAAACTGTACAAGGGATAACATCTCCAAATAACCATAAGTCGGAGAATTAGTTGCAAACTTCTTAACTCATCCTTCCTGCCTGTACATGCATGTACCTTGGTAGTGGTTTGGCCAATCCATTACCTCTAAATTGAAGGATATTATTTGTAGAGCCTTTGTCCTTTTATTTATCGGTTTCTGCAAATAAGAGATGAGGATGTGAATTAATTCATATTACAAGGCAAATAAGTAGGACATTTTGGAGTTCATTGTCATGGTGATTCATGCTTGACATGTTGTATTAACATTGCAACTTCTTATGGAGAAAAACTGTGTGGTAGTCGTTTTGTATACTAATGATATTGTAGTAACTTAGTCTATTACTGTGAGCTTTAGTGTAGTACAAAATCTACTATCCCATACAATATTTTATATTTTACAATATAAACCTAAAAAGAGCATTGCAACAGATTGTATCATTTCTTTATTTGCTGATATTTGATGGTTATATAACTTTTTTTTGAAACTACAATGTGGGAAGTCTTCTGGTGGAGCATTAGAACTTGATATTATCATTAGATTAGACCATGCCGACCATCAGCCAATGAGACCAATTAAGGCATCTCTTTTCCCTGAGATGTATACGACCATATTAGAACTTATAACCAGTCTGAAAGAACTTTGTTTGTAAGTGATAAATGTTCTTATTGGTTAACATTTACTTGTTGGTGTTCTTTGTGATGCAAGCTGAGCATTACTGTCTGCTGACAGCTGTTTCTTGTTTTCTTCATCAGGAATGTCGCAGTCCATTCGACTATGTTAAACTTGCCTAGCAAAACCTCTAGAATATGTTTCGTCAACCCTTGAACTTGATTGTGAGAGACACTAGCTAGTTATTTGTGTTACGAACTATTTTAAGTGCTTGTTGCTTTTCATTTGTCATTGCTTCCCTACTTTCTTGTGGTTTGCTTTCTTTGTCTTTCTTCGAAATGCCGATGATTAGAACGTGTTGTGGTGTCACGTGTATGACTATGCCGCTGTTCGATCTTGTGTGCCAAGTAGACTAGTAATTTGGGCATATACTCTACTTGCCGCACAAGATCAAACAGCGAGCATTGTTATTTCCGTGCCCAATCTAAGTATGAGGCACTAATCCATGTCATTCTTGGTTTGCTTTTTTTTGGTGTTTCTTCGAAATGCCAATGATTAGAACATGATTTCTTACATTTTGTTGCACCCATATATATATGCATGATTCTATCTTGTGAACTGCTAGCTATTGCTTTCCACTGACATAAGTAATATCATCTTTATTATGTGTAGGAGATGCCGAGGTGTTATGTCGTGTACGTCGGTCGGGTTCCAGGTGTGTACGAGGAGTGGAAAGACTGCCAGAAGCAAGTGAACAACTTCTCGGGCAACAGCTACCAAGGCTATGAGAGTAGAGAGGTGGCGGAAGAGAAGTGGAGGAGACATGGAAGGAAGAAGTGGAGGAACTTCCTCGTGATCACCACCTTGTTGCTCTTCATTATAGGTTATGTGTTCTACTTCATCTAGGTAGAGCTACGTCGTTGGAGTTGTAATGTGATTGTGAACTTGTACTCGAAGGTGTAATGTGATTGTGAACTTGTACTCGGAGGTGTGAACTTGTGGCACAAACACTTGATGTATGAACTTGTATGTCATGATTGATGTGTAATGTATTGTATTCATGTTGGTTCTATTATGCTTTGGAAAATTGCAAGTTTCTGAAAAATTCTGTGCTCTTTATACTGTATTCTGGAATATATTATATATTTGAATATCTGTATATTATTATTTATAGTGGTCTGTAAAACTTGAATTTCGAAAATATTACCGGAGGCGCATATAGGATACTATAGGAGGCGCATATACTATAAATATCCGAGACGCATTCTGAAACATATGCGAGGCGCATATGATATGCGCCTCCTATACTTCACATATGCGAGGCGCATATCGATATGCGCCTCGCATATTATTATGCGAGGCGCATATCGATATGCGCCTTGCATATGTGAAGTATAGGAGTATGCACCTCGCATAAGAAATACCCGAGGCTTGAAGCTAGAGGCGCATGTGATATGCGCCTCGGATAGGCTTTTAGGTGCGCCTCGCATAGGCTTTTCTCTAGTAGTGGAGGAAGAAGCAGAGGAGAACTTCAACCACTGCACTACACAAGGCAAGCTAAGCTAAATCATGCAAGTCATACTTGCAGGCTTAAACCTACCAGATAACCTATGCAATGCATTAGGCATGCATTATTTATACTACTTGATGATACCCAATCCCAGTTTTACTTGCAAGCTCTATTATTTTATTTCTTTATCAAAGCTCCTTTTTAGTTTTAGTTAGTGTTTGTGATATTTTGGGAAAGATATTAGAGGTAGCATAAAGAGCATAAAACTTGGCCTAAGTTAGATAAATCTTGATGTCATCCTGAGGAATGAGATTGAACTTAGATAAGTCACCCTTGTTTACCACCCCTCACTAGTGTTTACCCCCAACTTTAGTTGCTAGTGCTAAGCATAAAACTTGATCACTTTAGATGGGAATACTTAGTGAAAATGATTATGAAAACCTTGGAATGATGAGTCATTATAATGAAATGTTTTGACATGTGTTCCTGAAGAACAGATGATTTTTATGATGAAAATGCTGAGGCATGAGCCTTAGCCCTTTACAAAACTAATGGTTGTCTAGATGCGATACCATTCCAACTTTACTGTACAACCACAATACCCGAATTTGGGTAGGGCTTGACTGGAAGTTTATATACCTTAGTCTGGGTTTCCTCGCGGCCGAGGTTTGAGCTGAGGCTACCTCGTGATGATTTTCCACCTGTGCAGTTCCCAAGATGACAGATGGTCATGGTTGGGAGGCAAAACTCATAGGAGAGGTGCCTATACTAGGGCGTGTAATTGAAAGGTTAGGATTGATTATCCGCATACTGAGTATGGTGAATTCAGGATTGTTCCTAACAAATGTATCGAATATTGTGGTGAAAGTGTACCAGCTCTACAGAGTGTCAAACTATTCGAATAGCCGTGTCCGCGGTTATGGATAGTTGGAGTGGCCATACTGTTCCATTGTCAGAAGTTTTCAAAATGACTTGTGAAATTAATCATGACTTTGACTTGACCACACCACAGTTGTGAAAGTGAAACTTGAGTTCCCACTTAGGTGTTATAAAACCTCAAACTAGTTTTCTTTGCTTCTAAACTCAGTTAGAGATAAATCTGGAAAAACAACCTAGAGCTTAGTATTCCTACTTGAAACCACTTTACCTGTTAGTGATATTTTGCGAGTACTTAAAGCATACTCATGGCTTTGTCCCTGGCTATTCCCGTGGACAAACTATGAAGAGGACTATCAGGAGGATGGACCGCAGGAAGGTTACCACAACTAGGATCATCTCCCATCGTCAGCATTTCCTGTGACCATGAAGATGGAGCCTCGCCCACGCTATCATTATTATTCCGCTGCTTGATTGTACTAATACTGGACCATGAGATCCTTTATTTTGTTGTAAGACCTTATGTATGGTTTGTAATGGATGATGTACTGTGATACCCAATCTGTTATGTCTCGCAAAAATGGTAATCCTGGGATTGCGATGTATGGCATAACAGGCACTGGGATTAAAAATACGGGTGTTGACACGTGTTCTCGTCGTGTTTTCGTTTCGATCTGTTTCTGTTAGGCAGATTCTCAGTTTTGGAGCCACAATGTCTTCCTCTGGACCACCCATGGAGGATTCCTCCGCGGATGTCATCAACCCGTATATGTATGAGTTAAAGATTCACCCCAAGGAGTTGTTACTCAAGGATGGGATGGTATAGATAAAAGAAGTATAGGGTCCTAAAGGAGAAGGCAGTCTGGAAGATAGGATGGAAGCACTGGAGCAGGAAGTTTTTAGGTACAAGAAGATGACATAACGCGAAGTGGACGTCATCCATAAGATAAGTTCAGAACTTGTCGCCAAGCACAAGAAGGAGACTGCTGAGCTTCGAGATGAAATCCTCTCACTCCATCAGACCACCAATCAATTGCAAGCACAGATCTACGACATACAAAATCAAAACTGTGAGTATGAGGATAGGTTTAAACACATAAGCTCTGCTGCTAGTTTTAGGATATTTGAGACCAAGACATCCTTTGTGGATGGGGAGCCTTTACCTTGGAAGTCTGACGATGACAAGGGATCACCACCACCGAAGGAGTAATTCGTCATCAGGTTTTGGCATCCCCTTGGCTTGTTCCAAGCTTGGGAGAGTGCCGCGGTATCATTTTCTTTTGTCTTTTTACCTTTTTAGTAGAATCATATCTTGAGTAGATAAGTTATCGTATAGATTGGTTTGCATTGTGGAAGTATCTCTCCTTTAGTTGGTTATCTATGTATCCATTGGTATGAGTGACTATGAATATTCATGAGAAGCTTCATATTTTATTTTTTTGCACTTCTTATTTTAGTTTGAAATCTCTATTATATGATTGATCTTGTTTATTAGTATTGGCATCACTTTGGGAGCATCAAGTGAATCTAAATTGGTTTTGGCAAACCGAGCTCTGGTCAGTAGCAACACTTTTTGAGGTTGAAAGGAAAAGAGAAAAGCACTTACAGGTATTTTGTATCATTTATTTTCTTTCTTGATTGGCTCATAAGCTTAGTATTCTTTAATTAAGTTTGTGTTTTCAAGGAAGATTGCATGTTTGTCTTTATCACTTGTATGTTTGCTTGTTTCCTTCAACTCTTTTGCTTGCTACCCAGCCTTGCTAGCCAAAATCCTGTACTGAGAAGGAATACTTCTCATGCATCCAATACTTTAAACCAAAACCTGTGCCATTTGTGTCCACCATGTCTACCTATTAGCATTATTGCTATTCCAAGTAAATTCTCAAGCTTCATCTACCTTTCAAATTAAAAATTATTTTGTTATGTGAAAACTAGTTAGTAAAGCTCTCACGAACTCGATGGCACACCTTATTTTCTTGCCCCTAATAAACTTGAACCATTGTGTCATCGAAGTTGCATATGCTTGCACCTATACGTTGGGATTAGCAGAACCGTGCTGTCATGGGGAACACTTTCAACACCTGTAAATATCTACCTAGTTGATATCATGCTCTTTTGTTTATGGATCTCGTCGGTGTGAAATAAAAGGGGAGCTTGTAAGTCCATGGAGTTATGTATGTGTGTTAGAGAAATGCCTGGGACGCTAGCCTAAGCCATGCCTAATCATGGTGGAAACTTGCAGCATCACCATAGTGGGCAATCTATGAAGCTTTCTTCTTATAAAAAAGAGAGAGACATATTGAAAAGAGGAAATAGAGAAAAAATCACCATTTTCCCATGGTAAATAAGAAGATTGTTGAGATGCTCATTGTCTGCTTGCCTTGTCATTTTGATATGGATAGATCCTGTATCATGTGCAAGGGGTACCCCGTTGCCGGTTCTCTATGATACACATGTACTTACTATGATAAGAACTTACCGATAACTAAAGTTGAGTAGCATGAGAAGCGGCCCTCGTACTCAAGGGACATGAGATTGCCAAGTTATATTTCGTCAAGCATATACTCCATCCTTGTTCACTTTAACCTTAGTCACCTCAAGATGCTTATGATAGGGGCAATGAGAGCTCAAAGCTAGTAAGTACCATAATCTTTTGAAAGCTCTTTATGAATTTGAAATGTCTGCTTCCCTCTGTGAAGGGCCTTTATTTTTACTTCTTAGTTGAGTCAGTAAACCTTTTTCCTCTCTACCTCCAGCAAGCATTTGAGTTCTTGTGTTTCAATCATTCATATGATGATTTATTCAATCATGTTCCTCATCTTCCTCGCTTTGCACATTGTTCTTATCTAAATGAGTATTACTTTGAAATCCATCATTGTGAAAAAGCCTTTTATGTTTGAGCAAAGAGTACTCCTGTTATAAATTTCTTTACAAAAGCTTTGCTTGAAAACTGTTTACCAACTATTCTCAGACCAAGAACAAAGTTTGTGATTCCCAATTATGATTTATCTTGATGCATCTTTATTGTGACTCCCTTACTTGTTGTAAGTTAAGTTATATAATGGTGAGTTGCTTTCTACTATGAGTTATGTATTGGTAAGTGTTATGCTTCTTGTCCGTATTCTTTTTATCGACACATCACTCCATAAACCTATGGACATGTTTACTGAGCTCAGTTTTCGCTTGGGGACAAGCAAGCTCTAAGCTTGAGGGGAGTTGATACATCCATTTTGCATCACTATTCTATATCATAAATTGCTTATATTCATTGATATATTTCATATTATAAGAGGTGATACTTATGTTATTTCATCTGTTTTTGCATGTTGGATGATTCTTGGAGGATGAACTGCCAGAGTCAGGATTCTGATGGAAAAAGCGGTGTTTTGATGCAATTTCGCAAAGATCAGAAAAATACCAGAAAACTATAGGAAATTATATTTTCCCAGAAGACGAAGGATACCAGAAGGGGAGGCGGAGTTGGGCCACAGGGGGCACACACCCCTAGGCGCTGGCCACCCTGGGCTGCACCTACAGGGGGTGTGGCCACCCTGGCCTACCTCTAGCTCCGCCATATCGCCTATATCTTCTCCTCGAAACCCTAAAGTCAGGGGAGCGACCACAGAAATATTCCGCCACTTCTACGGGGCGGAAACTACAGAGAGAGAAAGAGATCTCCGGCAGACAGATTTCTGCCAGGGAAATTCCTTCTCAGAGAGGGGAGATCATCGCCATCAACATCATCATCAAGCTAGACTTCATCAGGATCATCATCATCATCATCAACACCACCTTCTCCACCAACACTGTAAGATCCCTCCTTTATAAAGGAAAAGGATCCCTGTGATTGCAATGCTAGTCCCTGGATCAATGCTAGCATCCACAGTTTAAGATGAAGTACACAGAAACAAAGGTCATTATTACAGTCATTCCAGAGACAACATAGTTTTTTACAAACTCCATGGCCACAGGCCTAGTACAAGAGTTTAAATAAGTAATAAGATAAATAAGTCTTCATCTTCATGTGCCACAGACAAGCATGTTGAGTGTAGACTCATGACTCCTAATCATCATCAGAATAACCTGCAACATCACAAGTTACAACCACAGTGGGTCAATACATTGGAATAGTATTGGCAAGTGATACCTTAGTAGAATATTGGTGGACTAAGTACTATATGCATTTTGGCTAAGTGTAGCTTAGGCTTGCTTTGCTCAAAATAGGTTTTGCCTATTAGTTGAAAACACTAAGTTTTTCTTTGACAAAACTTTCCCCAAGGAACCACCAATAGACATTGGTGAACCTTCACCCTTGTTCAACCACAAGTTTTTTACTTAGAAATTGGGATGAGGAGATTCTTGATAGCTTCCATGTCTTGATGCTCAAGTTGTCCAATACCAGGGACATGGCTAAGTACTTAGATTCTTCCATCTGTAGAGGTTGTGAACTTTCCCCACAAGACTTGATTTTCACCAAGACATGACCTTTCAGAAGCCTTCCCTTAGACCAAATGGACACGTTCCAACCTATCATCCCACTACCACCAACTGTCCAAATGGCTAAGTTATTGCAACCTATATGGTCCAGGCAGAGCCCATATTGCCAAGTGGCTGCACTTGAAGCTTCTTCACATATGGCATCTCAAATCCGTTTGTTCCTGGGTGGCTTTCCACAAGTGAGATACACAAGGTAAACCATAGAAATGGGCCTTGTGTAACCACTCAACACAAACCATTCTTTCCATTCCACCCAGGTGTTTCATTCACTTAGTTGTTTTATTAACAAATCACAAGTCCAAAGACTTAGAAATATTTTCTCATAGCATAAATATATAACCACCCTTGGTTGCTATTAGCTAGGCTAAGCATGACATTGACAAGAATCTTAACTTAGAAACTTTTCTAGCAATTCTACAACTACTAGGATTTCCCAAGCATAGCATATAGATCAAAATATCCATGCAAGTCTAGCAAAATATTTCTAGTGCAAAGTTGAAAAACTTAGGAATAAAATCATGAAGCACCACTTGCCTTGATAGTTTGGAGAGTAGCTACAATCCTCACAACCACAAACTATTTGCACCAAAATCTACACATAAAATAATAACACCAAAATCACATACATAATAAATACAAGAAAAAAATATATGGATGCATGCATAATGCCATGTGATCATTTTCTACAACAAACAAGACAAGTGCTTGGTACTGAATCATAAACAAGTTCAAAACAAGCTAAATAAACTTTATTTGAACATTAAAATATTTTTCAAATAATTAATATACACAAAATAGGCCTACACATGTTTATGTAAAAACAACCATTTTAATAGTAAACACATTGCATAGTTGGAAAGGATTCTCTCTCCTGATTCCATTGATATAAAATTTGTCAAAATTGGACGTGACATTCAAAAGTTATGATTTAAACAAGTTTTAATATCAAATAGATCAAATTTCTGATTTTAAACCTAACTCACAGACACGCGGCGGCATCTGATTGGCTGGTACCGCTTCGCGCTGGATCGCGTCTGTGAACCGTTGGATCTAACTAAAACGTGCGGCATAGATCACTACTTACCCCTTCGGCTAGGATCTATCGCGTCCACTGGATCTAAATCGAACGACCCTAAGGAAAAGACCAACAAGTGGCGACGCTAGCGGCGGCGACAGGCGGCGGCGCGCTCTGTCAGCAGCGGAGCCGGTGAACTAGGTCGCGCGGGGAGGTTTGAGGATGCTCACCAGAATCGCCGTGACGAGGAGAAGCTCAACGTGTGCTCGGTTGGCGAAGGGGCGCTCGGAGTCGTTGCGGATTGCTCGTCGGAGAAGTCCCTGGCGATGGATGCTTCTGTTCGTCAAAGTTTGCGAGGGTGCAGATCATGCCAAGGCAAAAGAAGCGGTGGGTCAGATGCGCAAGGCGATGCTAGTCACGCGGGTGTCATCAAGAAGGAAAGGGGCGGTCGGTAATTACCACTGGAGGTCGTCGGAGTTGAAGCCGAAGACGGTGGCGCTCAGTCGATGGTGTTGCCGACGCTCTGGGTCACGCCCGGGCGAGCTAGTGGTACTAGGAGGTGCGCAAGGTGAAGTGGAGCCTGCTCGTGTGAACCAGGGGCAGAGGGGTGGTCGGGGTTGGCCAGAATTGAGGCTGCGGTTCATCGGAGCAGCGAGGTCGCGGCGAGGAATTCTCGCAGCCTAGGGGCGCTCTGTGCTTGGGGTTTGGGGGAAAATGGAGAGGGGGAAGAGGGGGTTTAAGTAGCAAGGATGCGAGCGAGATTTACTCGAGCATTGATCGTGAATTGAAGCCGCGAATTCAAACAGGAAACGCCCGACGTAATTTGGGGATGAACTGGTCGCTGGGGGGTGGAGACGACGATTGTCATGTGGGCCGCGGTTGTCAGCGAGAGAAAGGAAGAGGGGATGGGTCCAGGCGGTCAGTGACTCTATGGGTGCGGCTGCGAGTGAAAGAAAATGTTTCGCGGGGAGGGACTGCTGGGCTAGCTGTGTCGAGTTGGGCTGGGTTGGGCCAGATTGGCTGTTTGCTTATTTTTTTCCTCTTTACTTCTTTTCTTTTTCTGTTTGATTTTCTAGAAATGGTTTTCAAACTCTATTTCAAATCAGTTTGAATTCAAATCTTCTCTAGGTTTTTATACAGTAACTTTGCACTCAAAAGTGTGTCAAAACTCCTCTGTTTACTCAAACACACTAAGCTCATTTGAAAATAAAAAAAAATAAAACCAAGCCTTAATGTGATTAAACAATAGGCATAATATAGTTTTATTTTTCACACTTTGTTTTGAAAACTTTGTTCAAGCTTTGGATAGTACTTAAGTTTGAATTCAAAACACTACTCAACAAAACAAGTACTCTTCTCATTAGAAAGTAGCACTAAGGCTTGAACACACTCACATAAAATAATGAGCAACATTGTTCCTGTTTTTGAAATGGTTTTGAAAATGGAACCCTAAATGATCATGGATGCATGGATGATATGCATGAGTTTTGAAACATGATTTTAGGGATGTTACAAACACCATAATCACCACTCCATCCCGTTGTAACAATTGTATTGAATCTTGCATAGTTCTTAGGGGAAACTTTCCAGGTGTTGAATACTTTTGTAGTTGATGCTTGTGACTGGAACCATTGAATTATTCTTTATGTTCAGATTCTTATCCATCATTATATCATCTTTGATCTTGATCCATATGATTTCTCGTGAGTAGTTCGTTTAGTTCTTGCGGACATGGGAGAAGTCATGATGTTAGTAGTGGAATTGTGTTGAGGTATTATTCAATGGTTTAATATTTAAGTTGTGGTGCTATTCTTCTAGTGGTGTCATGTGAACGTCGACTACATGATACTTCACCATTTATGGGCCTTATGATGATGCTTCGTTGATATGGAGCGCTTCGTCGGGAAACCCCAAGAGCAAGGTATGAAGCAGCACAACATCAAGTTTTTCCCTTAGTAAGAAACCAAGGTTATCGAACCAGTAGGAGGAAGGAAACGTCTCAAAGGTGTTGCAAGCAACTTGGAAACCTGCAGAACACAAACTCAAGACTTTGCCCCAACGAACAGTGAGGTTGTCAATCTCACCGGTTGCTGTAACAAAGGATTAATTGTATGGTGTGGAAGGTGATAATGGTTTGCAACAAGTAAACAGTAACAACGGAAGATGTATCAATGGTAAAGATTGGACCAGGGACCATAGTTCACTAGAGGTGTCCTCCTTAGATAAACAAACATGGCATTCTGGGTAAACAAATTACATCAGGGCAATTGACAGGACTGAGCAAGGCATAACAATACAATACTAGACATCAAGATCCTATGAGATTTGATTGGGCAATACACAAGATACATAGACCCCCATCCAACTGCATCTATGACTAGAATTCCACCTTTGGGTTATCATCCGAACCCTCTCCAGTATTAAGTTGCAAGCAACAGACAACTACTTTAAGCGAAGTGTGTAAGGTAAACAATCCACTTGTTCCATGAACAAGAGACCGTTGTTTTCTCCCTAGTAGCAACAACACATCTACAACCGTAGAGATTTCTGTCACTTCCCTTAGATTAAATAGAGGCATGAGCCCACTATCGATCATAAATACCCCCTCTTGGAGTCACTAGCAACTACTTGGCCAAGATAGCTACTAACAACGGAGAGCATGCAAGATCACAAACAACACAGACATGATAGAACCAATAAGACAAAACCATTAATCAATCTGGCATAGTAATCTCAATATCCATCGGATCCCCACAAACACAACATTCATGATTACAAATAGATGACATCTTGATCATGAACGGAGCTCACAAGATCTAGATATGAAAGCACAAAGGAGGAGATACAACCATCTAGCTACTACATGGACCCGTACTCCAAGGTGGAACTACTCACGCTTCATACCGGAGGCTGGAATGATGAAGAAGAAGGCCTCTGGGATGATCTACCCTCCGATAGGGTGCCGGGAAGAGCTTTAGATCCCCCCGATCTAGGGACGATGGTGGAGGCGGCTACAGATGGTTTCGCGGAATGTTTATCGGGTCCTTAGGGTTTAGGCATCGGGGGCTTCTTATAGGAGAAGAGGCGAGGCAGGAGGGCGGCCAGGGGTCCCATACCCTGCCCAGGCGCGTCCTAGGGTGGGCCCGTGCTGGGGGGTGCATCCGCCCTATGGCTCCCCTCCGTCTCTCCTCTAGACTCCGTGTTCTCCTCGGTAAAATATTGACTTTGGCTTTTGTCCCGTCCAATTCCAATAATATTTCCTTACTAGATTTTCTGGAACCAAAAATAGGAGAAAATAGGCAACTGAAACTGTGGCATCTTGTTAATAGGTTAGTACCAGAAAACATATAAAAACACCTCAAAGTGTAGACAAAGCAAAGCAAAGTGGATACTAAACAAGCATGGAACATCAAAAATTATATATATGTTTCCGACGTATCAGGGCCTAGGGGAATGCATTGTGTATTTGGCTACTAATTTAGGGGTTGCCAGAGTGACAAAAACCTGAACCCCTGTTAGGAAACCTTTGCACAAGGGAGTGTAGGATCTCAGAGTTTAAGGCTGTGGTTAGGTTTTTATCTTAATTACTTTCTTGTAGTTGCGGATGCTTGCAAGGGGTTTAATCATAAGTATGTATTAGTCCAAGTAAGGTCGATACATTAGCACACGTTCACCCACACAACACTTATAAAACCAAAGAAGATTAATCAACTATATGAAACGAAAGCACTTGACAGTATTCCCATATGTCCTCGAGAACGTTTGGTCCTCATAAGTATTATCACCGGCTTGTTCTTTGCTAAGAAAGGATTGGGCCACTTGCTACAATTATTTGTTGTCTTTATTTACTTGCACTTTATTTCCTTGCTTTATAAAAAAAAACCTAAAAATCCGTTTGCGAAGTATTTACAGAGATTTCCTACTCCATACCACTAGTCAACACCTTCTGTTCCTTGTTGGGATCGACACTCCTATTTATCAAAAGTACTACGGTACACCCCCTATACTTGTGGATCTGGGATGGGTCGACTCATCCAAAGGTTGGCCTAGCCGGGGGAGAACGATTTGGTAGGGCATCGCTTGGCAGGATCTGTTAGGAGTAGCGACGAGGTGGTGTCCGGGTAGCATGGTCCTGTGGTGGGCCGAGTGAGATGCTTCCATGTAGCAAGGTCAGATCGGCCCTATGCAAGCTTTAGCAATTCCCGCCAAACCTGCATAGAGATGATTCAAAGGTGCCCACCAGACACTTTCCTGCGGGTGGAAAATGAAGTAATACCATTACACATTAGTTCAAATGGAACCCATAGAACAAATATATACAACATGACTCCAAGAGTCAAGAATACAGATATACAGTACAAAGATCTAAATCACCTTGAAAATGATATGACGTCCGAGTACGAACAAGATGCAAATGAAGCTAAGAGCCTTGAAGAATAACCAATGCCGTCCAAAACCCTGCCCAGGCCAAGCCGGAAGGGTAACCCTGCTAATGATGTCAAACTCAAACCTGCTAAACAAAAGGGGTGCTGACAAATGGCAAAGGAAAAAAAGTGCGGTCAATACTGAGGCCAGTACATGGCGAGAATTAGAATTCAGCGGCTCTCGGCTACATAGGTATGATGGACTGAAGCGGCAGCGCATCATGCACTATACAATCTACAGAGACTTGCTACAACTATCCGCTATCAGAGAGAGATAAGAAAAACCTATGCGAAAACAATCTGATACTTCCACTACCTATCCTGATATTTCCCCCTCGAGACCAAACGAGGAAGTCATTTTGAGGAAACTCATATGGTTGGCATTTTTATTCATTCTTTCCATGGTGGTTATCCAATGTAGTAGTCATATCAGATACAAGTCAAATTATGAAAGTAAACTTTAGTTATAGTTGTCTATGATCGGGATACTGTGCTCCAAGTCATCCGAGACTCAATAAGAAGCAAATGCAAATAATGACAGAAATCTATCAAAACAGACCAGCAGGTAGAAACCGATTTTTTCGAAGACCTTATGTTGCTCACATAAAAAAGTGTTGAACTAATGAAAGTTATCTAACATACTGTGGGATTTATTCCTAAATTTTCAGATCAATCTCACTTACAGAGATTCCTCACGAATTTTTATGGTGGAGCACAAAAATATGTTTCGGGACAGCAACTCCCCAAATCTTACTTCCCTCTCATTAGAGGTCATTTTTGGCACAAAAAGAAAACAAAAAGGATAAGGAGAGATTATTACTGAAGTAATAACTTCCAAGACTCAAGAAAACTCCTGGGTTATCTCCCAACAAGTCCTTTTCTTTAACGCCTTTAAGTTAGGCATAAGAAGCAAGAATCAAGTATTTTCAAATGAAGAAGCATTAACATCAAATCTTGCTTTCAAAGGAGGGGCAAAAAGCAACTTCTCTCTCCTCATAGGGAAGTGTTCAATACCTTTCTTTAATGGAAATTGATATTTAATGGTTCCTTCTTTCATATCAATGATGGCACCAACAGTTCTAAGAAAAGGTCTTCCCAAAGTAATAGGACAAGAAACATTGTATTTAACATCCAAAAGATAGAAATCAACAGGGACATAAGCATTGTTAACCATAATAAGAACATCATTAACACTTTCCATGAGTTACTTCTTATCATTATCATTAAGTGGGACATCCAAATAACAATCTTCCAAAGGTGGCAAATCAAGCATTTCATAAATCTTTCTAGGCATAATAGAGACACTAGAACCAAGATCACATGAGACTTTGAGATCAAAGTAATTTACTTGCATATTAATAATGGGTTCTCAACTGTCTTCTACTTTCCTAGGAATAGAAGCTTTGTGTTTCAACTTCTCTTCCTTAATTTTAACAAGAGCATATGTAATGTGTTTGGTGAAAGCAACATGCATATCACTGGCATCAGGACTTCTAGCAAGCTTTTGCAGGAACATAATCACTTCCGAAATATTGCAACCATCAAGATCAAAATCAAACTTAGCATCGCTAGTAGTAGAATCATTAGGCTTAGGCATTGTAGGAGGAGGAATAGGGACTTCTTGTGGTTTAGTGGCATCCATATTGGTGGTGATGGTGCACACACTATTGTTTCTAGCAATTTCAGCTTCCCTTTCCCACTTAGCATGAAGTTGGGATAACAGTCTAGCATTTTCATCAATATTAACTTGTATGGCATGAGTAGCAGCAAAGGTACTTTCCATGGTTTCAGGTTTATCAGCCATTTTATAAATCAAAGAGGACTATGCTTTAGACAAAGAGGAAATATTTTTCTCAACATTTAAAAGCTTTTCCTCCACATTCTTGTTGAAAGTGGTTTGTTTACTAATAAAGTCTTTGAGCATGACTTCAAGTTCAGAGGGGGCACTTCTAGCATTGTTGTAGGAGTTTCCATAGGTATTACCATTATTTGGAGGATAAGGCCTATAATTGTTGTTACCACCAAAATTATTCCTATAGGCATTATTGTTGAAATTGTTGTTTCTAATGAAGTTCACACCAACTTGCTCTCCTTGAGCAACCAAAGAGTCTAAGGGACCATTATTTGGATCTAAAGGAGATTTCCCATTAACAAGCATAGCCATAATAACATCAATCTTATCACTCAAAGAGGAGGTTTCTTCAACAAAATTTACCTTCTTACCATGTGGAGCTCTCTCAGTGTGCCATTCAGAATAATTAACCATCATATTATCAAGGAGTTTTGTTGCAGCAACCAAGGTGATGGTCATAAAGGTACCTCCAGCAGCTGAATCCAACAGGTTTCTTGAAGAGAAGTTTAACCCTGCATAAAAAGTCTGGATAATCATCCAAGCAGTAAGTCCATGAGTGGGACAATTCTTAACCAAAGATTTCATTCTTTCCCAAGCTTGAGCAACATGTTCATTATCAAGTTGTTTAAATTTCATAATATCACTTCTCATAGATATAATCTTAGCAGGAGGGTAGTACTTTCCAATAAAAGCATCTTTGCACTTAATCCAAGAATCAATACTATTTCTAGTCAAAGATAGCAACCATTCTTTAGCTTTTCCTCTCAGAGAGAAAGGAAACAACTTGAGCTTCATAATATCTCCATCTACATCCTTATACTTTTGCACCTCACATAGTTCAACAAAGTTATTGAGATGGGCAGCAACATTATCAGAACTAACACCAGAAAATTGCTCTCTCATCACAAGATTCAACAAAGCAGGCTTAATTACATAAAAGGTAGCATCAGGAGCAGGTTGAGCAATAGAGTGCTTAGGAAATCATTGTTGTTTGTGCTAGTGAAGTCAAACAACTTGGTGTTCTCAGTAGAGTTCATTTTGGCAAAAGTGGAGCAAGCCAACAGTAGCAACAACTAGAGCAGGAACTAATTTTTTTGTGTTTCTGATAAGAGAAAGCAAACCAAACTAAACTAATTTTTTTTTGGAGTTGTTGATAAAAAGAGGCAAATAAAACCAAGCAAAAGAAACTAAGGAAACCAAAAACAAAGTAAAGAGAAAGGTTGACAAGGACTCCCCTTGTGAAGACGTCCTTAGCCTCCCTGGCAACAGCGCCAGAAAAAGCTTGATGATGGCGCTTCATTGATTTGGAGCGCTTCGTCGGGAAACCCCAAGAGCAAGATATGAAGCAGCACAGCAGCAAGTTTTTCCCTCAGTAAGAAACCAAGGTTATCGAACCAGTAGGAGGAAGGAAACGTCTCAAAGTTGTTGCAAGCAACTTGGAAACCTGCACAACACAAACTCAAGACTTTGCCCCAACGAACAATGAGGTTGTCCATCTCACCGGTTGCTGTAACAAAGGATTAATTGTATGGTGTGGAAGGTGATAATGGTTTGCAGCAAGTAAACAGTAACAGTGGAAGATGTATCGATGGTAAATATTGGACCGGGGTCCATAGTTCACTAGAGGTGTTCTCCTTAGGTAAACAAACATGGCATGCTGGGTAAACAAATTATATCAGGGCAATTGACAGGACTGAGCAAGGCATACCAATACAATACTAGACATCAAGATCCTATGAGATTCGATTGGGAAATACAACAAGATACATAGACCACCATCCAACTGCATCTATGACTAGAAGTCCACCTTTGGGTTATCATCCGAACCCCCTCCAGTATTAAGTTGCAAGCAACAGACAACTACTTTAAGCAAAGTGTGTAAGGTAAACAATCCACTTGTTCCATGAACAAGAGACCGTTGTTTTCTCCCTAGTAGCAACAGCACATCTACAACCTTAGAGATTTCTGTCACTTCCCTTAGATTAAATAGAGGCATGAACCCACTATCGAGCATAAATACCCCCTCTTGGAGTCACTAGCAACTACTTGGCCAAGATAGCTACTAACAATGGAGAGCATGCAAGATCACAAACAACACAAACATGATATAATCAATAAGATAAAACCATTAATCAATCTGACATAGTAATCTCAATATCCACCGGATCCCCACAAACACAACATGCATGATTACAAATAGATGATATCATGATCATGAACGGAGCTCACAAGATCTAGACATGTAATCACAAAGGAGGAGATATAACCATCTAGCTACTACATGGACCCGTAGTCCAAGGTGGAACTATCCACGCTTCATACCGGAGGCTGGCATGATGAAGAAGAAGGCCTCTAGGATGATATCCTCTCCGACGGGGTGCCGGGAAGAGCTTTAGATCCCCCCGATCTAGGGACGATGGTGGCGGCGGCTACAGATGGTTTCATGGAATATTGATCGGGTCCTTATGGTTTAGGCATCAGGGTCTTCTTATAGGCGAAGAGGCAAGGCAGGAGGGTGGCTAGGGGGCCTACACCCTGCCCAGGCGTGGCCTAGGGTGGTCCTGCGCCTGGGGGGTGCAGCCGCCCTGTGGATCCCCTCTGTCTCTCCTCTGGACTCCATGTTCTCCTCGGTAAAATATTGACTTTGGCTTTTGTCCCGTCCAATTCCGATAATATTTCCTTACTAGATTTTATGGAACCAAAAATAGGAGAAAACAGGCAACTGGCACCGTGGCATCTTGCTAATAGGTTAGTACCAGAAAACATATAAAAACACCTCAAATTGTAGACAAAGCAAAGCAAAGTGGATACTAAACAAGCATGGAACATCAAAAATTATAGATACGTTTCCGACATATCAGGGCCTAGGGGAATGCATTGTGTATTTGGCTACTAATTTAGGGTTTGTCGAAGTGACAGAAACCTGAACCCCCGTTAGGAAACCTTTGCACAAGGGAGTGTAGGATCTCAGAGTTTAAGGCTGTGGTTAGGTTTTTATCTTAATTACTTTCTTGTAGTTGCGGATGCTTGCAAGGGGTTTAATCATAAGTATGTATTAGTCCAAGTAAGGTTGATACATTAGCACACGTTCACCCACACAACACTTATAAAACGAAAGAAGATTAATCAACTATATGAAACGAAAGCACTTGACAGTATTCCCATATGTCCTCGAGAACATTTGGTCCTCATAAGTATTATCACCGGCTTGTCCTTTGCTAAGAAAGGATTGGGCCACTTGCTGCAATTATTTGTTGTCTTTATTTACTTGCACTTTATTTCCTTGCTTTATAAAAAAAAACCTAAAAATCCGTTTGCGAAGTATTTACAGAGATTTCCTACTCCATACCACTAGTCAACACCTTCTGTTCCTTGTTGGGATCGACACTCCTATTTATCAAAAGTACTATGATACACCCCCTATACTTGTGGATTTAGGATGGGTCGACTCATCCAAAGGTCGGCCTAGCCGGGGGAGAACAATTTGGCAGGGCATCGCTTGGCAGGATCTTTTAGGAGTAGCGACGAGGTGGTGTCCGGGTAGCATGGTCCTGTGGTGGGCCGAGTGAGATGCTTCCATGTAACAAGGTCAGATCGGCCCTATGCAAGCTTTAGCGATTCCCGCCAAACCTGCATAGAAATGATTCAAAGGTGCCCACCAGACACTTTCCTGTGGGTGGAAAATGAAGTAATACCATTACACATTAGTTCAAATGGAACCCATAGAACAAATATATATGTCACATCCCAAGATTTTCCAAATCTTGTAATGTGAAAAATAAATAAACAAAATAAATAATTGTTGAAAATTAGGGTGAAAAGAAACTTTTGTTTCTAAATGGAAACTTAAAAATCCCATCTTGAACAAACTTTGGTTAATATTTGAATCCAACTAAATTCAAATCAAAGTGGAATGCATTCTTCATAAATGCATCTGGAAATTTAAACACTTGGAAAATAAACCAAAATCCTAAAACCCTAATAGAACAAAATTATTTCCAAGTTATCTCCAAGCCTATGGATTTTATCCATATAAAAATTTGTTAAACAAACATTTCAAAATGATCAAGAATGACAAATAGAAATATTACAAAAATCATAGAAATTGGTTTCACTTAATTTGGAGCCATAGATAAAATCTTATGAATTTAATAAGATAAGGAAATTGAATTTCCAAAACTAATAAAGTTCCTATCAAAAATCCATACCAAATGGTGAGTAATTAATCCTAAAGAGATTTAAAAGGATAAACAAATACTAAATAAAATTATACAAATTGGAATCACCAAGTTTGGATCTATAAATAAAAAGATATGGATTTTATAAGATAAAGAAAGGAATATTTAAAAGCCAAATTAAATCTTGGCCAAATCCATAAGCAAATGGATTAAAGATAAACCAAATAAAATAAAGGGATAAAGAATTTTCAAATTAATTAAAAGGGCATTAACCAAATCCTATTCTATTTGAATAAAGATAAAAAATCCCTATTAGAAATGATTAAATAAATCATGGGAAAATAGAATTTGGAATTTACCCAAGTGGAATAAAAGTGATTTAATTAACTCAAATGAGATCAAAGAAATCTTCTAAATAAAAATTATGGATTTTAAAACCATATTTGATTTCATTAGAATAAAGACAAGTACCCAAATTAAAATGATTAATAAATCATATTAAAAATATCCCAAATAATTCAAGGTGAATTATTTGACACCCTAATAAATAATTAAAACTTACTTAAAAGGTTTTGTGGAAAAATGAAATTTAAATAAGGATTGAAAATATATTTGATCTTATTTGAATTAATACAAGGGCCTATTTCAAATAATTAAAAGACCCTAAAAAGAATAAATATATTATTCTAAATTTGACTTTAGAATAAATTATTAATCAGTATTAAAACCTACACAAAGTTTTGTTGAGGTTTGAATTCAATTGAATGTTTGAATTGATTAAACAGAATCAAAACAGAATAATAGAAAAGGAAAAAGAAAAACAATTCTGAACAAAAAAAATGAGCTAAGTCAGCCTAGACCAGCAAAGCCCAGCTAAGCCAGTCCAGCCCACTCCCTCACTCCCTGCAGTGAAACGATTTTCACTCAAAAGGACACCCACACAATCGCTGACTAACTGGACTCACTTTCCCCTCTCTCTTTAAGCGACAGGTGGACCCCATCACCACCTCAGCGTCTTCCCCAGCGCGACCCGTTCCTCCCCCAAATTTCATGCCGTTTCTGCGTTGATTTCGCAGCGTTAATACGCATTAATGGACGATTAATCCATCGCTGCAGCGACGCCCTCTTAAGCGCCTCTCCCTCCTCTCCGTTCCCCCTCAATCTCCCACCCTAGTGTGCCCCCAGGCTGCCTAATTTTGCGCTGCACCGCCACTGTCTCTAGTGAGCACTTCCATCGATTCCGGCAGCTCCTCGTCACCCCTCGCCACCTCGACCACACGAGCACGCTCCCCACTGTCCTGCGAACCTCCAAGTACCACTTTTTTAGCCACGCGCGCCTCAAACACTCGGCAACGACGACAACCTCTCGTCACCGTCCACTGCCTCTACTCCGTCGAGCTCTCTAGGTAAACTCCGACCAAGCCTTTCCCTCTCACTGATGCTCCCAGATTCGCGACCCTCTGTAAGGTTCCCAACCTTCAATAAGGTAGAGATCCCTGTGTTTACAATGCTAGATCCTGGATCAATAGCTAGCATCCACAGTTAAGATGTAATATCAAGAAACAAAGGTCATAATACAACTTTATAACCAGGAGTAAAATAATTTATTACATCTTACATAGCTCATTTGGCTATCTCAATTACAATGCAGCAGAATATAACAATAGCATGGGGTCCTTCATCTTCAAAGTGCCACAGGAAGACATGTTGGTTGTAAACTTGTAATCCTAATCATTAAACTTCACTAATATCAAACAAACCTGCAACATAACAAGTTACAGCCACAAGGGTCAATACATTTGAATTGTATTGGCAAGTGATACTATGGTAGTATAGTAGAGTCTATCATCTATATGCATTTGGCTAGGTGGAGCTTAGGCTTGCTTTGCTCAAAATAGATTTTCCTTATCATTTGAAAACACTAAGTTTTTGCTTGACAAAAATCTTTCCCAAGGCATCTCCCAATAGAAATTGGTGATCCTTCAACCCTTGTTCAACCACAAGTTTTTAACTTAGAAATTTGGATGATGAGATTCTTGATAGCTTCCATGTCTTGATGCTCAAATTGTCCTTTGCCAGGGACATGGCTAAGTACTTAGATTTTACACTCTCCAGAGGTGGTGCACTTTCCCCACAAGACTTGGTTTCACCAAGACAAGATCTTTCAGAAGCCTTCCCTTAGACCAGAATGGACGCGTTCCAACCTATCAAACCCCTACCACCAACTGTCCATTTGGCTAAGTTATTGCAACCTATATGATCCAGGCAGAACCCATAATGCCATGTGGCTGCACTTGAAGCTTCTCAGCATTTGACATCTCAAATCTCTTTGTTCCTGGGTGGCCATCCACAAGTGAGATATCAAGTTTTCCCCAGTATACTGGACTTGGTGATGCCCAAGTTTTCCCCAGCATACTGGACTTGCATAACCACTCAACATAAACCATTCCTTCCATTGCACCCAGGTGATTCATTTCACTTAGTTGTTTTATTAAACAAAACTCAAGTCCTTGACTTAGAAATATTCCATAGTATGAATATATATTCCACCCTTGTTTTCTACTAGCTAAGCTAAGCATGATAGTGGTAGGAATCTTAACTTAGGAAATTTCTACTAAGGTTTCATCTACTAGGATTTCCCATAGCATAGTTTATACTTAGCAAAAATTCCATGCAAGTCCTACTTAGAAATATCACTAATGCATAGTGAAAATAATGGGACAAAGTATGAAGCATCACTTGCCTTGTTGGTAGAGAGTATAAGTTCACTCCTTGATCTTTGCAAAGTTCACACACTTCAAATCACTACAATTCAGTCAAGCAAACAATATTTCAATCTACCATTCAAGCAAAACAATGCATGTAGGCATGCCAAAGATTGTTTTATTTGAGAAAGTGGTTTCTAATGGTTCATAAACATTTGAAAACACCTAATGGTCATTTTATAAGGTGGCAAAACCATTTGCAAAAGATTATATCTCTAAACCATTTTTAAACCAAATCATTATTTCATGTGGTTGAAAATTGCCTTTAGCAAAGTAATATTTTTTATGGGGTTTACCAAATACATTTTCAAATCATAAAACTTGGTGTTTGGGGTCAGAGAGTTTAAAACAAAACATTTCCCAAAGGTTTTCTTCCAAAACCATTTTTTATAATTAAACCATATTTTTATTTGACTAGAAATGGTTTAAATCCAAGATTCATTCTTTTGCTTCACCAAATACATTTTTGAAACCACAAATTGATTCCTAAGGTCAGTAGGTTCAAAACAAACCATTCGCCAAAGATTTTATCCCCAAAATCATTTTAGAACAATTTTTATATCCTAAACATGCATACACAAGTTTCTGCAAAAACAATCAATTTAACAGAAGCATTTTGCTAAACAAAGTGCATGGTCACAAAAGTACTTGTCTTGCTGATTCCATTGATATAAAATTTGCAAAATTTGTACGTGTGGTTTAAAAGTTATGAATTTTGCAAGTTTACTAATTCAATAGATCAAATTCTGTTTTTAAATCAACACATTGGCCACGCGTCGCGCTGCGATTGGTCGATACCGCTTCGTGCGGATCGATCGCTGTGGAGCATTAGATCTAAGTGGGATCGCTCGGCTTAGAAGCAAGCGTACCCCTTCGATTAGTTTCTTTCCTAGCCCTTGGATCGTAATCGCACGGTGTACAGCAAGCTTGCCAGAGATGGTCGGCGCTGGCGGCGGCAGGTGGTGGCGGAACGGTCAGACGGTGGCGGTGTCGAAGCCACAGGAAGCGGGGGAGTGAAAGGAGGTGCTCACCGGTTCGCCGTGGCGTGGGGAAGCTCAAGGTGCCTTCTGTTTGTCGAGGGGCGCGCTGGGGTTGCAGGGATTGCTTGCCGGAGATGAGACAGACGGCGGTTGCTCTGATCGGACGCGGAGGCGCCTTCTGAGCGAAACTAGGACACGAAAACGGTGGCATTAGTTGCGGAAGAAGTCACTGGTCTCAGGCGCATCATCGAAAAGAAGGGGAGCGGTCAGAACATTACCAGGGGAGTCGCCGGAGAAGAGGAAGATGGCGGCGGTGCTTGGTGTCGTCGTTGCCGACACTGTGGTGCTCGCGCGGATGAACAGGAGGTACAGTGAGGTGCGCCAGAGGCTAGGGAAGGTGCTCGTGTGCTCCAGGGGGCAAGGGGCAGAGGAGGCTGGCCGGAATTTGATTGCGAGCTCATCGGAGCAGAGCGTGGTCCAAGCGCAAATCAGGGCGGCCTGGGGGCGTGGAGGTTCTGGCGAGTGAGGGGAATGAGAGAGGGGAGGTAGGCGCTTTAGTACGCGTGATCGAAGGGTCGTTTCCTGGCGTGGTTAAAGCGTATTCACACCGGCATTCATACGGCTGCAACGGCCGGCGAGGCGTGGTCAGCGGGGTGGGTGAAGACGATGCTGACGGGGCGGTGGGGTCGTCTGGCAGCGAGAGAGAGAGTGTGGGGGTGGGGTCCATCGATCAGTGTCCTCGCGGGTGTGTGTCTGAGTGATAAAACGTTTCGGGGAGAGAGGGGTGAGGTGGGATACGAGTGGGCTTAGTGGGCTAGCTGGCTGGGCTGCTTCCTTTCACTTTTTTTTTGTTCAGTTTGTTTTTCTTTTTCCTTTTCTAATATTCTGTTTTGATTTTATTTAATCAATTCAAACATCCATCTGAATTCAAACCTTTGCCAAATTTTGTGTAGATTTAAATACTGTTTATTAATATAATCGGAAGTCAATTTTGGAATAAAACTTTATTCTTTTTGGGGTCTTTTTAATTATTCAAAAAGGCCCTTATTTTAAGTCAAAGAAGATTTAATAATAATTTCAAACACCATTTAATTTTCTAAAACCTTCCAAATCTTTTCAGTAGGTTTTTGTTTACTTAATAGGGTGTCAAATAATTCATCTTGAATTATTTGGAAAAGTTTTTAATATGATTCATAAATCATTTGAATTAGGTATTTGTTTATTTCCAATGGAATTAAATATAGTTTTAATTCCCTAAATTTTATTTGGAAGATTTATTTTATTTAAGTTAATTAAACAACTTTTATTCCACTTGGGTGAATTCCAAAATACTATTTTCTCATGAATTATATAATTATTCTTTTTTAGAGATTTGTCTTTATTAAGATAGGGATAGAATGGTTAATGAAATTTTATTTTATTTTGGAAATTATTTATCCAATATTTTATTTGGATTTGGATTATAATCATTCCACTTGTTTATGGGTTAGGCCAAGATTTGATTTGGTCTTTAAATATTCCTTGTTAATAATTCTTTCTTCATCTTATAAAATCCATATCTTTTTATTTAGAGATCCAAACTTAGTGATTCCAATTTTGTAAAATCTTATTTTATATTTGTTTATCCTTTTAAATCCCTTTAGGATCATTTGTTCATCATTTGGTATGGATTTTAGATAAGTGCTTTATTAACTTTGGAAATTTAATTTCCTTATCTTATTTTATTCATAAGATTTTATCCATGGCTCCAAATTAAGTGAAACCAATTTATATGGTTTTATAATATTTCCATTTGTCATTCTTGATCATTTTGAAATGTTTGTTTGACAAATTTCTATTTGGATCAAATCCATAGGCTTGGAGATACTTGGAAATGATTTTTATTCCATTAGGGTTTAGGGTTTGGATTTATTTTCCAAGTGTTTAAATTTCCAGATACATTCATTGAGGAATGCATTTCTCTTGATTTGGATTTTTTTGTTGGACTCAAACTTTTAGCAAAGTTTGTTCAAGTTGGGATTTTAAGTTTCCATTTAGAATCAAAAGTTTATTTTCACCCTAAAATTCAACAATAATTTATTTTGTTTATTTATTTTTCACATTACAAGATTTGGAAAATCTTGGGATGTGACATTTACCCTTAAAATAAATCTCGTCCCGAGATTTGGGGAGGCTAGGGGTTACAAGTTGGCTCAAAACAACTAGGGTACTACCACCCTTAAAATATTTTTCCAACTAGATTACATATTGGCCTTCTTGGGATCTTGTTGAAATCTCTTTGGACAAACATCTACATAGTGTCCTTTGTTTCCACACTTGAAACATGTGACAAGGCTAAGACCTTCATAGGCTTTATCTTGTGCTTCATCTTTTCTAGACAGTTGCTTGCATAATGTCCTTGGTTACCACAATTGTAACATGTGATAAGATTGAGTTCTTCACGTATCTTCTGTGGACAAGTTGACACATAATGGCCTAGCTCTCTGCAGTTGTTGCACCACACTTGGCTAATTTCTTTATACTTCTTCTTATTGGGTTTCTCCAAAGCTAGGAGTGCTTCTAGTTCATGTTCTTCATATGTTATCTTAAAGGTAGGGACAGTTCCTGGTCTCCTTGACCTTATCCTTGGATAATACATACGTCTCCTCTTTGGTCCATCAAATTGAGTCATATTGCTGGGAGGTACAAGCTGAGATTTTCCTTTGTCTTCATCCTTCTTGGTAGACTTTGCTCTCTCATGATAGTCTGCAATCAGTTGTTGCACTCCAGCTTGTTTCCTTTGTTGAACTATGGAATAGATGGGGCATCGGATAGGGACATGATTATTTCCCTCACATAGGTAACAAGTAGCTTGAGATGTGGGGCATTAGCCAATTGGATGTTTCTCTTCACAATTGGGGCATTGATCTTCATGTTCCTTGGAAGTGTGATCCTTGTCTCCACAAATAATGCAAGCTTGGGTTCCTTCTAAAATATCATCTTTGTCATCATTGTTGTCATAAACTCCTTGGGAAGAGTTGTCTCCCATGTTGATCATTTGATTTGTCACCTTATGCAACAATTGGGTTTGGGTTTCCAAAAACCTTTGCATGGTTGGATCTACCTCACTGGTGTTGGCTAAAAATTGAGCTGTCACTTGATTCAACTGGGTTTGGGTTACTATGAGTTCTCTCATGTTTTCCTCTTAGTTGTTGTTGTTGTCACCATCCTTGATGTTGGAATTTCCTGGAGTAGTCATCTGTTTGGGTTGGATTGGGATTAGAATGGGCAAAAAGATTCTTAAGGGTAAAATTTCTAATCACACACATTGCAATTCACTCAAGCAATGTGCAAGCAATCACAAACAAGCATTCCACTCAAACAACAAGTTTCAAGCATATTTTTTGGCAACCAAAAATATTTTTGTTACACAACATAAGTTGGTGTGTTTTATCTATACTTAATATGGTGGTCCATCTATATGGGTCACTTGAGAGATTTCCATCCTTCTTGGTTGATTCTTCTTGCATGAGATCATGGTTTCCTTGGGAAAATTCTTGGTCACAAAACTTCAAAGGTGATCATGGTTCCTTCTAAGTTGTGTTTCCTTAGTCTTCAAGTCTTGAGCAATATTTCTTGTCTCACTTGTAGTTCTTAGTGATATCCAAGGTTGAAGTCCTTGTTGAGAATAGGGTTGACATCACTTGAAGATGTTGAAGTCATTAGAGTTGATGAAGTCCATTTGCACATGATGAAGTCTTTGGTCATAGGGTAGGCTTTATCCATCAAGTTGAAATAGAAGAGATGTAGAGTCAAAACCAAAATGGTTGAGGAAAGAGTTTACAAGATTGTTTGTAAATAAGTTTTGGAACAAATACAACTCCTATTTTTCTAAGGGGTTTTGTCTATTCCTAGGTTTACAAATCTACAGGCAACACAATGCTCTGATACCATCTGTAAGGATCCCAACCTTTAATTATGTAGAGATCCCTGTGTTTACAATGCTAGTCCCTGGATCAATAGCTAGCATCCACAATTAAGATGTAATATCAAGAAACAAAGGTCATAATACAACTTTATAACCAGGAATAAAATAATTTATTACATCTTACATAGCTCATTTGGCTATCTCAATTACAATGCATCAGAATATAACAATAGCATGGGGTCCTTCATCTTCAAAGAGCCACAGGCAGACAGGTTGGTTGTAGACTTGTAATCCTAATCATTAAACTTCACTAATATCAAACAAACCTACAACATAACAAGTTACAGCCACAAGGGTCAATACATTTGAATTGTATTGGCAAGTGATACTATGGTAGTATAGTGGAGTCTATCATCTATATGCATTTGGCTAGGTGGAGCTTAGGCTTGCTTTGCTCAAAATAGATTTTCCTTATCATTTGAAAACACTAAGTTTTTGCTTGACAAAAATCTTTCCCAAGGCATCTCCCAATATAAATTGGTGATCCTTCAACCCTTGTTCAACCACAAGTTGTAAGGTTCCCAACCTTTAATAAGGTAGAGATCCCTGTGTTTACAATGCTAGTCCCTGGATCAATAGCTAGCATCCATAGTTAAGATGTAATATCAAGAAACAAAGGTCATAATACAACTTTATAACCAGGAATAAAATAATTTATTACATCTTACATAGCTCATTTGGCTATCTCAATTACAATGCATCAGAATATAACAATAGCATGGGGTCCTTCATCTTCAAAGTGCCACAGACAGACATGTTGGTTGTAGACTTGTAATCCTAATCATTAAACTTCACTAATATCAAACAAACCTACAACATAACAAGTTACAGCCACAAGGGTCAATACATTTGAATTGTATTGGCAAGTGATACTATGGTAGTATAGTGGAGTCTATCATCTATATGCATTTGGCTAGGTGGAGCTTAGGCTTGCTTTGCTCAAAATAGATTTTCCTTATCATTTGAAAACACTAAGTTTTTGCTTAACAAAAATCTTTCCCAAGGCATCTCCCAATAGAAATTGGTGATCCTTCAACCCTTGTTCAACCACAAGTTTTTAACTTAGAAATTTGGATGATGAGATTCTTGATAGCTTCCATGTCTTGATGCTCAAATTGTCCTTTGCCAGGGACATGGCTAAGTACTTAGATTTTACACTCTCCAGAGGTGGTGCACTTTCCCCACAAGACTTGGTTTCACCAAGACAAGATCTTTCAGAAGCCTTCCCTTAGACCAGAATGGACGCGTTCCAACCTATCAAACCCCTACCACCAACTGTCCATTTGGCTAAGTTATTGCAACCTATATGATCCAGGCAGAGCCCATAATGCCATGTGGCTGCACTTGAAGCTTCTCAGCATTTGACATCTCAAATCTCTTTGTTCCTGGGTGGCCATCCACAAGTGAGATATCAAGTTTTCCCCAGTATACTGGACTTGATGATGCCCAAGTTTTCCCCAGCATACTGGACTTGCATAACCACTCAACACAAACCATTCCTTCCATTCCACCCAGGTGATTCATTTCACTTAGTTGTTTTATTAAACAAAACTCAAGTCCTTGACTTAGAAATATTCCATAGTATGAATATATATTCCACCCTTGTTTTCTACTAGCTAAGCTAAGCATGATAGTGGTAGGAATCTTAACTTAGGAAATTTCTACTAAGGTTTCATCTACTAGGATTTCCCATAGCATAGTTTATACTTAGCAAAAATTCCATGCAAGTCCTACTTAGAAATATCACTAATGCATAGTGAAAATAATGGGACAAAGTATGAAGCATCACTTGCCTTGTTGGTAGAGAGTATAAGTTCACTCCATGATCTTTGCAATGTTCACACACTTCAAATCACTACAATTCAGTCAATCAAACAATATTTCAATCTACCATTCAAGCAATCCATCACATAAAATGATAGAAACAAAACAATGCATGTAGGCATGCCAAAGATTGTTTTATTTGAGAAAGTGGTTTCTAATGGTTCATAAACATTTGAAAACACCTAATGGTCATTTTATGAGGTGGCAAAACCATTTGCAAAAGATTCTATCTCTAAACCATTTTTAAACCAAATCATTATTTCATGTGGTTGAAAATTGCCTTTAGCAAAGTAATAATTTTTATGGGGTTTACCAAATACATTTTCAAATCATAAAACTTGGTGTTTGGGGTCATAGAGTTTAAAACAAAACATTTCCCAAAGGTTTTCTTCCAAAACCATTTTTTATAATTAAACCATATTTTTATTTGACTAGAAATGGTTTAAATCCAAGATTCATTCTTTTGCTTCACCAAATACATTTTTTAAACCACCAGTTGATTCCTAAGGTCAGTAGGTTCAAAACAAACCATTCGCCAAAGATTTTATCCCCAAAATAATTTTAGAACAATTTTTATATCCTAAACATGCATACAGAAGTTTCTGCAAAAATAATCAATTTAACAGAATCATTTTGCTAAACAAAGTGCATGGTCAGAAAGTACTTGTCTTGCTGATTCCATTGATATAAAATTTGCAAAATTTGGATGTGTGGTTTGAAAGTTATGAATTTTGCAAGTTTACTAATTCAATAGATCAAATTCTGTTTTTAAATCAACACACTGGCCACGCGTCGCGTCGCGATTGGTCGATACCGCTTCATGCGGATCGATCGCTGTGGAGCATTAGATCTAAGTGGGATCGCTCGGCTCAGAAGCAAGCGTACCCCTTCGGTTAGTTTCTTTCCTAGCCCTTGGATCGTAATCGCATGGTGTACAGCAAGCTTGCCAGAGATGGGCGGCGCTAGCAGCGGCAGGTGGCGGCGGAACGGTCAGACGGTGGCGGTGTCGAAGCCACAGGAAGCGGAGGAGTGAAAGGAGGTGCTCACCGGGTTCTCCGTGGCATGGGGAAGCTCAAGGTGCCTTCTGTTTGTCGAGGGGCACGCTGAGGTTGCAGGGATTGCTCGCCGGAGATGAGACAGACGGCGGTTGCTCACAGTCGATGACGAAGGCGACGCTACGGTGTGAGCTAGGACACGAAAATGGTGGCATTAGTTGCGGAAGAAGTCACTGGTCTCAGGTGCATCATCGAAAAGAAGGGGTGCGGTCAGAACATTACCAGGGGAGTCGCCGGAGAAGAGGAAGACGGCGGCAGTGCTTGGTGTCGTCGTTGCCGATGCTGTGGTGCTCGCGCGGATGAACGGGAGGTACAGTGAGGTGCGCCAGAGGCTAGGGAAGGTGCTTGTGTGCTCTAGGGGGCGAGGGGCGGAGGAGGCTGGCCGGAATTTGATTGCGAGCTCGTCGGAGCAGAGCGTGGTCCAAGCGCAAATCAGGGGTGACTGGGGCGTGAGGTTACAGCGAGTGAGGGGAATGAGAGAGGGGAGGTAGGCGCTTTAGTACGCGTGATCGAAGGGCCGTTTCCTGGCGTGGTTAAAGCATATTCATGCCGGCATTCATACGGCTGCAACGGACGGCGAGGCGTGGTCAGCGGGGTGGGTGAAGACGATGCTGACGGGGCGGTGGGGTCGTCTGGCAGCGAGAGAGAAAGTGTGGGGGTGGGGTCCATCGATCAGTGTCCTCGCGGGTGTGTGTCTGAGTGAGAAAACGTTTAGGGGATAGAGGGGTGAGGTGGGCTGCGAGTGGGCTAGCTGGCTGGGCTACTCCCTTTCACATTTTTTTTGTTCAGTTTGTTTTTCTTTTTTCCTTTTCTAATATTCTGTTTTGATTTTATTTAATCAATTCAAACATCCATTTGAATTCAAACCTTTGCCAAATTTTGTGTAGATTTAAATACTGTTTATTAATATAATCTGAAGTCAATTTTGGAATAAAACTTTATTCTTTTTGGGGTCTTTTTAATTATTCAAAAAGGCCCTTGTTTTAAATCAAATAAGATTTAATAATAATTTCAAACACCATTTAATTTTCTAAAACCTTCCAAATCTTTTCAGTAGGTTTTTGTTTACTTAATAGGGTGTCAAATAATTCATCTTGAATTATTTGGAAAAGTTTTTAATATGATTCATAAATCATTTGAATTAGGTATTTGTTTATTTCCAATGGAATTAAATATAGTTTTAGTTCCCTAAATTTTATTTGGAAGATTTATTTTATTTAAGTTAATTAAACAACTTTTATTCCACTTGGGTGAATTCCAAAATACTATTTTCTCATGAATTATATAATTATTCTTTTTTAGAGATTTGTCTTTATTAAGATAGGGATAGAATGGTTAATGAAATTTTATTTTATTTTGGAAATTCTTTATCCAATATTTTATTTGGATTTGGATTATAATCATTCCACTTGTTTATGGGTTAGGCCAAGATTTGATTTGGTCTTTAAATATTCCTTGTTAATAATTCTTTCTTCATCTTATAAAATCCATATCTTTTTATTTAGAGATCCAAACTTGGTGATTCCAATTTTGTAAAATCTTATTTTATATTTGTTTATCCTTTTAAATCCCTTTAGGATCATTTGTTCATCATTTGGTATGGATTTTAGATAAGTGCTTTATTAACTTTGGAAATTTAATTTCCTTATCTTATTTTATTCATAAGATTTTATCCATGGCTCCAAATTAAGTGAAACCAATTTATATGGTTTTATAATATTTCCATTTGTCATTCTTGATCATTTTGAAATGTTTGTTTGACAAATTTCTATTTTGATCAAATCCATAGGCTTGGAGATACTTGGAAATGATTTTTATTCCATTAGGGTTTAGGGTTTGGATTTATTTTCCAAGTGTTTAAATTTCCAGATACATTCATTGAGGAATGCATTTCTCTTGATTTGGATTTTTTTGTTGGACTCAAACTATTAGCAAAGTTTGTTCAAGTTGGGATTTTAAGTTTCCATTTAGAATCAAAAGTTTATTTTCACCCTAAAATTCAACAATAATTTATTTTGTTTATTTATTTTTCACATTACAAGATTTGGAAAATCTTGGGATGTGACAGGCTACCACCCTTAAAATAAATCTCGTCCCGAGATTTGGGGAGGCTAGGGGTTACAAGTTGGCTCAAAACAACTAGGGTACTACCACCCTTAAAATATTTTTCCAACTAGATTACATATTGGCCTTCTTGGGATCTTGTTGAAATCTCTTTGGACAAACATCTACATAGTGTCCTTTGTTTCCACACTTGAAACATGTGACAAGGCTGAGACCTTCATAGGCTTTATCTTGTGCTTCATCTTTTCTAGACAGTTGCTTGCACAATGTCCTTGGTTACCACAATTGTAACATGTGATAAGATTGAGTTCTTCACGTATCTTCTGTGGACAAGTTGACACATAATGGCCTAGCTCTTTGCAGTTGTTGCACCACACTTGGCTAATTTCGTTATACTTCTTCTTCTTGGGTTTCTCCAAAGCTAGGAGTGCTTCTAGTTCATGTTCTTCATATGTTATCTTAAAGGTAGGGACAGTTCCTGGTCTCCTTGACCTTTTCCTTGGATAATACATACGTCTCCTCTTTGGTCCATCAAATTGAGTCATGTTGCTGGGAGGTACAAGGTGAGATTTTCCTTTGTCTTCATCCTTCTTGGTAGACTTTGCTCTCTCATGATAGTCTGCAATCAGTTGTTGCACTCCAGCTTGTTTCCTTTGTTGAACTATGGAATAGATGGGGCATCGGATAGGGACATGATTATTTCCCTCACATAGGTAACAAGTAGCTTGAGATGTGGGGCATTGGCCAATTGGATGTTTCTCTTCACAATTGGGGCATTGATCTTCATGTTCCTTGGAAGTGTGATCCTTGTCTCCACAAATAATGCAAGCTTGGGTTCCTTCTAAAATATCATCTTTGTCATCCTTGTTGTCATAAACTCCTTGGGAAGAGTTGTCTCCCATGTTGATCATTTGATTTGTCACCTTATGCAACAATTGGGTTTGGGTTTCCAAAAACCTTTGCATGGTTGGATCTACCTCACTGGTGTTGGCTAAAAATTGAGCTGTCACTTGATTTAACTGGGTTTGGGTTACTATGAGTTCTCTCATGTTGTCGTCTTGGTTGTTGTTATTGTCACCATCCTTGATGTTGGAATTTCCTGGAGTAGTCATCTGTTTGGGTTTCCAAAAACCTTTGCATGGTTGGAATTTATTTTTCACATTACAAGATTTGCAAAATCTTGGGATGTGACACCCTCGTGCTCACCTAACAGCGCCTCTACTTTGTATTAGCGTGGTCCTAAACGTCGCCGCCAAATGACTTACAACCCGAGAGCACCAACCGCCCTTAGCCAACAAATACCACGTCGAGCATCGGTAGTGTGCTTCGAACACGGTGAGCTCCCTCTCTCTCTTTCTCGCATCCTGCATCGTCGGCAACCTGCTCGCCGTCGGGCCGCCGTCGTTCTAGGTCAAACGCGTAGCATCCGTTGGATCTTGATCCTGTGGCATAGACAGAGTCACTTAAACGAAAGGGTATGGTTGAACCAGAGCCACACGATTTCACTTAGATCTAATGCACCGAAGTGAGCGATCCGCGCGAACCGGTATGGCCCAATGAAAAACAGCCACGTGGCCCAGACAGTTTAATAAAAACCAGAATAGATCTATTAGATGTTTGATTTTGTAAAATTCATAACTTTCAAACCACACGTCCAAATTTTACAAATTTTATATCAATGGAATCATCAAGACAAATCCTATCCAACCATTCCCTTTGTTTAATATTTTGCTTCTAGAAAAATGATTGTTTTTGCAGAAACTTGTGTAGGCATGTTTTGAGTATAAAATTCTTTCTAAAATTATTTTGGGGATAAAATCTTTGGCTAATGGTTTGTTTTGAACATAATGACCATAGAAATCAATTGGTGGTTTCAAAAACATATTTGGTGAAGCAAAAGAATAAATCTTTGATTTAAAACATTTCTAGTCAAATAAAAATAAAGTTTATATGTTAAAAATACTTTTTGGAGAAAAACCTTTGGGAAATGTTTTGATTTAAACTCTCTGACCCTAAACACCAAGTTTTATGATTTGAAAATGTATTTGGTGAACCCTATAAAGATTATTGCCTTGCTAAAAAGCATTTTCAACCACATAAAATATTGATTTGATTTAAAAATGGTTTATAGGTAAAATCTTTTGCAAATGATTTTACCACTTTTATAAAATGACCAATAGGTGTCTTTAGAATGTTTATAACCCATTAGAAACCACTTTTCCAAATACAACAATCGTTGGCATGCTTGCATGCATTGTTTTGTTTCTATTATTTTATGTGTTTGCTTGAATGGTAGATTGAAATTGTGCCTTGCTTGATTGAATTGTAGTGATTTGAATAGTGTGAATATTGCAAGTTCAAGGAGTGAACTTATATTCTCTACCAAAAAGGCAAGTGATGCTTCATACTTTTGTCCCATTATTTTCACTATGCATTAGTGATATTTCTAAGTAGGACTTGCATGGAATTTTTGCTAAGTATAAACTATGCCATGGGAAATCCTAGTAAATGAAACCTTAGTAGAATTTTCCTAAGTTAAGATTCCTACCACTATCATGCCTAGCTTAGCTAGTAGAAGGGCGAATTATATTCATGCTATGGAATATTTCTAAGTCAAGGACTTGTGTTTTGTTTAATAAAACAACTAAGTGAATGAAACACCTGGGTGGAATGGAAAGAATGGTTTGTGTTGAGTGGTTATGCAAGTCCAGTATGTTGGGGAAAACTTGGGCATCACCAAGTCCAGTATGCTGGGGAAAACTTGGTATCTCACTTGCGGAATGCCACCTAGGAATAAAGAGATTTGAGATGTCAAATGTTGAGAAGCTTCAAGTGCAGCCACATGGCATTATGGGCTCTGCCTGGATCATATAGGTTGCAATAACTTAGCCAAATGGACAGTTGGTGGTAGGGGATGATAGGTTGGAACGCGTCCATTCTGGTCTAAGGGAAGGCTTCTGAAAGATCTTGTCTTGGTGAAACCAAGTCTTGTGGGGAAAGTGCACCACCTCTGAAAAGTGTAAAATCTAAGTACTTAGCCATGTCCATGGTAAAGGACAATTTTAGCATCAAGACATGGAAGCTATCAAGAATCTCCTCATCCCAATTTCTAAGTTAAAAACTTGTGGTTGAACAAGGGTTAAAGGATCACCAATTTCTATTGGGAGATGCCTTGGGTGATTTTTGACAAACAAAAACTTAGTGTTTTTCAAATGATAAGGAAAATCTATTTTGAGCAATACAAGCCTAATCTCCACTTAGCCAAATGCATATAGATGATAGACTCTACTATACTACCATAGTGTCACTTGCCAATACAATTCAAATGTATTGACCCTTGTGGCTGTAACTTATTATGTTGCAGGTTTTGTTTGATGTTAGTGAAGTGTGTTGATTAGGACTACAAGTCTACAACCAACATGTTTGTCTGTGGCACTTTGAAGATGAAGGACCCCATGCTATAGTTATTTGTGTTGCATTGTAATGAGATAGCCAAATGAGCTATGTAAGGTGTAATGAATTATTTTATTCCTGGTTATAAAGTTGTATTATGACCTTTCTTTCTTGATATTACATCTTAACTATGGATGCTAGCTATTGATCCAGGGACTAGCATTGTAAACACAGGGATCCCTACCTTATTAAAGGTTGGGACCTCTACAGATGGTATCAGAGCACTATGTTGCCTGTAGGATTGTAACCCTAGGATTGGACAAAACCCCTTAGAAAAATAGTTGTATTTGTTCCAAAACTTATTTACAAACAATCTTGTAAAATCTTTTCTCAACCTTTTGGTTTGATTATACATCTCTTCTATTTCAAACTTGATGGACAAGACCTCACCATGTGAAAAGAACTTCACCAACTCAAATGACTTCAACTTCAAACATAATCAAAGACTTCAACTTTATTTTCACCAAGGACTTCAACTTGGATATCACTAAGGACTAAAAGTGAGACAAGAAATATTACTCAAGACTTGAAGACTAAGGAAACACAACTTGAAGGAACCATCATCACCTTTGAAGTTTTGTGACCAAGATGCAAGGAATTCTCCAAGGATACAAGGATCTTGTTCAAGAAGAATCAACCAAGAAGGATGGAATGATCTCAAATGAACCATATAGTTGGACCACCATATTTAGTTTAAATCAAACCCACCAACTTATGTGGTGTAGCAAAAATATTTTGTTGCCTAAAAATGTGTTTGGAATTTATTGTTTGAGTGGAATGTTGTTTGTGATTGCTTGCACATTGCTTGTGTGAATTGTGTTGTGTGTGATTAGAATTGTTTCCTTAGAAATCTTTTGCCCATTCTAATCCCAAACCAACCCAAACAGATGACTACTCCAAGAAACTCCAACATCAAGAATGGTGACAACAACAACCAAGAGATGCACATGAGAGAACAACTACTAGCAAACCAAACCCAGTTGAACCAAGTGACAACTCAGTTTTTAGCCAACAACAATGAGTTAGACCCAACCATGCAAAAGTTTTTGGAAATCCAATCCCAATTGTTGCAAGGGATGACCACTCAAATGATCAACATGGGAGACAACCTTTCCTAAGGAGTTTGTGATAACAATGATGTCAAGGATGATATTTTAGAAGGAACTCAAGCTTTCAATATTTGTGGAGACAAGGATCACACTTCCAAAGAGCATGAAGATCAATGCCCCAATTGTGAAGAGAAACATCCAACTGACCAATGCCCCACATCTCAAGCTACTTGTTTCCTATGTGAAGGAAATAATCATGTCCCTATCCAATGCCCCATCTATTCCACAGTTCAACAAAGGAAACAAGGTGGAGTACAACAACAGATTGTAGACTTCCATGAGAGAACAAAGTCTACTAAGAAGGATGAAGACAAGGGAAAATCTCAGCTTGCACCTCCATGCAATATGACTCAATTTGATGGACCAAAGAGGAGACATATGTATTATCCAAGGAAAAGGTCAAGGAGACCAGGAAACTTTCCCACCTTTGAGATAAAATATGAAGAGCATGAACTAGAAGCACTCCTATCTTTGGAGAAACCTAAGAAGAAGAAAGACAAAAGCCAAGTGCAATGTTGTCATTGCAAAGAGATGGGACACTATGCCAATGAATGTCCAGAGAAGAAGCAAACATATAAGGAGATTAGCCAAGTATGGTGCAACAACTGCAAATATCTAGGCCATTATGTATCAACTTGTCCACATAAGATACATGAAGAACTCAATCTTGTCACATGTTACAATTGTGGTAACCAAGGACATTATGCAAACAACTGTCCAGAAAATATGAAGCACAAGATAAAGCCTATGAAGGATCTCAGCCTTGTCACATGTTTCAAGTGTGGAAACAAAGGACACTATGCAGATGTTTGCCCAGAGAAGTATCATCAAGACCCCAAGCAAGCCAAGATGTAATCTAGTTGGAAAAAATTTAAGGGTGGTAGTACCCTAGTTGCTTTGAGCCAACTTGTAACCCCTATCTTTCCCAAATCTCGGGACGAGATTTATTTTAAGAGTGGTAGCTTGTCACATCCCAAGATTTTCCAAATCTTGTAATGTGAAAAATAAATAAACAAAATAAATAATTGTTGAAAATTAGGGTGAAAAGAAACTTTTGTTTCTAAATGGAAACTTAAAAATCCCATCTTGAACAAACTTTGGTTAATATTTGAATCCAACTAAATTCAAATCAAAGTGGAATGAATTCTTCATAAATGCATCTGGAAATTTAAACACTTGGAAAATAAACCAAAATCCTAAAACCCTAATAGAACAAAATCATTTCCAAGTTATCTCCAAGCCTATGGATTTGATCCATATAAAAATTTGTCAAACAAACATTTCAAAATGATCAAGAATGACAAATATAAATATTACAAAAATCATAGAAATTGGTTTCACTTAATTTGGATCCATAGATAAAATCTTATGAATTTAATAAGATAAGGAAATTGAATTTCCAAAACTAATAAAGCTCCTATCAAAAATACATACCAAATGGTGAGTAATTAATCCTAAAGAGATTTAAAAGGATAAAAAAATACTAAATAAAATTATACAAATTGGAATCACCAAGTTTGGATCTATAAATCAAAAGATATGGATTTTATAAGATAAAGAAAGGAATATTTAAAAGCCATATTAAATCTTGGCCAAATCCATAAGCAAATGGATTAAAGATAAACCAAATAAAATATAGGGATAATGTAACATCCCTAAAATCATGTTTTCAAAGATTTCATATCATGCATGCATGCATATCATTTAGGAGTCAAAACTCAAACTCATTTGAAAGAAAACAGAACTTGAGAGCTATGATTTTATGTGATCAACATTAAATCAAATGCTACTCTTCAATGAGATATTTTTGTTCAAAACCAAACCTTGTTGCTCTCAGATTGTTTTACTTGATTGCTAGTGCTTAAACCAAATTTTTACAAAACAAATGTGGTTTTAAAACTTGTTCAAATCAAGTGCTAAGTCACTGCTTATTTTATTTGATCAATAGGACCAAGCTAATACAAAGAGACCACATGATTTCATGCCCAAAAATGTGAGTGCTACACTCTACAAAAATCTAGAAAAGATTTGAATTCAAATGACCTTTGAATTTTTTTGAAAATGGATCCAGAAAATTAAAACAGAAATAGAAAAGGAGTAAAGAAAAGGAAAAGGGCCGACGCCAGACTTTTGGCCCAACAGCGAAACCAGCCCAGCAACCAGCCCACCCGGGATTTCCCTCTCTCCCTGTTTTTCTCACCAAGACTTTTCACCTAGCGATCGTGTGGTGGACCCTCTCCACGTCAACTCCTTCTTCCCCAAATCTCGCGCGCAGACGCCGTCGTCGCCCGTTTCTTCCCCCGCCTCTGCCACGATTTTAATCCTCTTAATAGGCGATGAATGAGTGCGTGATCTCCGCCCCTGCTCCGGCTATAAGATCCTCTCCCCACTCCGCTCCATTCCCCTCACTCACCAACCGCAGAGCGCCGCTAGGCTGTCCACAATCGAACTTGTGCCGCCGCAGTACTGAGCATCTCCGGCATCAAATTCCGGTGAGTCCTGACCGCCCCTGTGCCTCTGATTCAAACGAGCGTGACTAGCATGTAGTGCACCTTCTGATACCATTTTTTTGCCTGCCCGTGACCCAGGATGCCGTCCCCGTTCATTTCTGCAAACGACCGAGCCGCCACTCAACTCCGGTGATCGATTACGGTAATTACTGAGCGCCCCTTGACCCCTCTTGCATACGACTAGGTTCGCTTTGTCCTTGCGCAGCTACTGATGCCTCTGGTTTGTACTAGGAAGGTCCAGAGCATCGACAACAACTCCGTCTGCAAGGACCCGACGCCGTGCACAACTCCGACTAGCTCCAGCGACCACCTCTGCATGCCCCTTCGCCATCGAAACTCACCTTGAACATCAGCAGCATACGGCGAGCACAATAAGCCCCTTCTCCCTCTCCCGCGCAACCTAGAACATCGGCAACGACTCTGACAGAGCCGCCACCGCCAGTCGCCGCCGCTAGCACCGCCAGTCTTTGGTAGGTTGATCGAGCACCGTACGATCTAGATCTAACGCATATGATAGATCACTTAACAAAGGGGTAAGTTTAGATATGAGCCGCGCATTTTAGTTAGATCCAACGGCTCGGAAGCGCGATCCAGCGCGAAGCGGTACCAGCAAGTAAGAAAGCGCCGCGTTGCATGTTCTTCGTTTTAAAATTCTGATTTAAATCTATTAGATGTTTATACTTGTTTAATTCATAACTTTTGTTTCCCATGTCCAAAATTGACAAATTTTATATCAATGGAATCATGAGATAAAATCCTTTCCATCTATGTAATGTGTTTAATGTTTTGCCTCTGTTAAAAAGGTTGTTTTTACAGAAACTTGTGTAGGCTTATTTTGTATATATTAATTATTTGGGAAATGATTTAATGTTCAAATAAAGTTTGTTTGGCAAGTTTTGAACTTTTTTATGAATCAGTACTATGCACTTGTCTTATTTAGTGTATAAAATCATCCCATGTCATTATGCATGCATCCATATATTTTTTCTTGTATTTATTTTGTATGTGATTTTGGTGCTATGATTTTATGTGTAGATTTTGGTGCAAATAGTGATTGTGATTGTGAGGATTGTAGCTACTCTCCAAACTACCAAGGCAAGTGGTGCTTCATGATTTATTCCTATGTTTTCAAATATGCATTAGAAATATTTTTCTAGACTTGCATGGATATTTTTAATCTATATGCTATGCTTGGGAAATCCTAGTAGTTGTAGAATTGCTAGAAATATTTCTAAGTCTTATGAATGCCATGCTTAGCCTAGCTAGTAGCAACCAAGGATGGTTATATATTCATGCTATGATCAAATATTTCTAAGTCTTTGAACTATGTTTTGGCTTAATAAAATAACTAAGTAAATGAAACACCTGGGTGGAATGGAAAGATAGGTTTGTGTTGAGTGGTTAGACAAGGCCCATTTCTATGGTTTACCTTGTGTATCTCACTTGTGGAATCCACCCAGGAATAAAGGGATTTGAGATGCCATATGTTAAGAAGCTTCTAGTGCAGCCACTTGGCAATATGGGTTCTGCCTGGATCATATAGGTTGCAATAACTTAGCCATTTGGACAGTTGGTGGTAGTGGGATGATCGGTTGGAGCGCGTCCATTTGGTTTAAGGGAAGGCTTCTGAAAGGTCCTGTCTTGGTGAAAATCAAGTCTGGTGGGGAAAGTGCACAACTTCTGCAGATGGAAGAATCTAAGTACTTAGCCATGTCCCTGGTATTGGACAACTTGAGCATCAAGACATGGAAGCTATCAAGAATCTCCTCTTCCCAATTTCTAAGTAAAAACTTGTGGTTGAACAAGGGTGAAGGTTCACCAATGTCTATTGGTGGTTCCTTGGGAAAGTTTTTGTCAAAGAAAAACTTAGTGTTTTCAACTAATAGGCAAAACCTATTTTGAGCAAAGAAAGCCTAAGCTACACTTAGCCAAAATGCATATAGTACTTAGTCCACCAATATTCTACTAAGGTATCACTTGCCAATACTATTCCAATGTATTGACCCACTGTGGCTGTAACTTGTGATGTTGCAGGTTACTCTGATGATGATTAGGAGTCATGAGTCTACACTTAACATGTTTGCCTGTGGCACGTGAAGATGAAGACTTATTTATCTTATTACTTATTTAAACTCTTGTAATAGGCATGTGGCCATGGAGTTGTAAAAGACTATGTTTGTCTCTGGAATGACTGTAATAATGACCTTTGTTTCTGTGTACTTCATCTTAAACTGTGGATGCTAGCATTGATCCAGGGACTAGCATTGCAATCACAGGGATCCTTTTACTTTATAAAGGAGGGATCTTACAGATGGTATCAGAGCACTGTGTTGCCTGTAGGATTATGACCCTAGGATTGGAAACCACTAAGGAAAAATTTTAACAACTTCCACACTTGTCTTTTCTTCTCGTAAACTTTTCTAATATTCTTTATCATCTCTATTTGTAGATGAACTCCATCAACGAAGCCGTAAGGAAGGGACCACTCATGACTATGACTTTGGAATGTGAGACATAATTCCCCAAGGCTCTTAAGGACCTCATGGTTTCCATGGGAATACATGGTGCAGCTATGTACAAAGGTTTTCCTGTGATGGATGAAGGAGTTGAGTATTGGTGGGTGCAACTTCACTTGTATAAAAACAAGGAAGACAACCACAAGGAATCAGGATTCTGCATGGTCACCAATTCAGTGGTGCACACTACATTCTTTGATTCAGCAAGGGATGCAGCTTGGAAGGCCATCAAAGAACTTGGTGATAGAATCAAGTGCAGAATGCTCAACACTCAGAATGACCTAAAGGAAGAGAAGAAACATACCCAAGAGTTGGAGGCTACCAACCAAACCTTAAGGGAAGACATTATAGACTTAGTAATGGAGTCATGTGCTGTAGCGACGCCCTCTTAAGCGCCTCTCCCTCCTCTCCGTTTCCCCCTCAATCTCCCACCCTAGTGCGCCCCCAGGCTGCCTAATTTTGCGCTGCACCGCCACTGTCTCCGGCGAGCACTTCCATCAATTCCGGCCGCTCCTCGTCGCCCCTCGCCACCTCGACCACACAAGCACGCTCACAAATCCCAGTACTACCACTTTACCACTTTTAGCCACGCGCCTCACTCAGGCAGCGACGGCGACCTCTAAATCATCGATCCCCACTTGCCTCTACTTCATCGAGCTCTCCAGGTAAACTCCGACCAAGCCTTTCCCTCTCACAGATGCTCCCAGACTCGCAACCCTCGTGCGCACCTAACATCGCCTCTACTTTGTCTTAGCATGGTCCTAAACGTCGCTAGCGATGACAACCCGAGAGCACCGCCGCCTGGAGCAACTCCGGCGAGAGATTGAAGACGAACCCATGCGCCCCTTAGCCAACAAAGACCACGTCGAGCATCGGCAGTGTGCTGTGAACACGGTGAGCTCCCTCTCTCTCTTTCTCGCATCCTGCATCGTCGGCAACCTCGCCGTCAGAGCGCGCGCCCCCGTCAGCCGCCGCTAGCGCCGCTCGTTCTAGGTCAAATGCGTAGCATCCGTTGGATCTTGATCCTGTGGCATAGACAGAGTCACTTAAATGAAAGGGTATGGTCGAACTAGAGCCACACTATTTCACTTAGATCTAACGCACCGGAGTGAGCCATCCGCGCGAACCGGTATGGCCCAATGAAAAACAGCCACGTGGCCCAGACAGTTTAATAAAAACCAGAATAGATCTATTAGATGTTTGATTTTGTAAAATTTATAACTTTCAAACCACACGTCCAAATTTTACAAATTTTATATCAATGGAATCAGCAAGACAAATCCTATCCAACCATGCCCTTCGTTAATATTTTGCTTCTAGAAAAATGATTGTTTTTGCAGAAACTTGTGTAGGCATGTTTTGAGTATAAAATTCTTTCTAAAATTATTTTGGGGATAAAATCTTTGGCAAATGGTTTGTTTTGAACATACTGACCATAGAAATAAATTGGTGGTTTCAAAAACATATTTGGTGAAGCAAAAGAATAAACCTTTGATTTAAAACATTTCTAGTCAAATAAAAATAAAGTTTATATGTTAAAAATTCTTTTTGGAGAAAAACCTTTGGGAATTGTTTTGATTTAAACTCTCTGACCCTAAACACCAAGTTTTATGATTTGAAAATGTATTTGGTGAACCCTATAAAGATTATTGCCTTGCTAAAAATCATTTTCAACCACATAAAATATTGATTTGATTTAAAAATTGTTTATAGGTAAAATCTTTTGCAAATGATTTTACCACTTTTATAAAATGACCAATAGGTGTCTTTAGAATGTTTATAACCCATTAGAAACCACTTTTCCAAATACAACAATCGTTGGCATGCCTGCATGCATTGTTTTGTTTCTATTATTTTATGTGTTTGCTTGAATGGTAGATTGAAATTGTGCCTTGCTTGATTGAATTGTAGTGATTTGAAGAGTGTGAATATTGCAAGATCAAGGAGTGAACTTATATTCTCTACCAAAAAGGTAAGTGATGCTTCATACCTTTGTCCCATTATTTTCACTATGCATTAGTGATATTTCTAAGTAGGACTTGCATGGAATTTTTGCTAAGTATAAACTATGCCATGGGATGTAGAGGTCCCAACCTTTAATAAGGTAGAGATCCCTGTGTTTACAATGCTAGTCCCTGGATCAATAGCTAGCATCCACAGTTAAGATGTAATATCAAGAAACAAAGGTCATAATACAACTTTATAACCAAGAATAAAATAATTTATTACATATTACATAGCTCATTTGGCTAACACATTACATTGCAGCAGAATAACTATAAGCATGGGGTCCTTCATCTTCAAAGTGCCACAGGCAGACATGTTGGTTGTAGACTTGTAATCCTAATCATTAAACTTCACTAACATCAAACGAACCTGCAACATAATAAGTTGCAGCCACAAGGGTCAATACATTTGAATTGTATTGGCAAGTTTCACTACTATGTAGAAATAAGAGGATCCTATCATTACATGCATATTTGGCTAAGTAGGGTTTAGGCACTTTTGCAGAAAGCAATAGTTTTATCCTATGTTTTCAAAATGGTTTTTGATCTTTTGTCAAATCTTTCTGAACTCCTTGGAATCCACCAAGTGCTTCAAGTCTCTTGTTGTCACTTTCAAGTTTTACTTTTAGAAATTGGAATGTCGAGATCTTCCATAGCTTCAGGCCTTAGTTGCTCAGTATTGTCCATAACCGGGGACACGACTAAGTACTTAGGTTTTTATCTTCTGCAGAAGTTGTACACTTTACCCACATGACACAATCTCATATTGTTGCCACCAGTGGCCGCTGGATAAGTACTCACCAAGATGGAGTACTGGCAGATTGAGATTGTGACGAAGTCTTTCCATAGGGTCCTCCCAATACACAATGCTAGCTTGTCTTCAGGCACCAATGTAGGGTTCCTAGTTCCCTCATTCCAGTTAACCTGAAGAGGCCAATGCATGGGTCTTCCACTATGTAGTTGACTAAGCCAGTGCCCATTTAGCATGTGGCTGTACACGGAAGCCACTGTACGAGAAACATGTTCAATCTCTAAGTCCCTGGGTGGTTTTCTTTTGGTGCACATACAAAAAGAGTTTGCCATATAAACATGGTTCCTTTTGTTGCCACCTTGTCCAAAACTTGAGTATCTTTGTTGTAAGGTCCCCAACCTTTAATAAGATTGAGTCCCCTGTGTTTACAATGCTAGTCCCTGGATCAATAGCTAGCATCCACAGTTTAGATGTAATATCAAGAAACAAAGGTCATATTACAACTTTATAACCAGGAATAAAATAATTTTATTACATCAAACATAGCTCATTGGCTATTTACATTACATTGCAGCGGAATAACTATAAGCATGGGGTCCTTCATCTTCAAAGTGCCACAGGCAGATGTTGGTTGTAGACTTTGTAATCCTAATCAATCAATCTTCACTAAAATCAATCAAACCTGCAACATTACAAGTTACAGCCACAAAGGGTCAATACATTTGAATTGTATTGGCAAGTGATACTATGGTAGTATAGTGGAGGCTATCATCTATATGCATTTGGCTAAGTGGAGTTGAGGCTTGCTTTGCTGAAAATAGATTTTTCCCTAACATTTTGAAAATACTAAGTTTTTGTTTGGCAAAGTATTTCCCAAGGCATCTACCAATCAAAGACTAAAGATCCTTTCCAAGGCATCTACCAATCAAAGACTGAAGTGCTTGGCAAAATCATTTTTCCTCAATCAAAGATTTCAAGATCCTTGTACCAAGCCATCTCTCCATCATAGATTGAAGAATTCACACAACCCTTGTTCACCCACAAGATTTTAATTTAGAAATTTGAATGATGAGATTCTTGATTGCTTCCATGTCTTGATGCTCAAATTGTCCTTTACCAGGGACATGGCTAAGTACTTAGGTTTTACACTCTGCAGAGGTGGTGCACTTTCCCCACAAGACTTGGTTTCCCAAGACAAGATCTTTCAGAAGCTTTCCCCTAGACCATCATGGACGCGTTCTAACCTATCAAACACTACCACCAACTGTCCATATGGCTAAGTTCTTGCAACCTATATGATCATGGCAGAGCCCATATTGCCAAGTGGTTGCACTTGAAGCTTCTCAACATTTGACATCTCAAATCTCTTTGTTTCCTGGGTGGCCATCCACAAGTGAGATACACTAAGGTAAACCATAAACATGGGCCTTGTGAACCACTCAACCAAAAACCACCAAGCAAGTCCCATTCCACCCAGGAGATTCATTAACTTAGTTGTTTTGTTAAATAAAACACAAGTCCTCAGACTTAGAAATTTTTCCATAGTATGAATATATATTCCACCCAGGTTTTCTGTTAGCTAGGCTAAGCTTGGTAGTAATAGGATTCCTAACTTAGGAAAAATCCTACTAAGGATTCATCTACTAGGTTTTCCTATAGCAAGGTCTATACTTAGCAAAAATAAATCCATGCAAGTTTTACTTAGCAAAAACACTAATGCATAGTGAAAATAATGGGACAAAAGATATGAAGCATCACTTGCCTTTTTGGTAGAGGGTATAGGTTCACTCCTTGTCTTTGCAACAATCACACTCTTCAAGTCACTACAATTCAATCAAGCAAGGCACAAACTCAATCTACCAATCAAGCAAAACAACACACAAAAAGACAAAGTCAAAGTAATGCATGCAAGCATGCAAAAGATGGTTCTAAATGCAAAGGTGGTCTCCACTAGGCTTCTAAACTTTGTAAGTTCCAAATTGGTCATTTACCAAAATGGCAAAGTCATTTGCAAAGAGGTTTCACTTCAAAACCATTTTCAAAACAAAGTATCATTCTATGTGGTGTAGAAATATTTTTACTAAGGCACTAACCTATAGGGTTCACCAAATGAGTTGCTATTGCAAAACTTGGTGTTTGGGTCAGTAGGTTTGGTCTAAACCATTTTCTCAAAGTTTTCTTTACAAAAACATTTTCATAAACAAAACAATAGTTTTGTTTGGCTAGAAATGGACTAAACTAATTAATCCATTCTAAACCTTTACAAAAATCATTTTCCAAGACATAGGTTGGTTCCTAGGGTCAGTAAGGTCACAACAAACCAATTGCAAAGGTTTTAACCTTAAATTCATTTTTAAACAATTTTTCTAACCTAAACAAGCAATCAAAAGTTTCTGCATAATCAACCAATCTAACAAATACTATTTGCTAAACTAAGGGCAGGGTTGGCTAGGGCTTGCTCTCCTGAATCCAACGACATAAAATTTGTAATTTTTGGACGTGTGGATCCAGAGTTACAAGGGTTTGAAATTGGCATCAAAATATGTTTTCCAATTCTGTTTTAAAACAGACCTGGCCACGCGTCGCGTTCCTATTGGTCCATACCGGTTCGTCTGGATCGAGTGACACAGACCACTGGATTAAAAGGGGCAGGTGCGGCTCAGATCAACGCGTACACCTTCGCTTAATCAATCTATCGTGGCCACGCGATTAAGATCCTCTGACTACGGCGCTTGACGCTGCCGTGAAGCGGCGCTCAGTGGCTACGGCAAGTGAGCTCGGTCGATGACGGTGCCGATGCTACAGGAGGGGAGGGAGAAAGAGGAGTTGCTCACCGGGCTCAGGGGGTCACGGCGATGCTCGAGGAGGTGTTGGTCGGGCGAGGGGCGCTCTGGTCTTGGCAGGATTGCTCGCCGGAGTGGAGGACGGCGTCGCGTGCGACAGGTGGTCGTCGTGGACGGTGCTGTGGTTCACCCCAAGGCAAAACAACGATGCGGTTAGATGCAGAAGGATGTGGCGAGTGTGGGATGTGAACGAGGTGGCGTGGGGCGGTCAGAAACTACCTGTGGAGTTCGTCGGAGTAAGGTGTAGACGCGGCGGTGCTCGGAGCTTGTCAGAGTCGAGGCTCCGGGGCGCCCGCGGGTGAGCTGCGGCTGCAGAAGGGTCCGCTGGGGAATGCTGAGCACCGCTGTGTGCTCGAGGAGGCAGGAGGGGGCGTGTGCTGGCCGGAATCGGCCGGAGACTGTGGTCGGAGCAGGGGAGCTCGAGGAGTAATTGGGGCGGCCTGGTGGCAGAGAAGGAGTGGCGACAGAGGGGAAATGAGGAGGGGACGCTGGCGCTTAAGAGGGAGTGGTCACCGATGGGGGTTACTCGTCCAGTAAAGAGGATTCACGCCGGCATTCAATGGCAGTAACGGCCAGGGAGGGGGGGCTCGGTCAGTGGCGGGTGAGGAGGATGAATAGTAAAGCGGGGTCTACCTGGCAGCGATAGAAAAGGGAAAGGGGGTTGGGTCCACCAATCAGTTGCCTGTGTGGGTCACAAACTGGGTGAGAAAAGAATGCTTCGGGAGGGAATACTGGGCTTCTTACTGGGCCTTAGTGGGCTGGGTCTGTTTTCTTTTTCCTTTTTCTAAATCTATTTTTCTGTTTTGAATTTCAAACAATTATTCAAACAATCAAACCATTCAACAATTCAACAATCACTCAACTTTGTACTTTGAATTTGGTTATGTTTATCAACATAATCCAAATTCCAAAATAATTTAATATTTTTATTCTTTTTAGGATCCATTTAATATTTAAATAAAATGGATCTTTGGTTATTTAATAAAATAGGGTTTGATTTATTTAACAAAATTTCCATTTGAAATCCAAATAAAACCAAAACACTTTAGTAGGTTTTATTTTGAGAAATCAAAATACTTGGAAAACTTATTTAAAATAAATAAGTTTTAGTGTTTATTTAAAATGGGAAAAGCCTTTACTTAAATAAAATTGGATATTTAAATCCTTATTATTTTATTTAAATAAATCCTTTACTCATTTTATCAAAACAAAATATTTTATTTTCTTTTAATAAATGTTTATCTTTATAAATCCCTTTAGGATTAAATGCTCACCAATTGGTATGGGTTTTTGGTAAGGGCTTTATTAGCTTTGGAAATTCAATTCCTTATCTTATTACATTCATAAGATTTTATTTATGGTTCCAAACTAAGTGAAACCAATCTCTATGGTCTTACTTGATCCTTTGTGAATATTTGTTGATCAATTTTGGTATGGATCAAATCCATGGATTTTGAGATAACTTGGAAATGATTTTCTTCCATTAGGGTTTAGGGTTTTGGATTTATTTTCCAAGTGTTCAAATTTCCAGATACATTCATTGAGGAATGCATTTCTCTTGATTTGGATTTGTTGAATTCAAACTTTATCCAAAGTTTGTTCAGGATGGGATTTTAAGTTTCCTTTTAGAAACAAAAAGTTTCTTTTCACCCTGATTTTCAACAAGAATTTATTTTGTTTATTTATTTTTCACATTACAAGATTTGGAAAATCTTGGGATGTGACAGGCTACCACCCTTAAAATAAATCTCGTCCTCGAGATTTGGGAAGGTTAGGTTACAAGCAGGTTCAAAACAACTAGGGCACTACCACCCTTAAAATATTTTCCAACTAGACTACATCTTGGCTTGCTTGGATCTTGGAAAACTTCTTCTTGGAAAACTTCTGCATAGTGTCCTTTATTTCCTTACTTGACTCATGGGCCAAGGTTGAGTTTCTCCATAGGCTTGTTCAACTTGTTCTTCATCTTTTATGGACAATTGCTTGCATAGTGTCCTGGGTTCTTGCAATTGAAACATATCACTTGGCTGATATCTTTCTTTTCCTTTGGCGTCATTGCCTCTTGTTTGTTTATTTGGTCCATCTTATTTTCTAGGCATTCATTGGCATAATGTCCCATCTCTTTGCATTTGAAACATTGCACTTGTGTAATATCCTTCTTGCTAGTGTTGGGGCATTTCTTCTTCTTCTTTTTGGGTCTCTCCAAAGCTAGGAGTTCTTCTAGTTCATGTTCTTCATAGGTGGGAGATCTTTCTCTCTTCTTGGGGCATTTATCTTCATGTTCCTTGGATGCATGATCCTTGACTTCACAAGTGTTGCTAACTTGGGTTCCTTCTAGAATAACATCCTTGTCATCCTTGTTGTCATTAGCTCTTTGGGAAAAGTTTTCTCTCATGTTGATCATTTGAGTAACCAATCCTTGAATCAATTGGGATTGAAGTTTCAAAATCCTTTGTATGGCTGGGTCTAATCCATTGTTGTTGGCTAAAAGCTGAGTTGTCTCTTGGATCAACTGGTTTTGGGTTGCTATGAGCTCTTTCATGTTGTCCTCTTGATTGTTGTTGGTGTCACCATCCTTGATGTTGGAGTTTCTTGGAGAAGTCATCTGTTTGGGTTGGGTTGGGGTTAGAATAGACAAAAGGTTTTTCTAAGGAATCAATTCTAATCACACACATCACAATTCACACAAGCAATGTGCAAGCAATCACAAACAAACACTCCACTCAAACAACAAGTTTCAAGCACATACTTAGGCAACAAAAATAATTTTGTTACACCACATAAGTTGGTAGGGTTGACTTAAACTAAATATGGTGGTCCATCTATATGGTTCACTTGTGATCTTCCCATTATTCTTGGTTCTTCTTGAATGAGATCTTTGTATCCTTGGAGAATTCTTGTGTCTTGGTCACAAATCTTCAAAGGTGATGATGGCTCCTTCTAAGTTGTTTTTCCTTAGTCTTCAAGTCTTGAGTAAGATTTCTTGGCTCACTTGTCCTTAGTGATATCCAAGGTTGAAGTCTTTGGTGAACATGTTGAAGATGTTGAAGTCATTAGAGTTGAAGAAGTTGAAGTCCTTAGAGTTGAAGAAGTTGAAGTCATTAGAGTTGAAAGTGTTGAAGAAGTCCTTTGCACATGGTGAAGTCTTGGGCCATGGGTAGGTTTTTTTTCCATCAAGTTTGAAATAGATGAGATGTAGAGTTGAAATCAAAATGGTTGAGGGAAGAGTTTACAAGATTGTTTGTAAATAAGTTTTTGGAATAAGACAACTCCTATTTTTCTAAGGGGTTTTGTCCAATCCTAGGTTTACAAATCCTACAGGCAACACAATGCTCTGATACCATCTGTAAGGTCCCCAACCTTTAATAAGATTGAGTCCCCTATGTTTACAATGCTAGTCCCTGGATCAATAGCTAGCATCCACAGTTTAGATGTAATATCAAGAAACAAAGGTCATATTACAACTTTATAACCAGGAATAAAATAATTTTATTACATCAAACATAGCTCATTGGCTATTTACATTACATTGCAGCGGAATAACTATAAGCATGGGGTCCTTCATCTTCAAAGTGCCACAAGCAGATGTTGGTTGTAGACTTTGTAATCCTAATCAATCAATCTTCACTAAAATCAATCAAACCTGCAACATTACAAGTTACAGCCACAAAGGGTCAATACATTTGAATTGTATTGGCAAGTGATACTATGGTAGTATAGTGGAGGCTATCATCTATATGCATTTGGCTAAGTGGAGTTGAGGCTTGCTTTGCTGAAAATAGATTTTTCCCTAACATTTTGAAAATACTAAGTTTTTGTTTGGCAAAGTATTTCCCAAGGCATCTACCAATCAAAGACTGAAGATCCTTTCCAAGGCATCTACCAATCAAAGACTGAAGTGCTTGGCAAAATCATTTTTCCTCAATCAAAGATTTCAAGATCCTTGTACCAAGCCATCTCTCCATCATAGATTGAAGAATTCACACAACCCTTGTTCACCCACAAGATTTTAATTTAGAAATTTGAATGATGAGATTCTTGATTGCTTCCATGTCTTGATGCTCAAATTGTCCTTTACCAGGGACATGGCTAAGTACTTAGGTTTTACACTCTGCAGAGGTGGTGCACTTTCCCCACAAAACTTGGTTTCCCAAGACAAGATCTTTCAGAAGCTTTCCCCTAGACCATCATGGACGCGTTCCAACCTATCAAACACTACCACCAACTGTCCATATGGCTAAGTTCTTGCAACCTATATGATCATGGCAGAGCCCATATTGCCAAGTGGTTGCACTTGAAGCTTCTCAACATTTGACATCTCAAATCTCTTTGTTTCCTGGGTGGCCATCCACAAGTGAGATACACTAAGGTAAACCATAAACATGGGCCTTGTGAACCACTCAACCAAAAACCACCAAGCAAGTCCCATTCCACCCAGGAGATTCATTAACTTAGTTGTTTTGTTAAATAAAACACAAGTCCTCAGACTTAGAAATTTTTCCATAGTATGAATATATATTCCACCCAGGTTTTCTATTAGCTAGGCTAAGCTTGGTAGTAATAGGATTCCTAACTTAGGAAAAATCCTACTAAGGATTCATCTACTAGGTTTTCCTATAGCAAGGTCTATACTTAGCAAAAATAAATCCATGCAAGTTTTACTTAGCAAAAACACTAATGCATAGTGAAAATAATGGGACAAAAGATATGAAGCATCACTTGACGTTTTGGTAGAGGGTATAGGTTCACTCCTTGTCTTTGCAACAATCACACTCTTCAAGTCACTACAATTCAATCAAGCAAGGCACAAACTCAATCTACCAATCAAGCAAAACAACACACAAAAAGACAAAGTCAAAGTAATGCATGCAAGCATGCAAAAGATGGTTCTAAATGCAAAGGTGGTCTCCACTAGGCTTCTAAACTTTGTAAGTTCCAAATTGGTCATTTACCAAAATGGCAAAGTCATTTGCAAAGAGGTTTCACTTCAAAACCATTTTCAAAACAAAGTATCATTCTATGTGGTGTAGAAATATTTTTACTAAGGCACTAACCTATAGGGTTCACCAAATGAGTTGCTATTGCAAAACTTGGTGTTTGGGTCAGTAGGTTTGGTCTAAACCATTTTCTCAAAGTTTTCTTTACAAAAACATTTTCATAAACAAAACAATAGTTTTGTTTGGCTAGAAATGGACTAAACTAATTAATCCATTCTAAACCTTTACAAAAATCATTTTCCAAGACATAGGTTGGTTCCTAGGGTCAGTAAGGTCACAACAAACCAATTGCAAAGGTTTTAACCTTAAATTCATTTTTAAACAATTTTTCTAACCTAAACAAGCAATCAAAAGTTTCTGCATAATCAACCAATCTAACAAATACTATTTGCTAAACTAAGGGCAGGGTTGGCTAGGGCTTGCTCTCCTGAATCCAACGACATAAAATTTGTAATTTTTGGACGTGTGGATCCAGAGTTACAAGGGTTTGAAAATGGCATCAAAATCTGTTTTCCAATTATGTTTTAAAATAGACCTGGCCACGCGTCGCGTTCCTATTGGTCCATACCGGTTCGTCTGGATCGAGTGACACAGACCACTGGATTAAAAGGGGCAGGTGCGGCTCAGACCACCGGGCTCAGGGGGTCACGTCGATGCTCGAGGAGGTGTTGGTCGGGCGAGGGGCGCTCTGGTCTTGGCAGGATTGCTCGCCGGAGTGGAGGACGGCGTCGGGTGCGACAGGTGGTCGTCGTGGACGGTGTTGTGGTTCACCCCAAGGCAAAACAACGATGCGGTTAGATGCAGAAGGATGTGGCGAGTGTGGGAGTGTGAACGAGGAGGCATGGGGCGGTCAGAAACTACCTGTGGAGTTCGTCGGAGTAAGGTGCAGACGCGGCGGCGCTCGGAGCTTGTCAGAGTCGAGGCTCAGGGGCGCCCGCGGGTGAGCTGCGGCTGCAGAAGGGTCCACTGGGGAATGCTGAGCACCGCTGTGTGCTCGAGGAGGCAGGAGGGGGCGTGTGCTGGCCGGAATCGGCCGGAGACTATGGTCGGAGCAGGGGATCTCGAGGAGGAATTGGGGCGGCCTGGTGGCAGAGAAGGAGTGGCGACAGAGGGGAAAGGAGGAGGGGACGCTGGCGCTTAAGAGGGAGTGGTCACCTATGGGGGTTACTAGTCCAGTGAAGAGGATTCACGCCGGCATTCAATGGCAGTAACGGCCAGGGAGGGGGTGCTCGGTCAGTGGCGGGTGAGGAGGATGAACAGTAAAGCGGGGTCTACCTGGCAACGATAGAAAAGGGAAAGGGGGTTGGGTCCACCAATCAGTTGCCTGTGTGGGTCACAAACTGGGTGAGAAAAGAATGCTTCGGGAGGGAATACTGGGCTTCTTACTGGGCCTTAGTGGGCTGGGTCTGTTTTCTTTTTCCTTTTTCTAAATCTATTTTTCTGTTTTGAATTTCAAACAATTATTCAAACAATCAAACCATTCAACAATTCAACAATCACTCAACTTTGTACTTTGAATTTGGTTTTGTTTATCAACATAATCCAAATTCCAAAATAATTTAATATTTTTATTCTTTTTAGGATCCATTTAATATTTAAATAAAATGGATCTTTGGTTATTTAATAAAATAGGGTTTGATTTATTTAACAAAATTTCCATTTGAAATCCAAATAAAACCAAAACACTTCAGTAGGTTTTATTTTGAGAAATCAAAATACTTGGAAAACTTATTTAAAATAAATAAGTTTTAGTGTTTATTTAAAATGGGAAAAGCCTTTACTTAAATAAAATTGGATATTTAAATCCTTATTATTTTATTTAAATAAATCCTTTACTCATTTTATCAAAAAAATATATTTTATTTTCTTTTAATAAATGTTTATCTTTATAAATCCCTTTAGGATTAAATGCTCACCAATTGGTATGGGTTTTTGGTAAGGGCTTTATTAGCTTTGGAAATTCAATTCCTTATCTTATTACATTCATAAGATTTTATTTATGGTTCCAAACTAAGTGAAACCAATCTCTATGGTCTTACTTGATCCTTTGTGAATATTTGTTGATCAATTTTGGTATGGATCAAATCCATGGATTTTGAGATAACTTGGAAATGATTTTCTTCCATTAGGGTTTAGGGTTTTGGATTTATTTTCCAAGTGTTCAAATTTCCAGATACATTCATTGAGGAATGCATTTCTCTTGATTTGGATTTGTTGAATTCAAACTTTATCCAAAGTTTGTTCATGATGGGATTTTAAGTTTCCTTTTAGAAACAAAAAGTTTCTTTTCACCCTGATTTTCAACAATAATTTATTTTGTTTATTTATTTTTCACATTACAAGATTTGGAAAATCTTGGGATGTGACATTTGTCCACCCAGGTGGTTCATTGAGTACTTGTTTTATTATATAAAACATAAGTCTTTTCCCAACTTCATATAATCTCAACATGTATCTCATCTCAATATATATAGCAGGGCTAAGCATATTACAACTACATTGTTTTCACTAAGGAATGTATAAGGGTATCCTAATAGGATTTATCATAGCAAAATATAGTAGTCCTTCTCATGCATGTGTCAAAAATCCACTAAGTGTAATAAAAAATAGTAGGACTTGGATGCTAGTGACACTTGCCTTTTTGGTAGAGGATGTTGGTTCACTCCTTGATCTTGCTAATATCACACTCTTCTAACTTCACTACAAATCAATCAAGCAAACATAGATTCAACTAGCATTCCATCCATTATTCAAACAATTCATCACACATAAAATAATAGAAACTAAGTCATGCATGCAAGCATGCAAAAGATAGTTTTGTTTGGAAAGGTGGTTTCTACTAGGCTCTATACATTGTAAGGTTCAAAGTGGTCATTTTCTAAAGTGTCAAACCCATTTGAAAAAGGGTTTTATCTTTAAACCATTTTTAAATCAAATCATTATTTCATGTGGTGGAAAAATGTTTTTAGCAAGGCAACAATTTTATATTGTTCAACAAATAAGTTGTTAATTCACAAAACTTGGTGTTTTAGGGTCAGTAGGTTTGAATCAAAACATTTTCCAAAGGATTTTCTCAAAAATCATTTCCATATCAAAATCAATATTTTTATTTGACTAGAAATGAGCTAATTCAATTATTCAATCCTAATCTTCACAAAATACATTTTTAAATCCATAAGTTGGTTCCTAGGGTCAGTAGGTTCACAACAAACCATTTTTCTGAATCCATTGATATAAAATTTGCAAATTTTGGACGTGTGGATCAAAAGTTATGGATTCTACAAGTTTGCAAATCTAATAGATCAATTTCCTGTTTTTAAAACAGTCTCTGGACACGTGTCTTATTCCTACTGGTGCGTACCGGTTCGTGCGGATTGCGCTATGTGGTTTGTTGGATCTAAATAACATCATGCGGCTCTGAGCATACGGTACCCCTTTGATTAGTCAATCTATCGCAACGCTTGGATCTAAATCCTACGGTCCATAGCAGCTCGACCAGGAACTGGCGGCGCTGGCGGTGGCAGACGGTGGAGCGCGGTCAGACGGTGTGCTAGCGGCGGTTACAGGAAGCAAGGAGAGAAGTGGAGGTGATCACCGTGCTTGCAGGGTTGCGGTGAAGCTCGAGGCGTGGTCGGTTCGTCGAGGGTGCATAGGAACGGAGTGGATTGCTCGCCGGAGCTGTGCTCACTGTCGGGTCCGTCTGGTTCTTGTCGGAGGCGAGGCTATAGGCCATGCCAGAGCAAAAGAAAGACACGGTTAGGTGCGCGTGAAGATACTGAACACGCGGCTTACAAGCAGAGAGAAAGGGGCGTTCAGTTCATACGGGGAAGGGTCGCCGGAGAGGTGGCAGACGCGGCGGCGCGTTTGTGCTTGTCCTTGTCGACGCTCTGGGGCGAGCGCGGTTGAATGGAAAGCATAGGGAGAAGCACCAGAGGCTGGGGATCACTCTCGCGTGAAGCAGAGCTTGCGGGGGTGAGGGTGCTGGCCGGAATTCGCTGGAGAAGCTCGCCGGAGCAGTGAGGGCGCGGGCTCGAATTGGGGTAGCCTAGAGGCAGAGGGGAGGGGCTGTCTGGGGGGAAAGATAGAGTGGAGAGGGGCGTTTATGCTCGTGTGGTCGCCGGGGGACTTAAAGCAGGCAATAACGCGAATTGATCGCCGGTAGTAACGCGGCAGCAACGGCTGGGCGTGGTTTGGGGGTTGAAGACGACGGTGAGGTGGCAGTGGGGCATGCCTGTCAGCGAGGAAGAGAGAGAGGGAGAGGGGCCACGTGTCTGCGACTTTGCGGGTGCGAGACTGAGTGTAGGAAAACGTTTCGCTGGGGAGAGTTGGTGGGCTGGACTGGGTCTTGCTGGGCCTGTTGGGTTGGGTCGTTTTTTTTGTACTGACTCTTTTTCCTTTTTCCATTTGATTTTTTGTTTTGAAATTCAATCAAACAATTCAAACATTCAAATCAATCAAACTTCCACCACACTTTTTATTGAGTTTAGTTCTGTTTAACAACAATATTCCAAGCCCCAAAATAAAATAATATTTTTTATTCTTTTTAGGATCTATTTAATAATTGAAAATAGACCTTAGTTATTAAATCAAATAGGATTTGTTTTATTAAAATCTCCATTTTAAAATCTAAATATTATCAAAACCAAATCAGTAGGTTTTATTTGAAAATATAAAATACTTGGAAAACTTGTTTAAAATAATTTAACAAGTTTTGATGTTTAATTAAAATGGTAAAACCTTTATTTTAATAAAATTGGATATTAATAAATCCTCATTATTTTGTTTAAATAACCCTTTACTCCTTTAATCAAAACATAATATTTTACTTCAAAACTTGGCCAAGGTTTAATTTGGCTCTATAAAAATAGTCCTTATTTATACTTCTACCTTTTCATTTGAAAACCAAATCTTTTTATTAAAAGATCCAAAAATAGTAATTCTACTTATTTAAAATTTTCTTTATTAATTGTTTATATTTTCAAATCCCTTTAGGATTTGTTTGATCAAATAGGTTTGAAGGTTTCCAATTGGAATCAAAAAGTTTCTTCTCACCCTGAAAATCAACAATGTTTTATTTTATTTATTTATTTTTCACATAACAAGATTTGGAAAATCTTGGGATGTGACAGGCTACCACCCTTAAAATAAATCTCGTCCCGAGATTTGGGAAGGCTAGGGTTACAAGTTGGCTCAAAGCATCTAGGGTACTACCACCCTTAAAATTTTTCCAACTAAATTACATTTTGGCCTGCTTGGGATCTTGGGGAATCTTCTTTGGGCAAACATCTGCATAATGTCCTTTGTTTCCACACTTGAAACATGTGACAAGGCTGAGATCCTTCATAGGCTTGTTTATCTTATGCTTCATCTTTTCTGGACAGTTGCTTGCATAATGTCCTTGGTTACCACAGTTGTAGCATGTGATAAGATTGAGTTCATCACGTATCTTCTGTGGACAAATTGCTACATAATGGCCTAGCTCTTTGCAGTTGTTGCACCATACTTGGCCAATCTCCTTATACTTATTCTTCTCTGGACATTCACTGGCATAGTGTCCCATTTCTTTACAATGATTACATTGCACATGGCTTTTGTCCTTCTTTTTCTTGGGTTTCTCCAAAGCTAGGACTACTTCCAGTTCATGTTCTTCATATGTTATCTCATAGGTAGGAATGTCTACTGGTTTCTTTGACTTTCTATTGCTCCTTGCATAATTCATATGTCTCTTCTTGGGTCCTTTAAATTGGGTTGTATTGCATGCAGGTATAAGTGGAGATTTTCCTTTGTCCTCATCCTTCTTAGTAGACTTGGCTCCCTCTTGATAGTCTGCAATCAGTTGTTGTACTCCACCTTGTTTCCTTTGTTCAACTATGGAATAGATGGGGCATTGGATAGGGACATGATTATTTCCTTCACATAGGTAACAAGTAGCTTGAGAGGTGGGACATTGGCCAACTGGATGTTCCTCTTCACAGTTGGGGCATTAATCTCCATGCTCCTTGGAAGTGTGATCCTTGTCTCCACAAATATTGCAAGCTTGGGGTTCATTCTAGAATAACATCTTTGTCATCCTTATTGTCACAAACTCCTTTGGAAGAGTTGCCTTCCATGTTGATCATTTGATCTGTCACCTTATGCAACATTTGGGCATGGGTTTCCAAAAACCTTTGCAAGGTTGGATCTTCCCCACTGGTGTTGGCTATGAATTGAGCTGTCATTTGGTTCAACTGGTTTTGGGTTGCTATAAGTTCTCTCATGTTGTCTTCTTGGTTGTTGTTGGTGTCATCAACCTTGATGTTGGAGTCTCTTGGAGTAGTCATCTGTTTGGGTTGGATTGGGATTAGAATAAGCAAGATATTTCTAAGGAAATAATTCTAATCACACACATCACAATTCACAATAGTAAAGTGCAAACAATCACAAACAAACACTCCTTTCAAACAACAAGTTTCTAAGCATATTTTTAGGCAACCAAAAAATATTTTTGTTACACCACATAAGTTGGTGGGTTTGACTTAACTAAAATATGGTAGTCCATCTATATGGTTCACTTGTGATCTTTCCATTCTCCTTGGTTGATTCCTTCTTGCATGAGATCATGGTTTCCTTGGGAAAAATTCTTGGTCACAAAAACTTCAAAGGTGTTCATGGTTCCTTCTAAGTTGTATTTCCTTAGTCTTCAAGTCTTGGGCAAGATTTCTTGTCTCACTTGTTGTCCTTAGTGATATCCAAGGTTGAAGTCCTTGGTGAAAATGCTGAAGATGTTGAAGTCATTAGAGTTGAAGATGTTGAAGTCATTAGAGTTGAAGATGTTGAAGTCATTAGAGTTGAAGAAGTCCGTTGCACATGGTGAAGTCTTTGGCCATGGGGTAGGCTTTTTCCATCAAGTTGAAATAGAAGAGATGTAGAATCAAAATCAAAATGGTTGAGGAAAGAGTTTACAAGATTGTTTGTAAATAAGTTTTGGGACAAATACAACTTTTATTTTTCTAAGGGGTTTTGTCCAATCCTAGGGTTACAATCCTACAGGCAACACAGTGCTCTGATACCATCTGTAGAGGTCCCAACCTTTAATAAGGTAGATATCCCTGTGTTTACAATGCTAGTCCCTGGATCAATAGCTAGCATCCACAGTTAAGATGTAATATCAAGAAACTAAGGTCATAATACAACTTTATAACCAGGAATAAAATAATTTATTACATCTTACGTAGCTCATTTGGCTAACACATTACATTGAAGCAGAATAACTATAAGCATGGGGTCCTTCATCTTCAAAGTGCCACAGGCAGACATGTTGGTTGTAGACTTGTAATCCTAATCATTAAACTTCACTAACATCAAACAAACCTGCAACATAATAAGTTGCAGCCACAAGGGTCAATACATTTGAATTGTATTGGCAAGTTTCACTACTATGTAGAAATAAGAGGATCCTATCATTACATGCATATTTGGCTAAGTAGGGTTTAGGCTCTTTTGTAGAAAGCTATAGTTTTATCCTATCTTTTCAAAATGTTTTTTGATCTTTTGTCAAATCTTTCTGAACTCCTTGGAATCCACCAAGTGCTTCAAGTCTCTTGTTGTCACTTTCAAGTTTTACTTTTAGAAATTGGAATGTCGAGATCTTCCATAGCTTCAGGCCTTAGTTGCTCAGTATTGTCCATAACCGGGGACACGGCTAAGTACTTAGGTTTTTACCTTCTGCAGAAGTTGTACACTTTACCCACATGACACAATCTCATTTTGTTGCCACCAGCGGCCGCTGGATAAGTACTCACCAAGATGGAGTACTGGCAGATTGAGATTGTGACGAAGTCTTTCCATAGGGTCCTCCCAATACACAATGCTAGCTTGTCTTCAGGCACCAATGTAGGGTTCCTAGTTCCCTCATTCAAGTTAACCTGAAGAGGCCAATACATGGGTCTTCCACTATGTAGTTGACTAAGCCAGTGCCCATTTTGCATGTGGCTGTACACGGAAGCCACTGTACGAGAAACATGTTCAATCTCTAAGTCCCTGGGTGGTTTTCTTTTGGTGCACATACAAAAAGAGTTTGCCATATAAACATGGTTCCTTTTGTTGCCACCTTGTCCAAAACTTGAGTATCTTTGTCCACCCAGGTGGTTCATTGAGTACTTGTTTTATTATATAAAACATAAGTCTTTTCCCAACTTCATATAATCTCAACATGTATCTCATCTCAATATATATAGCAGGGCTAAGCATATTACAACTACATTGTTTTTACTAAGGAATGTATAAGGGTATCCTAATAGGATTTCGCATAGCAAAATATAGTAGTCCTTCTCATGCATGTGTCAAAAATCCACTAAGTGTAATAAAAAATAGTAGGACTTGGATGCTAGTGACACTTGCCTTTTTGGTAGAGGATGTTGGTTCACTCCTTGATCTTGCTAATATCACACTCTTCTAACTTCACTACAAATCAATCAAGCAAACATAGATTCAACTAGCATTCCATCCATTATTCAAACAATTCATCACACATAAAATAATAGAAACTAAGTCATGCATGCAAGCATGCAAAAGATAGTTTTATTTGCAAATGTGGTTTCTACTAGGCTCTATACATTGTAAGGTTCAAAGTGGTCATTTTCTAAAGTGTCAAACCCATTTGAAAAAGGGTTTTATCTTTAAACCATTTTTAAATCAAATCATTATTTCATGTGGTGGAAAAATGTTTTTAGCAAAGCAACAATTTTATATTGTTCAACAAATAAGTTGTTAATTAACAAAACTTGGTGTTTTAGGGTCAGTAGGTTTGAATCAAAACATTTTCCAAAGGTTTTTCTCAAAAATCATTTCCATATCAAAATCAATATTTTTATTTGACTAGAAATGAGCTAATTCAGTTATTCAATCCTAATCTTCACAAAATACATTTTTAAATCCATAAGTTGGTTCCTAGGGTCAGTAGGTTCACAAAAAACCATTTTGCAAAGATTTCATCCCCAAAATCATTTTAGAATAAATTTTACATCCTAAACAAGCATACACAAGTTTTTGTAAAAACAAACATTTTACCAGAAGCTTTTTATTAAAAAAAGTGCATGGTTGGCTAGGGATGGTTTTTGTGAATCCATTGATATTAAATTTGCAAATTTTGGACGTGTGGATAAAAAATTATGGATTTTACAAGTTTGCAAATCTAATAGATCAATTTCCTATTTTTAAAACAGTCTCTGGACACGTGTCTTATTCCTACTGGCGCGTACCGGTTCGTGCGGATTGCGCTCTGTGGTTCGTTGGATCTAAATAACATCGTGCGGCTCTGAGCATACGGTACCCCTTCGATTAGTCAATCTATCGCAACGCTTGGATCTAAATCCTATGGTCCATAGCAGCTGGCGGCTGGCGGCGTGGCAATGCGGCTGTGATTGAAACAGTGTGCTAGCGGCGGTTACAGGAAGCAAGGAGAGAAGTGGAGGTGCTCACCATGCTCGCAGGGTTGCGGTGAAGCTCGAGGCGTGGTCGGTTCGTCGAGGGCGCACAGGAACGAAGTGGATTGCTCGCCAGAGCTGTGCTCACTGTCGGGTCCGTCTGGTTCTTGTCGGAGGCGAGGCTATAGGCCATGCCAGAGCAAAAGAAAGACACGGTTAGGTGCGCGTGAAGATACTGAACACGCGGCTTACAAGCAGAGAGAAAGGGGCGTTCAGTTCTAACGGGGAGGGGTCACCGGAGAGGTGGCAGACGCGGCGACGCGTTTGTGCTTGTCCTTGTCGATGCTCTGGGGCGAGCGCGGTTGAACGGAAAACACAGGGAGAAGCGCCAGAGGCTGGGGATCACTCTCGCGTGAAGCAGAGCTTGCGGGTGAGGTGCTGGCGAATTATTGGAGAAGCTCGCCGAGCGGTGAGGCGCGGGCTCGAATTGGGGGTAGCCTAGAGCGAGGGGAGGGGCATGCAGGGGAAAGATAGAGTGGAGAGGCGTTTATGCTCGGCGTGGTCCGGGAGCAATAACGCGAATTGATCGCCGGTAGTAACGCGGCAGCAACGGCAGGGCGTGGTTTGGGGGTTGAAGACGACGGTGAGGTGGCAGTGGGGCATGCCTGTCAGCGAGGAAGAGAGAGAGGGAGAGGGGCCACCTGTCTATGACTTTGCGGGTGCGAGACTGAGTGTAGGAAAACATTTCGCTAGGGAGAGTTGGTGGGCTGGACTGGGTCTTGCTGGGCCTGTTGGGTTGGGTCGTTTTTTTTTGTACTGACTCTTTTTCCTTTTTCCATTTGATTTTTTGTTTTGAAATTCAATCAAACAATTCAAACATTCAATTCAATCAAACTTCCACCACACTTTGTATTGAGTTTAGTTCTGTTTAACAACAATATTCCAAGCCCCAAAATAAAATAATATTTTTTATTCTTTTTAGGATCTATTTAATAATTGAATAAAATAGACCTTAGTTATTAAATCAAATAGGATTTGTTTTATTAAAATATCCATTTTAAAATCTAAATATTATCAAAACCAAATCAGTAGGTTTTATTTGAAAATATAAAATACTTGGAAAACTTGTTTAAAATAGTTTAACAAGTTTTGATGTTTAATTAAAATGGTAAAACCTTTATTTTAATAAAATTGGATATTAATAAATCCTCATTATTTTGTTTAAATAACCCTTTACTCCTTTAATCAAAACATAATATTTTACTTCAAAACTTGGCCAAGGTTTAATTTGGCTCTATAAAAATAGTCCTTATTTATACTTGTGCCTTTTCATTTGAAAACCAAATCTTTTTATTAAAAGATCCAAAAATAGTAATTCTACTTATTTAAAATTTTCTTTATTAATTGTTTATCTTTTCAAATCCCTTTAGGATTTGTTTGATCAAATAGGTTTGAAGGTTTCCAATTGGAATCAAAAAGTTTCTTCTCACCCTGAAAATCAACAATGTTTTATTTTATTTATTTATTTTTCACATAACAAGATTTGGAAAATCTTGGGATGTGACATGGGAAATCCTAGTAGATGAAACCTTAGTAGAATTTTCCTAAGTTAAGATTCCTAGCACTATCATGCCTAGCTTAGCTAGTAGAAGGGCGGATTATATTCATGTTATGGAATATTTCTAAGTCAAGGACTTGTGTTTTGTTTAATAAAACAACTAAGTGAATGAAACACCTGGGTGGAATGGAAAGAATGGTTTGTGTTGAGTGGTTATGCAAGTCCAGTGTGCTGGGGAAAACTTGGGCATCACCAAGTCCGATATCTTTGGGAAAACTTGGTATCTCACTTGTGGAATGCCACCCAGGAACAAAGAGATTTGAGATGTCAAATGTTGAGAAGCTTCAAGTGCAGCCACATGGCATTATGGGCTCTGCCTGGATCATATAGGTTGCAATAACTTAGCCAAATGGACAGTTGGTGGTAGGGGATGATAGGTTGGAACGCGTCCATTCTGGTCTAAGGGAAGGCTTTTGAAAGATCTTGTCTTGGTGAAACCAAGTCTTGTGGGGAAAGTGCACCACCTCTGAAGAGTGTAAAATCTAAGTACTTAGCCATGTCCATGGTAAAGGACAATTTGAGCATCAAGACATGGAAGCTATCAAGAATCTCCTCATCCCAATTTCTAAGTTAAAAACTTGTGGTTGAACAAGGGTTAAAGGATCACCAATTTCTATTGGGAGATGCCTTGGGTGATTTTTGACAAACAAAAACTTAGTGTTTTTCAAATGATAAGGAAAATCTATTTTGAGCAATGCAAGCCTAAGCTCCACTTAGCCAAATGCATATAGATGATACACTCCACTATACTACCATAGTGTCACTTGCGAATACAATTCAAATGTATTGACCCTTGTGGATGTAACTTATTATGTTGCAGGTTTTGTTTGATGTTAGTGAAGTGTGTTGATTAGGATTACAAGTCTACAACCAACATGTTTGCTTGTGGCACTTTGAAGATGAAGGACCCCATGCTATAGTTATTTCTGCTGCATTGTAATGAGATAGCCAAATGAGCTATGTAAGATGTAATGAATTATTTTATTCCTGGTTATAAAGTTGTATTATGACCTTTGTTTCTTGATATTACATCTTAACTTTGGATGCTAGCTATTGATCCAGGGACTAGCATTGTAAACACAGGGATCTCTACCTTATTAAAGGTTGGGACCTCTACAATATACAACACGACTCCAAGAGTCAAGAATACAGATATACAGTACAAAGATCTAAATCACCTTGAAAATGATATGACGTCCGAGTACGAACAAGATGCAAATGGGGCTAAGAGCCTTGAAGAATAACCAATGCCGTCCAAAACCCTGCCCAAGCCAAGCCGGAAGGGTAACCCTGCTAATGACGTCGAACTCAAACCTACTAAACACAAGGGGTCCTGACAAATGGCAAAGGAAAAAAGTGCGGTCAATACTGAGGCCAGTACACGGCGAGAATTAGAATTTGGCGGCTCTCGGCTACACAGGTATGGTGGACTGAAGCGGCAGTGCAGCATGCACTATACAATCTACAGAGACTTGGTACAACCGTCCGCTATCAGAGAGAGATAAGAAAGACCTAAGCGAAAACAATCTGATACTACCACCAAACATACCTATCCTGATATTTCCCCCTCGAGACCAAACGAGGAAGTCATTTTGAGGAAACTCATATGGTTGGCATTTTTATTCATTCTTTCCATGGTGGTTATCCAATGTAGTAGTCCTATCAGATACAAGTCAAATTATGAAAGTAAACTTTAGTTATAGTTGTCTATGATCGGGATACTATGCTCGAAGTCATCCATAACCGTGGACACAACTTTTCAAAAAGATTTAACCATGCATGGGTGCACCAAAGTTTCCACACACACTTGGACCCTTTTTGCCAGATCAATTAACATACACCCATCGGTATATCGGCGGGCCCTAGGACATGACGCTTTCCCATACCCAAAGCAAGTACATGGGGGCAACCTGAAAGAGCTAACTGTATGAAGTATAGCTAATCCTCCTCGTACGAACCCTGAGGTTGCATGCACTTGTCATGCGAGCAGAGGCCATAGACAATATATTCCTGTGACAGAGTGCCGCACCTACGCAACAGTAATAAACTCTCATCGAGCAACATGTAGTAAACATGTCATACATGGAATACATGCCATAAGTACAGTAGTAACGCATAAATCCCGAACTAGTTTGTGGCCCCTAGAACAGTACTTTGAAATCAGGTACTAAGCCGATAGGGGTTCCCATAGACCCCACATTTGGTTAGCGCGCTCAGTCTTGGAACAGGTGTCAAGAACTTGGGTCTTAGGTGGACACATGGGGAGGGATAATAACCATATCTGAACTATTACCCCTATGTGTCGTAATACCTTCGATCCAAATTCACGGATGTAGTATAATAGCTTTTTCCCTAGAAGACCTAGATTTAATCGAACCTTGGAAAGCAATGTTAAAAGGAAATAAATAAGGACACGTCTACACTGAAGGATACAGATGTCACCTAGAGGGGGTGAATAGGCGATTAAAACTTTTTCGAGAGTGGCTCAACAAAGGCGTAATTAAACTAGCATTTACTTTGTTAAACACAAAACCTAGAACAATCTAGGGTTCACCTATGTGTACCAACAACTTATGCTTAGCAATACAGACAACTATTTGATAGCAAGATATATACTTCCAGCATGAAGGCTATCAGAAAGTAAGGTGCATAAGTAAGAGCTCGGGTATAGAGATAACCGAGCCACGCGAGGACGACAATATTTTACCGATTTCCTCCCAACATGGAGTACATCTCGTTTGGATAGGGGGTGGTATCAAACCACCTATGCCACAAAATTCCTCCCTTGTTCTCGTGTGGATCTCACCCCAAAGGTATCAATTCACACTTCCACTATCGGTGCACTTGTCGGTGGCAATCCGGAACCTCTCACAAGGTTGGGGCACTTCTCCACAACTTAATTGGAGGCTCCCAACAAACAAGCTTGGGGAAAGCTCCACAACTTAATTGGAGGCCCCAAGTAATCCACAACCTGCAACACAACCAACCCGTCTAGGGTTCGAAGGACCTAAGAGTAAAAAGCTTCTCAACTTTCACTCACCAAATCCTCCGAGGAGAACTAAAACCTATGCATCGAATGCAAGAGGTAAGAACACCACAAATATGCTCCAATCCCTCACTCTCGAGTTCCAACAAAGCTACTAAAGCTATTGGTGGAACAAGAAAGGAAGAACACAAAGGGAACACAAAATCCCCCAAGATCTAGATCCCAAAGGATTCACTCACAAAGAGATGGAATGGATTGGTCAAAATGTAGATCTACATCTCCTCTCTCTTCCACTCAAATATGGGCAAGAATCATTCGAGGGGAAGAGATTAATCAAGCTTCAAGAAGTAGAGCAAATGGGGCAAAGCTTAGACAAAGGAGGATGAAGAAGTTGCTCAAAACGATAAAGGGAACAATTTATAGAGGCCCCGATTTTCTGCCCGTTGGGGCCAGAAAACGGCCTGGACTGGTAGTACCGTTGAGGCCGGTACTACCGGACCCAGCCAGCCCAGCAGCTCACAGCGAGGCCAGCGACATGTCAATGTGGGAGAAGCACGCGGGCGCATGCGATCTAGCAGCTTGTGAGAAGCAGGCGGCTGCGCTAAGCAAGCAAGCGGACACTGTGGCTAGCGAAAATGTCAGGCGCCTGAGGCTAGCGAACAGGGCCGAGGCGCCTGTGACGAGGCAGCGGCGAGGCGTCTTGGCGTGGGCTACAAGGCGGGAGTGAGCAAGCAAGTGCTGTGGGGCGCGTGCAAGGGTGAGCGGGCCGTGCAGCAGTGAGCGGGGTGGCGAGCACTGGGCAGAAGCGGCAGCGGGGAGAGATGGGCCAGTGAGCTAGGAAGCTAGGCGCTGATGGGCCGGCCGGTACTACCGGGCCGGTCCGGTAGAACCGGACCCAACTACCGGGCAAGGCAGATAGGGAGCGCGTGCGCACTGGTCCGAGTGGTAGTACCGCCGGCCCACCAGAAAACTATTTTTCCTTTTCTTTTTATAAATCAAAACAACAGATGTTCAAATGATAATAACTTTTGAAACCCTAACTCCGATTGACCCGATTCCAATTGCATTGGAAAGAGGACAACAAGATCAAAATCTCACTTGGTGAGAATCCGGAAAATATTGGACATCATCAAGTGAGAATGTATCAAGTATTATAATGTGAAATACCTCACTTAGGTAGAATCCAGAAAACCTCAAAGATCAAAATCGCAACAAGATATAAAAGGGAGATCCGATTTTGTTGAACAAGAGCTTGTTATGGAGATTACCACAAGCTCTAAATCCTCACATGGATAATACCAAATAACAACCAAATATGATGATGCAAGAATGCAAAGGTTTGATCTCTCTCTGAATGATATGATCGAGTTACTCATTCGAGAGCCCCTCTTGATAGTACGGTTATCTATCCTAAACCCGGTCTCCCAACAACAACATGAGACCGGGAAAAGGGAAAACCTATCAAGATTATACCTTTGCCTTGAGCATTCCACTTGAGCTTTATGTATATGAACTTGACCTTCTCAAGATGGAACGTCTTTCTTGATTCCTCATCATCGATCCATGATCACCGAGGATGGCAAGTATCAAACATGATATCTTCTATAGATGGCGCATTTTGAGCTTGCACAACAGATCTTCTTCTCATTTCATCGACCTTGAAGCCAACACATGCTCCAAGTGATGCCAATGGACAAATCCTACAAGTACAACTTAATACACACATTCGTCCATAAAGATTGTCATCAATTACCAAAAACACACATGGGGGCCCACATGTTCTTTCATACACGACTTTGTTTCTTTGTTTTACCTTAGTTTACTAGACGAATCTAGTTTACTTTTTATAGTGGGTTGAATCAATGGACGGAGATAGGACAGGGTTGAAGATCCACATGTAGCTGCACATCATATGGGACAAAAAACATAGTCATGTGTAATGTTTGAACGGAAATAATCTCTTGTGGGCAACACATCCTAGTATACAAAAGCCCCCGTGATGCAGCGGGCATAGCAATAGCCTTCTAATCAAACCTAGTGCACACCGAAGCCACGAGCTACAAACGATTATTAAGTGAAGAACATAGATTAAAGCATTAAGTGGTGATGTTGTTGTGATCCCGAATGGGTCGCTAAGCGAAAATCATACTACCCTTTCTGTCACCCGGGTTCCTATGAGATCACCGCTAGCCAAGTATTTCACCTCAAGCCTTTATCAATCTATGGGATCTTGGGTACCTACAAGTCCACAGATCGAGACAAGAGACAAAGAAACAAAAGATACAAATATCAATTGCAAACAAAATACAATACTCCCATGATTAGATGCACCTAATTGCTGCGAGGTTTCTCCCCAAACCGCAGCCCATGAGGACTACTCACTCATAACAAATAGATCAAGGATAGAAAATACTGTACAAAATACTTAGATTGAAATCAAATATTCTTACAATGGTCACCAAATCACGAGATCTAAAGTACAAAGCAATGGCTATAGCTAGTGGAGGGATGGATGGTGGAATGGATGAACAATGGTGTGGATCTCCTTTGGTGGTGTTGTGATGAAATATGAGAATGGAGGCTCTCTAGACGGCGGCTGAAGCCTCAAAATATATAGGAGTCTTCACAAAAGTTCTAGGGTTTGACGAGATGAAGCCGTCGGCACCCCGTAAGGACAGGCCATACGGGCGAGCCCTACCCATACTGATGGTCGTTACTCGCCCTGGCACCAGGAATTTGCTTCCCAATTACTTGGACGTGTGGATTTCCTCTACTTCCTTCATTATGACTCCTGATTTCGCATTAAAACCCGTGATTTCCTGCATGACATAATTCAAAGTAATGTTTTGCATATTTTTTGTAATTATTAGTCATCAGTGGAAAGGGTTGAGAGTTTATTTTCAATTGCTTGACTAAAAACAAAGTTTAAATGCAGAGAAAGATGGAAAATTTTAGAGCCATCAACTTCCCCAAAGCTCAACCTTGATCACCCTCGACCAAGAAGAAATAAAAGAACTATAAATAATTTAGCGTTTAAACTTGAAACAATGATAATACAAGTTCACTTACGGTTGGTAGTCATATGTGCATAACACTTCATTCATTTGTGAGTCTTATCAAAGTTAGAGAGATGACAAGAGTACTATACAAGCTTTGGAAATATAAGACAATCAAAATAGAGTTTAATATCAATATGAATAACTAGCAGTGTAGCAATAAATCCAATTCTTCTAGTTAACTCTCAGCTTGCGAAGGAACACTAGGATGTTTAAATATCATAATTGAGTAAGAGAGTTTCATGTCCTAAGTAATATAACAATGAAGTGTCTTATTTACACCCACATCAATAAATCAAGTCTATTAAAAACACTTCTAATCCAATCATTACTTTTCAAGAAAAATTCGTAGAGTAGTAATGAGACCATGCCAAGGACTTGTATGTGGATCTTCAAAGATATCTTTTTCTTTTCATACTTTTTGAAGGATTGCTGGCTGTTTATTTTTGCAAGTGTTTACACAGAATACCAATACTTTTGCCCATACATTGACACTGATGCCAATCATGTCATCAACTCATAGCTGAAATCCGGGGTTATACCATATATTTTTCAAAAGATAGCGAAGTTGTTGGCATCCCAAAGGTGTGCACTAGGATCATAAATAGCAGAACTTTTCTTTCTTTCTTTTTCATGAGCTAGTACCACGGTTTGATGCACAAGGTTAGCTATGGCATGCATCACAATTACCACTAGATTTTATTTCAATCAAACAACTCCTTTCATGAGTATCGTCAAGACTATAAAAATATCTATGGGGTTAAGTATCTTCAAGGGTATATACTCAGACAATCATTAATCAAACAAGTCATAAATTTCATACTTTTCTTATTTTACTTGTTTGGCATTATTATTTCCAAGGCAAGACTCAGTTAGCTAAAAGAAATAGAGCAAGAGCTTTAGTAACTAACCATCATACTAATAAAAAGCTTTACTTTAACTAAATTAAATTACTCCCACATGCATAGCATCTTAGAAAATTGACCACCTAAGATAAACAACTCAAAATTCAAAAGTGGGAGACATAGGACATACCTCTCATAAGAGACTTCATAATTCTCTTCCTTATAGGGATGTGTTCCTTCAAAAACTCAAACACGATTACTCTCATATTAATATAAAAGCAAAGAGGCAAAGTGCGTATCCACATTTACAAAAAAATCTTTTTTTATTTTTTAGGAAAGGGATTAAAGAATACAAAGGATCTTGAGACCAAGCAAGGGTTCTAAGAAAAGAAAATCAAACTAATAAAACAAAAGAAAAATAAAAGAAAAGGAAAAAGGCAAAGTGTTGGAACAAGCCAACACGAGTGTTTCAAAGCTCCCAAGGAGCTGAAGTACAACCTCATTATTACACAAATAAATTTGCAAGGGGAACACATCCCCAAGCTCAGGCTTTTGCAGACTCATTTGTTGCTCATTGTGGTGGCGGTGGATAATATCCCAAGTTCCATTGGCCATGCCAATTTTGGAACTCGGCGTTGAGGCTTGTAGTAGCATCTCGCAGGTTGATGGAGAGGTTGTTCATGTTTTGGATATTTCCTTCGAGTGCGTAGATATCTTCATAGGTGGTGTAGTAGTTTGGTGGTTACTCATCTTGTTCAGGCTCTTCTTGTTCTACTTCTTCATCTTCTCCTCCTCCCATGGGTATCTCTTGTTGGGTAAGATTAGCCTCAAGATACACCTCATAACGCAAACGTCCCTCCTCGATGGATAAGAGACCATTAGGCAAAGGAGCTGGGACCAAGTGATCTGCTCCAGGTATGTCGAGAACATATCTACCATGATTTTTAGAGACCATACCACATGCTCTTAGAGTAGAGAGACCGAGACGATAACTTCCTACCAATGGTGGGATATTATCTAGGTTGATGTGAAGTGTGCATGCAAGAACGGTCACAACTCCCCCTCCACATATGGGTCCATGAGTTTGAAGAGCATGTTGCTTAAGGTAAAACACAAGCAAAGCGCCCAAATTTGGCATTAAGTTACAATTAACAATAGCAGCCTTAGCGAGGATCAACATGTCCTTCTAATTAACTCTAGTAAACTCACCACGCGTCTGTAAGGTGTTCGCAATCACATAAAATAAATAGCAGACAACAGGGTGATTAATTTGGTTTCCCTTAGGCGTGTTTTCAAGGTGCAGGGTCTAAGACAAAAGTAGTTGTGCGTACATCAATGGCATTGTTAGCAAACCCAAAACATTGAGCCCATTGGTCTAGTGTTAGGATGTACTCACGGTTCATGAGGCAGTATTTGACGCGGTCAACTCCAGGACTTTGTTCCTCGGTAAAATAGTAATGATCCACCATATTTGTCAACGTGCTGAAGAAATCAAGTGTCAAGCGGCGATACATGACAACATCCTGAAAGACAAAGTCATACAAACCAACATTGTTGTAGAGTAAATCAAAGTTAGAACGAATGCCCACTTAATGAACTTGATTTCCTGAAGCTTCAGACGGTTGAAACGGTTCAAGTGGAACTCCTCAATGAACTTGATACCAAGTGACTCGAGGGTCAACGTATCAACGGGTGGTGCGGAAGATGTTGCGACCATCGCACGTGTACGGCTCCTCGTGTTCATCTAAAAATAATAAGATTGAATAAATAAAAAATAATAAAAACTGCTAATAATAAATTTTGATAAAATAGAAACATAGAATATGTGATCCTCTACACTAGTTACAAAAGAATCCTCCTCTAAAACAATGCTAAGAATGCTCAATATCAAGATTGAATTAAAAAAAAACCTAAGTGTAGATTGACAATGGTGAATGATTGAGAGAAGCTTTTGCAAAAAAATAACTTGAGGATCGGAGGAGAATCATACCTTAGATCGAGTGAGTTCGAGGAATCAAAGAAAGATTGAGTAAATTTGAAGATGCAATGGAGGTCGTGTGGTGTTTGGAGGAAGAAGAAAGAGAGATCGATATTTGGAGATTTTAGGTTATCTTCCTCGTGATTTTTATGGTGGCCGAATACGTGGTATGGGCGGATGCAGTCGTGCCCATTACCGCCTCAGATTACTTACCTTGGGGCGTGACTGCTCCCGGTGATTGCACTTGGTATGGGAGCACCGTACGGTCGCGCGCGCCCATACTGCTGGTCATTATCGATACGGTATTGTTCCTTGAAATATGATGTTTTGCTCGAGGATACGGTACGGACGCACTGTAGGGGCGCGTCCGACCATACCACAAGTCGTCATCGGCACTGTTCACTGTGGCAAAAATCAAAGTTTCTATTTTTCTTCAACTTGATGTGGTACGGGCGCATGGTACGGTCCCTTCCGACCATACAAGAGGTCGTTATGGGTACTGTGAGCTGCAAAAACTTTAACAAGTTGTTTAGTATCTCTGTGCGTCTTTGCGCATCTCATCGAAAGTCAAATAACAGAAATCACACTTCATAAAAATTCAGCAATACTTTAGGCCATATGTTAGTTAAAAACAGAGATCGAGGATTACCTTATTTCTTCTCCTCTCTCCAAAGGTCTTCTTGAAAACTCTTTATTTAAACAAAACAAACAAAACAAAAACTAACAAGACTAACATAATTTAAAATTTTATTTGACATGGGTTGCCTCCCATGAAGCGCTTCTAGTTAAGGTCTATTATCTTGACCCAGATGGCAATCATTTAGGTTTGAGGAGTGGAATACCCAGTCCAAAATAGTTGGCTTTCAAGGTAATTATACCATCATCATCATTAGGCTTGGTCTTCTTTTTCCTAGGGAAACAGACTATAAAAGGATCTCTAGATGGTAGCCTAATTCTTACATTCCCTTCATGTAAATTAATCAAAGATTTAATAGTTATTAGGAATGTCCTACCTAAAATTATAGGTGCTATGGGATCTTTAGGCATGTCCACAATAAGAAGATCAGTAAGTGCGGGACTACCTTTTATTTCAACAACTATATTTTCTTTGATCCCAACAACTTGTTTATTAGTTGAATCTGCTTGGTGGAGTCTTAATTCAGTGGTAATAAATGGCCCCAAGTTTAACTTGTCAAATAAACTTTTGGAAATTGTTGAGACTCCCGCACCAAGATCACAAAGTGCGGATATCTCATTAAATCCCAACTTAACTTTAATAGTAGGCTCAAATATATCATCTAGCTTAGCAGGAAGCTTATTATCTAGTCTTTTGTACTCCATCTCTAGCTCACGAACTTTAGATGCTACTTGTTGTATAAATTGTTGGTACATAACATCGTTACCTTGTTCTATACCAGGATTCCTTACGGTGATCATCTTCAATAAATCTTCCAAGGTATACTCCGGTGTTGGCGCATTGCTATAGTCTAGCTCTTCAGGTTTCTCTTCATTGGTTAAAACCCTCATCATTTTGAGATCTTCTACCGGATTTGGCTCAGGTTTCCAGCAAACTTTGCTAGTATGAGAGCTTGGCTCTCAGCAACTTTACCTAATTGATCCTCCACGGTTTTTGTTCTTTCCTGTAAAGCTTACACATGATTTCTAATTGCAATGGCCTGGTTAGATAATTTTCCTATACTACTCTCATGGTTCTCCGTTATTTTAATAAGCATATTGTTTTGCTTGGTTTGGTCTTGAATAAACGTTCTAAAAGTTTGTTCCAATGAGAGGTTTCCATGGTTTGCTCCATTATTATTATCATAACTATTATAAGGAGATCCTGCAGGATTTGGATAATGTTTTTGAACATTAGAAGCATAATGATTTTTCCATCCAGGATTAAAAGGAGTATGAGCTATAAAATTAACATCTAGCAATAGCATTAACTTGGGTATCATCTTTACCTTTTATTATGCTTAGTAGCTCGTCTACATTAGATGTAGGCTCTTCATTATTTACCTCAGTAATTGAACTTACTCTCTTCTAGGTTCTTTCCACATGCCATTGGGCCTGGTTGTTTTGCATATCATCAAGAAGTTTCTTTGCAACACTCACTTGCTTTCCCATGATTGTTCCTCCTGCTGCGGTATCTGGCATAGACTTAGACATTGGGTTAAGACCATTATAAAACAAATGTAATATAAGCCATTATTCCATCCCATGACTAGGATAGTTCATTACGGATTCCTTCATCCTCTCCCATGCAAGCGCTAGTGGATCACGGTCTTCTTGTCTAAAGCTTGTAATATTGGATCTTAGCTGGGGGAAAAATTTAGTCATAAACAAAGTAGATTCCTCCCAAGATTAATTGTGCCCTTTGGTAAAGCTAGCAACCAATACTTAGCCTTTCCTCTAAGAGAGAAAGGAAATAATCTCAATTTAATAGAATTTGGTCTACATCCTTAATACGCATCATGTCACAAATTTCAGTAAAAGTATTTAAGTGCAAACCCGAATCCTCAGAGGATGAGCCCTCAAATTGGTTTTGTTGAACCAAACTTAAAAGGCTGGGTTAATTTCATAATTTTCTGCATCAACAACGGGCTGAGTAATAGGTGCACGAATAAAGTCATCAGTGGGAGTAGAATACCCCCAAGTCTCTTTTGAGTGATGGCTCTTATATTTTTGGTGTTTTTTAAGTAATGAAAACAAATAATAAGTAACTATTTTTTTGGGTTTTCAAATAGATAACAAGAAAGTAAACTAAAGCAAGCATAAAACTACAAACTAATAATAAAACAAATAACAAGGTCTCTAGTGACCTCACTAGGATAGCAAAATTGCTTCCGCAGCAACGACGCCAGAAAAAGGGTTGATACCTTCGATCCGAATTCACAGATGTAGTATAATAGTTTTTTCCCTAGAAGACATAGGTTTAATCGAACCTTGGAAAGCAATCCTAAAAGGAAATAAATAAGGACACATCTACAAGACTTTGTTTCTTCATTTTACCTTAGTTTACCAGACCAATCTAGTTTACTTTTTATAGTGGGTTGAATCAATGGATGGAGATAGGCCAGGGTTGAGGATCCACCTGCAGCAGCATATCATATGGGATAAAAGATAATAATAATAAGCATAGTCATGTGTAATTTTGAACGGAGATAATCTCTTATGGGCAACACATCCTAGTATACTAAAGCCCCCATGATGCATCGGACATAGCAATAGCCTTCTAATCCAGCTTGCACACCGAAGCCACAGGCTACAAACAATTATTAAGTGAAGAACACAAATTAAAGCATTAAGTGGGGATGTTGTTGTGATCCCGAATGGGTCGCTAAGTGAATATGTACTACCCTTTTTGTCACTGGGGTTCTATGAGATCACCGCTAGCCAAGTATCTCACCTCAAGCCTTTACCAATCTATGAGATCTTGGGTACCTACAAGTCCAAGATCGAGACAAGAGACAAAGAAACAAAAGTTACAAATCTCAATTGCAAACAAAATACAATACTCCCATGATTAGATGCACATAATTATCGCAAGGTTTCTCCCCAACCCGCAGCCCGTGAGGACTACTCACCCATAACAAATAGATCAAGGATAGAAAACATTATGCAAAATACTTAGATTGAAATCAAATATTCTTACAATGGTCGCCAAATCACAAGGAGATCTAAAGTACAAAGCAATTGCTATGGTTAGTGGAGGGATGGATGGTGGAATGGATGAACAATGGTGTGGATCTCCTTTGGTGATGTTGTGATGAAGTCTAAGAATTGCGGCTCTCTAGACGGCGGCTGGAGCCTCGAAATATAAAGGCGTCTTCACAAAAGTTCTAGGATTTGACGAGACGAAGCCATCGACACCCCGTACGGGCGGGCCCCACCCGTAACGATGGTCGTTATGCGCACTAGCGCCTGGAATTTGCTTTCCAATTACTTGGATGTGTGGAGTTCCTCTAATTCCTTCATTATGACTCCTGATTTCGCATTAAAACATGTGATTTACTACACAACATAATTCAAAGCAAGGTTTTTCATATCTTTGCAATTATTAGTCATTAGTGGCAAGGATTGAGAGTTTCTAGTAAATTGCTTGACTAAAAACAATGTTTAAACACAGAGAAAGATGGCAAATTTCAGAGCCATCATGCCTCTGTATTAATTATACCTCCTTTCAATATTAATTATCAATTGTATTTAAAGCCCTAATCATCTCCACCATTAAGTATGTGCCAACCACCAACCATGGTGGAATATCGACGACGCGAAGTAGCACCTGAGCAACCAACTATGACTCACAAGACCAACTGTCTATCAAGCAATAGGTAATAGGAGGTGTCCAAGGAAATATAGGGTGCAAGTGTTATAACGGATATGAAAAGACTAAAGCATCACAACACAGGTAGAAATAGATCAATAGGAGGAAGGAAAGACTATAAATGAAGGGAATATGCCCTGAGAGGCAATAATAAAGTGGTTATTATGTATATTCCAAGTATATGATAGATGGTTTATTTTACATGCTATAATTGTATTAATACGGAAACATTAATACATGTGTGTTTAATAAACAAATAGAAAGTTCCTGGTTATGCCTCTCTCATAAACTAGCTCGTTGATTAACAAGATGATCAAGGTTTCCTGATCATGGACTATGGCACCACGGATATACGGTCCGCAAATACCCGTTATGCATGTAATTCATGTTCCCATGATCAGTGAGCCGTGAGCATAACCGACTAGTATCATTACAACACCCATAAAGAAACATGTACAAATTTACAAAGTGGCCATTATGGCGAATACAACACAAATAGCGGAAGTCTTCAAGCGTAGAGCCCATTCCTTAACCTACAGGCAACTGACTGGGAAGACGGCCTAGCTTGCATAGACATCAGCACCTTCGTTCCTTCTTAACATCTGCAATCTGGCCAAGTAAATAGCCAGGGACAATTCCGGTGAGTACTTTGAATGTACTCTCAAACCACCGAGATAAGGTAACAAAGATAATGCATATCGGGCTGTGGCGAGATAGATCTACACTATAGTTGCTTTCAAAAGACCTAACAATGACATCTCTATATCTTTGTTGAAAAAGAGTTTTTGGAAAATATGCCTCCTTTTAGTAAATCTAGACATCTCCATATCCTTGTTAAAAATATTTTAAAAAGTTTTGTTGTAAAACCCTTTTTAAACATCTTCGACCATCTCTGGTCAAACCAATCTCATTCTTATCTTTCCTCGTGACCAAGTCACATCCTTTATTTCATCACCATAACTGAAGGGTCCTCCTAGCACTTGCCATTCCAACCGTCCTTAACCGTGACACAGCTATTTGAATAGATTAGACTCTACAGAGTTTGTGCACTTTACCCACAAGAATCAATACATCCGCTGGGATAAAACCATGGCCCGCTACACACGGTAGACGGGGGCTCGGATAATCAAACCTAGACTTTTCATTTGTCCCTCCCTAGCAACGGCGGCTTTTTCTTTTGGGTTGTTCTCTCCGGTACGAGTATGGGGCATGATGGCCCTGGTCCTTCCTCCCGTACTGACCCTACCTCCAAACCATAGTTTGACTGGTATAAATTGTGACAATAACTTCCGCCCGTACTAACCAAAAGTCACACCGTCCGCGAGAGACCCAATTGTTGCACTGGTACCTTGTTCCAAACATAAAGGATTTCAATGGATTTCTCCCCTTTAGCGAGTACGAGCAGCCTCGGCTAAAGACCACAAACTACGAGCTAAGCCCCAGCGTCTGGGGTAATGTGGTTGCACGTATAAATTGTTCTGGACATTGGCTTATAACATCCCTTCTCTTTCTCTTGCTTGACTTTATCTTCATCCACCTCAATTCTTCTTTTAGTAAAACCTCCACTTGGAAACGACGCCTCTTCCCAAGGGTTTTATTTTGAAAACTTTGTAGTAGGGTAAAACCCCAAATAGTTGTATCTAAAGGGGTTCCAAGAGGAAAGATGTTAAGCATCTTAGCCTCGATCTAAAGGGGTAAAAATAGGTGTCAATAGTGTAAGTGTCCCAGTGGACCCTCATCCATAACTTGGAGGAGCCAAGTTACTCACGTCTTTTTCTTTGAAACAAACCATGCATTTTAATCATGAGATTCATAAACGAGATGTAAAACAATTGATAAACAGGAGTAGGTTAATATAGGAGTTCAGGAATGGTGGCTTGCCTATGACCAGCGAGAAGTCCCTTGACGGCTTTAGATAACTGGAATACCAATACGACAATAACAAATATAATCCCGATGCTTCCTTCTTCTCGGCGTCACACAATCACAACTATCCCATTATCGGTGTCACACAATCACATGCAAACAAAGAATACACCAATCAATACAAGGCATAAAAGCATCAAATCATACATCAAACAAGTAAAAATACAAGATAAACATTAGTAGGATGTTTGGAGATTTGATTTGATTGGATTGAGAGAAGATTTGGAGGCATTAGGGAAAAAGGCTCCCTTTGGATTTATAGTCTAGGAACTACCTAAGAGAGGGTTTTTGACCAAGGACTTGATATGTATGATACCATTGTACAAAAATGATACCATCAGATAGATATTGATAAAATGAAGCCAACAAAAGTGGTTTCACCATTTTATCAATTTCCCTTGATTTATAATGAGTTTTATAGTGGATAAAACTCTAGTTTTAGGAAAAAAAATCACCAGAACTGTTCTGGAGTTCCAAAAATTATTTCCTTGGGTGATTAGGTGGTATTTGGTGGAATGAGTCAAGAGGAGATGGAATCACCTCAAAACAATTACCATAATGCCCTTGAGAAATTCCCAAACGCAGTACTGGATGGGATTTGTCTTTTTCATAAGATTTATTTTACAGAAGGGTTTTAGGTGATTCTATGGACAAATGATAGGTACTGGGAATACCTTTATGTAGAAATTGGAATCAACCTTTTTGGAATTACAGAGCTACTGTAATGATTTTATTAGTGAATAAACCATACAAAGAAGAGTTTAATTCACCAAAATTTAACAGAGACTCATAAAATTATGAGCTGTTGTATTATGGAGGATATGGTCATTTCTGTTTTAGGGAAGTTGGAATTAGGTCATAACCTCACTTGGTTTGACCTAGGGAATTTCCTAAAGGCAGAAAAGGTTTTATTTTGTTATTTTTGGTAATAGCAAACTAGGAAGCAAGATAATGTGGGGCCAATGGGACAAAAAAGATATGGTTTATACCTTCCAGTACAAGTTGTATTTACTCCATGTGGAGATACCAGGCTTTCTGGAGAATTTAATTGGTGAAAAGGACAAATCTGAGTAGATGATTTATCATCTTTAACCTAGACATCATTTTGGTGCAGAACTGGGTCTGCATGTTGGGAAAGATATCCAGGCACTTGAGGAAATTTAGATCAGAAAGTTTTGCAGGATTTCACATTTTTATTTGGATTTAAACCAAACCACTAGTTTGCAGATCTGGAATTCCAATTAAAAAGGAGAAAAGCTGGGGTTGTCAACGGGCCAGATCCAGACGGGGGGTGGGCCGAAGAGGGCATTCGGCCCACCCGGGGGCGTGCTGCATGCGGGATCCTGTTCAAAGATCGCGCAGCAGGGCCCGCCGGTCAGCCAGAGCCAGGCCACGAAGGGGTATGGAGCAACCAGGGTCGTCAGATCTAGTGGGGATCGACGATCCCTAGTTGTCGTCCTCGCGGGAGCCCGCCGGCGGAGAGCTAACCCTAGGCGGGGATGACGGGGGCAGGAGAGCTCACCGGGGGCTCGAGGAAGGTCGTGGAGGCGACAGGGCCACGTGGTCGATGACGACGACTCCAGGGATGGGTGAAACGGGCGGTTTTGGCGTCGGGGTGGAGCTCGCGCGATGACGACCGAGAGGGAGCTCACCGGAGTTCGTCGGGCGGCTCTAGAAGCTACTGCATGTCAAAGAAAAGGCTAGGGTTAGATAGAGTAGGAGGAGGGGAGTGCTGTAGGATGACATGCAGAGCCAGGGGAGCACAGGGGGAGGAGCTATGCTTGATTTCGTGGCGGAGGCCGAGAGCTTCTTTCTTCCCTTCTCTCGGGCAAGGAAGAGCAAGGGAGAGGGAGAGGAGCTCTAGGGGGAGTAAGTGGAGGGGAGAGGGGGAAAATAAGGGCAGAGGAGTGTGCTGGGGTGGCCCGTGGCCTTATAAACTGAGAGGAGATGGGCAAGGTCCATTAGGGTAAGGGCAAGGTGTTGGCTGCCCATTGGCTTCCTGGGGGTGGTGCTAGGGGTGGTGTGGGGCCAGGCACGACCAGAGAGGGAGAGGGGAGTGGTGTAGCTGCTGCCCCTTTCTTACAAAGATCTTTCAAGATAGGATCCTCTCTCCTCACAAGTTTCAAGGGCTAAAGGACAAGAGGTTGGGGCTTGGTATAGTGATATGCTATAGTACACACGACCAGGAGGGGGTGATGATGCTGTGGTGTAGTACTTGACAAGGTTTGGTGGTGCTTGGAGTTATTTTGAATCAATATTTGCTTGGTTTATCAAAATTGATCAAATGGAGGCTTGTGAAGGAAGTTGAAGATGTTGTATTGGAAAAAGTGTGGAAATCATACTGGTAGGTGGAGCAGGTCAAATAATCTCTTCATGATTTAAATGGGGTTTTTCTGATGATTATAATCCCATTTAAATGCACTTCTTCAAAAAGTGCTAAAGTGGATTATGGAAGCTAAGATGATATTTTTACATTGGACAAGCTTGGTTTTTGATGTGAGATGGTCCTGAATACCATAACACACATTGGGGAATTTTATTGGGATTTATTGAGGTGGAAAAGTATTTTTTGGGGAATTATTTCTTGTTTCTGCCATTTAAGAAAAAGGGAAAAAATAAATAATAAAGGATCTCAAAAATAATTATTTTTGAGTTGGAAATATGGGATATGAGATGGAGAACTCAAATATGAATTGAGTTGGCAAAGTTATTAGGATAAAAACAAACTTGCCTTTATAGACAAGGATTTTGAGAATTTGTTAAGTAGAGGAAATAAAATAGGTTAATAATCCAAATAATTGTGGGAATTATTTGGGGATGCTTATATCAAATTTAGATGATGTAAAATTGATGTAGGAATCAAGGTCAACATTGGTTTTTAAGAAAAGTGGTGAGAAGGAGGGAAACTAGATAAGGGAGGATCTAGGGTTTAGTTATTTTGATGCCACTTAAACATGATTGGATTAGGGAGCTCAGAGCTCACCTTGGTACAAGGGTTATATTTATGGATATACCAAGTCATATAGATGATGATGTAAGCAATATTTGGGCTTGGTTGCATTTGAGGTGGCCTAGAAGAGATGGCAAACTTTGTTGAAAATAAGGCTGCCATAGCAGATTCATCAGGTAGCCTCCTAAACCATGTGGGTTTAAGAAGCACAAGGCTCCAATGGAAACAAGTTAAGTGGGGATTGATAGGCCATGATTAGTAGATCATAACCAAGCAAGGAGTTGGTCAAGGGGAGGTGGCATATAGATGTGAGCTTCTGCCAAAATAGGCAAGATGATAAGATTTGCAGAAAAGATTATTATCTTGACTACAAAACCATCATGGAAGAGTGGGAAAATAGAATGGCTTAGTCAAGGGCAATAATGGGATTTGGTAGTACTAAATATGTACTTCAAGATGGTTCAAGTACATTATCAAGGATGCACCAGAGTTGGAAAAGGTAGATCTCCAAAGATGGTATCTAGATAAGAAATCCAGACTTAGCCATTTTGGCAGATTTAGGGTTTTGGACTAGAGTGCAAGTGTAGAAGCTTCTGAGAGGATGCCCGGTTCCAAACTCATGATAAAGGATATGTGGTTGAAGTAATAACTAAGTAGATAATATTCATGCTTAGATTGGGTCTCCACTGAGTTGGAAACCATCCAGAGGGATTATCCTTGGATTGATCTGATTTGGAGACGAGAGGGTCACTTGAGTGGCTTGGGATAGATCCAGACTTAGATGCTTGATATGGGCTTGATAATCACAAGCAAGGATTGGATCCTAAGGGATGAGCTACTAGATTAGCTCACTCTAGTTCCTAAGCAAACAAGGCAATCGACAGATCAAGGCAAATCATCAGATAGTAGATCAAGGCAATTCATCAAACAGCAGATCAAGGCAATTCATCTTGTTACTTATCTAACTACTGCTAGGGTTACCATCAAGCCTAGCTTGAGGTAAGGATGGGTATGTTGAAAGGGGTTTTGCTTTGAAGTAAGATAAGTACCATCTTGGTATCTTTACCAAGATTGAGATGAAAAGGTTTTAATAAGGGTTTTGGAAAACCTATGGATAAGAGTAGCTAGGAGTTCTGTCTTGAAAACATAAGGAGTTTATATATAGTTCTCCATAGTTTTGTTAATAGAAACTAGTTAAGTATTTCTAGTTGTGTCAAAGTCATCTTGGCTCAGGTTTTTGAAATGTTAGAACATTTGAGAATATGAAGGATGAGCCAAGACATATCTTTTGTAAAATAGTTTTTGTAAACTAGTGTTGAGGTGAGGAGTACATAACTAATAGACAAATAGTTGATTGATCACAAGAAAACAGGTAAACACACAATGCTAGAAAAAGTTTTTGTTCCCCCTGATTTTTGCCTTTTTGGACAATTAATCAGGGTTGCAGAAATTGGGATGTTACAGACCTTTCCCCCTTAAAATAATCTCATCCCGAGATTAGGGCGGATTAGGGTTCGGGTGATAATATTCACTTAACAATTTCTGCGGTGGAAATTATAAGGGGCTAATAAGATGTATGGAAAAGTGATGTGGTTAGCTACGGATCAGAGCTGAGGGGCTTCAGATCGGGTGATTTAGGTTAAGCGCGTGGAAAAGACGCATACTTTTCCCTTTAGAACAAGTCTAGGTAGGTTTAGTGTCGACGAGGGTACTTCCTTCTTGAGGCGAGGCGGTGAGTTGAGTCTTCTGTATTCTTTCGCATTGTGGTCGACTTTTCTCTCTTCAAGGTCTTGATAAATCGGGGTGTTGGCTAGGCGCTCGACCTTGGAGTGAAGGACTTTCCTGAAGTGCCTTCTGATTTTGGAGAAGTATCGATTGTCATCCTTCTTGCAGGGTCGATGATTCAGGCTTGGAGAGTTGGTCATCACTTAGTGATGCTAGTGGTCGACTCCAGGGGTCTATTAGGTTTTGGACAGGAAAGACGCAGTCTTTCCCCTTAGAGCAAAACTAAGGGTGCATGGTGAAGTCGCCATCTTTCGGGGTTAGAGTCGTATGCTGATGTTGGGAAAGGGCGATACACCTTTCCTTCGGGGTAGGTATCTTCTGTCGACATCGTCGGAAACGTTTCATAAGTTAGAAAGTCTATCGAAAAGGGCGTCTACTAGCTTCCGGGTAGCTAGTTCTGAGCGGATTACGGGTCCGATGGGTTGGAGGATGCCATTGGAGTTTGGTGGTCTAGGAAACGAGGTCCTGTGGAATGGGGTCGTTCCAGGTTTAGTCTGATGGAACATCGTGGGTAAAACATGCAAAGAAGGATATCACACTTGCATATCCTACATAAATTTAGCAGGTTCAAACCGGTCGGTGGCGGGGGTACTTAAGGGGTTACAAAACAGGTCGGTTGCCGCAAGGCGACAAAGTACTTAGAGTTTTACAAAACAGGTTCTGGGCCGATACATAGGTACTACACTACGCCACAAGGGGTGAGTCAAGAGACGAAAAGTACTCCATGGGTATCGCTTGACCCTAGTTGTTCCTTCCGGAGTTGTTGCATTGACTTCGGCTACTGCAATTCCTCAGGGGTGTGGGGAATATTCAACTCTTCGGCAGTGAGGGTGAGGGTCGTGTCGACTTCCGGAGTTGCTTCGGCAGGTGGGTCTTCAGGTGGGGTTTATTGGAAGATAGGTTTATACTCATAGAAGGACAGCTCCTCATTTTCCGTCTTGGAGTTAACAACTTCAGAAGTTGAGGAGGATATAGCGGCTACTCTCCTTTCCAGACGAGCGTTGGCGGCTTGAAGACTCTTCTCCCGGGTACGGAGTATTAAGAGATCCATACGCATGAGGATGTTTTGACGACGGGTTTTGTCGAGGTCTTCTTTGATGACGTTGCAGGAGGTATTCCATATTCTCTAGCTAATTTCCAATGCAGCAGGTGAGGAAGGATTTGGTAGGGAGACCATCCTTGTCACGCTTCCCGAACAGATAGTAAGGGGTATCTTTTAGCTCATCTTCGTGGATCTTGCAGAGGCATGCCATGATTTGTTGTATCGCTCGCACGACTCCATCTACCCAGTTGTGATCAAGGAAGGTTATGATAATGGGCTCTGGGTCGTTCTCATGTGTTGGAATGGTGGCCTTGATGACCCACTGAGCTATGCTTGAATTGCTGCGAGGAAGCTTTGTCCCTTCGATATTAGGTTGGGGACGATGGATGATCTTAAGTAGATCATGTAGTTGCTCTTCAAAGGGCCAGAAGATTTCTCTGACGATGATACTCTCTGAATGGGTGGGAGCCATCTGCAGGGTTTTCTGGTGGAGATAGAGTCTCAGGCTGTAGAAGGGAATGGTGCCATAGAGTTAGTTCTCCGAGCGTGATGGTAGGGGGGTTAGCGAGGTATAAACATAGGGTGTAATGCTATGGTTGGCAATGACAGGTCAATAGTGAAGGGTTCGCAGCATAGAAAACAAAAAATTTCCTACGATGGGAACTATGTACCAAGATCTATCTACTAGATACAAACAACGGGCGGATGTATATCCATAGAGAACATACCCTTGAAGACTGACAAAGCTTAACGAGTTGAACTTGTGGTTGATGTAGACGATCTCTTGTCGATCTCAAAATCGAGAGGAAGTCCTAGCGCCGCAAAGCAGCAGCGCATACGTGCTCGCACACACGTACAAGACACCGAGCAACCTCCGCCTCCTTGCTCCAGGGATGCCGTGGAAGCACAACCCTTTCTTGCCGAATAGCCACCGGGAACATGTATCTCGCTAGTCCGAGACCATGGGGGATAAATTCTAGAGGGGGAGAGAGATCCTTCATGAGGAGGTGTGAGTGAGAAGTGAGGAGAGGGGTGCCTTTTATAGGATAGGGGGAACCCCAAGGGGTTGGCCGGCGCATGGGGGCTGCCCCATTGCCCTCCCCTCATTCATGTGGGTGGACACTCCACTCACAAAATTCCTTTAAATTCCCTCCACTCAAAATCCCACTCAAAATTGCTATTAAATTTCCACCAAATTTAATGCAAACTCTCATTAAATAAAACTCTTTTTATTTATTCAGAATTTTGTCAATTACTTTAATGACAAACATTCACATATAACCCCTTGCTAGAATTCCATTTCACATGCAAAAACACTTTCTGCAATTTCACCCGAAAACCTGTTTCGGTGTCTAGTAAAATAAATTCCTGCGCTTGTTATTCTTTCCAGCATGAAACATTTGCTCCAACTGGACGTCACTGTACCTTAAGTGTGTCACCCTATGGTTCGCGAATAATGCGGACATGATCGAGACCCTTCTCCGATCAATAATTAGAAGCGGGACCTGGAGATCCATACTAACTCCCACACATTCAACGATGACTTTTCTGTGATCGTCGGAACCTTTTATGCTTGTATCTTAATCCTTTTGTTTCACGATATATTACATGTCCGAGATTTGATCATCGGTATCTCTGTACCTAGTTTGATCTCGTTACTGACATGCACTCTTTTCTTGTTTCCGTGATATAACATTCTAGTGATCAAATCACTTGCTTGCAAGCTAACCAATGTGATATCACCGAGAGGGACCAGGGTATATCTATCTGTCATCGAGATGAACAAATTCCACTCTTGATCCATGATTCTAAACATAACACTTTAGTAGTTTTGAAGCCATCTTTATAATCACCCAGTTACGGTGTGACGTTTGATGTCAACAAGAAACTCTTACGGTGTTAGTGATTGACATGATCTCATGGTCTAAGGATTAGGATCACTTTGTAAGTTGTTATAGTAATATAAACTCAATGACTTTGATCGTAATGCTATACTTCGGATGAATGTTCATCACATCATTACACTAATGTTGTGATCTCGTTATTAACAACATCCAATGTCTATGATCAGGAAACTGTGATCATCTTGTTAATCAACGAGCTAGTTTATGAGAGAGGCATAACTAGGAACTTTCTGTTTGTTTATTAAACAGACATGTATTAACGTTTCCGTATTAATACAATTATAGCATGCAAAATAAACATCTATCATATACTTGGAATACACATAATAAACACTTTATTATTGCCTCTCAGGGCATATTCCCTTCAGTCTCCCACTTGCACTAGAGACAATAATCTTGTTACATAGTGATGTATCTAACACCCATGGAGTTCTGGTGTAGATCATGTTTTGCTCTAGGAGAGTTTTAGTCAACGGATCTGCTACATTGAGATCCGTATGTACTTTACTTATCTTTATATCTCCATCCTTGACATGCTCGCGGATGGAGTGAAACCGGCGCTTAATATGCTTGGAATGCTTGTGAGACCATGGTTCTTTGGCATTGGCAATGGCACCATTGTTGTCACAATAGATCACCATCGGGTCCAACGAGTTTGCAACCACACCTAGTTCGGATATGAACTCCTTCATCCAAACTGCTTCCTGAGCCGCTTCCGAAGTAGCAACATATTCGGCCTCCATTGTTGATCCCGCCACCACAGGTTGTTTAGAGCTCCTCCAACTAACCGCTCTGTCATTCATGAGAAATACGTATCCGTATTGAGACTTAGAGTCATCCGGAAGCTAGCGTCGACATAAAACACTCAGGGACAAGCTCTTCTTCACCTCCGTATACAAGAAATATATCCTTAGTTCTTTGTAAGTACTTAAGGATATTTTTGACCGCTTTCCAGTGTTCCGAACCTGGATCCGATTGGTACCTACTAGTCAAACTAATAGCATGTGCCACATCCGGTCTTGTACATAGCATGGCGTACATTATAAAGCCTATGGCTGAAGTATAGGGGACTTTGTCCATTTTCTCTCTTTCTTCCGCCATAGCTGGACTTTGAGTCTTACTCAATGTCGTGCCTTGTGTCATAGGTAAGAACCCCTTCTTACTATCTTCCATTTTAAACTTCTTTAAAATCTTATCAAGGTATGTACTTTGCGATAGCCCTATTAGGCGCCTAGATCTATCTCTATAGATCTTTATGCCTAATATGTATAACGCTTCACCTAGGTCCTTCATTGAAAATTTGCTATTTAGATAACTTTTAACACTGTTTAAAAGATCTATATCATTTCCGATCAATAATATGTCATCCACATATAGTATGAGAAATTCCACATTGCTCCCACTCACTTTATTGTAAATACGAGCTTCTCCATAAGTTTGGACAAATCCAAACTCTTTGATCACCTCATCAAAGCAGAGATTCCAACTTCGTGATGTTTGCTTCAATCCATAGATGGATCGTTGAAGCGTGCACACCTTGTTAGCATCCTTAGGATCGACAAAACCCTTTGGTTGTATCATATACAAATCTTCTTCAATATTACCATTGATAAACGCGGTTTTGACATCCATCTGCCATATCTCATAATCGAAATATGCAACAATTGCTGACATAATCCTAACTGATTTTAGCATCACTACGGGAGAGAATGTCTCATCGTAGTCAACTCCTTGAATTTGTCGAAAACCCTTTGCGACAAGTCGAGCTTTATAGAAGGTCACATTACCATCAGCATCAGTTTTCCTTTTGAAAATCCATTTATTCTCCACGGCCTTTCGGTCGTGAGGTAAGTCCACCAAGTTCCAAACTTGATTTTCATACATGGATTCCATCTCGGATTTCATGGATTCTAACCATTTGTTGGAATCCGGGCTCATCATCGCTTCTTCATATGTCGCAGGGTCATCATTTTCATCAACCATGAAATTCATGACAGGATTTCCGCACAGCTCGGGAGCTGCACGCGTCCTGCTAGACCTGCGAGGTTTGGTAGTACTCTCTTTTGGAGTTTCATTATCATTATCATTAGTGCATTCTTCAACTGGTGAAGCCAACTCCGGAACGACTTCCGGCGCTGTGCTACTCGCCATACTTCGAAGAGAAGGTTCAATAACCTCTTCGAGTTCTACCTTCCGACTACTCACACCTTTCGCGAGAAACTCTTTCTCTAGAAAGGATCCATTCTTGGCAACAAAAACCTTGCCCTACGATCTGTGATAGAAGGAATACCCAATAGTTTCCTTAGGGTATCCTATTAAGACGCATTTTTCCTCTTTGGGTTCGAGTTTATCCGGTTGAAGTTTCTTCACATAAACATCGCACCCCCAAACTTTAAGAAATGACAGCTTAGGTTTGTTTCCAAACCACAATTCATATTGTGCCTTTTCAACAGATTTAGATGGTGCCCGATTTAAAGTGAATGCAGCAGTTTCTAGTGCATAACCCCAAAATGACAACGACAAGTCCGTCAAAGACATCATAGATCGAACCATATCCAATAAAGTATGATTACGATGTTCTGACACACCATTTCGTTGTGGTGTTCCGGCAGGTGTGAGTTGTGAAACAATTCCACACTCTTTCATGTGAGTGCTAAACTCGTAACTTAGATACTCACCGCCACGGTCGGACCATAGAAATTTGATCTTTCTATTACGATGATTTTCCAGTTCATTCTGAAATTCCTTGAACTTTTCAAAGGTTTCAGACTTGTGTTTCATCAAGTAGATATAACCGTATCTACTCAAATTATCCGTGAAAGTAACAAAATAACGATATCCACCTCGCGCCGACACACTCATTGGACCACATACATCAGAATGTATGATTTCCAATAAATATGTCGCCCATTCTATTGAACCGGAAAACGGCGTTCTAGTCATCTTGCCCATAAGGCATGACTCGCATGTAGCAAATGACTCAAAATCAAGTGATTCCAAAAGTCCATCCGAATGGATCTTCTTCATGCGTTTAACGCCAATATGACCTAGACAACAGTGCCACATATATGCGGATATATCATCATTAAGTTTAATCCTTTTAGCATCAACATTATGAATATGTGTAACATTATTATCGAGATCCAATAGAAATAAACCATTCATCATCGGTGCATGACCATACAAGATTTCATTCATATAAATAGAACAACCATTGTTCTCGGATTTAAATGAATAACCAGTTCGCATCAAACACTATCCAGATACAATGTTCATGCTCAGTGCTGGCACCAGATAGAAATCATTCAAGTTTATTACTAATCCCGACGGCAAGTGGAGAGGTAGCGTTCCGACGGCGATCACATCAACGCTTGATCCATTACCGACACGCATCTTGACCTCACCCTTGCTAGCGGTCACTTGTTCGGCATCCCCTGATTCGAGTTACAAATATTAGCAAATTAATCAGTATCAAATACCCAGGTGCTACTGCGAGCACTAATCAAGTACACATCAATAACATGTATATAATATATACCTTTGTTTGCCTTGCCGGCCTTCTTGTATGCCAAATACTTGGGGCAGTTGCGCTTCCAGTGGCCAGTCCCCTTACAATAGTAGCACTCGGTATCAGACTTAGGGCCAACTCAGGGTTTCTTTTCAGGCATGGCAACCGGCTTGCCGCCCTTACTTCCCTTCCGTTTTCCCTTCTTGTCTTTCTTGAAACCAGTGTTCTTATTGATCATCAACACTTGATGTTCCTTTTTGATCTCCACTTCTGTAGTTTTAAGCATTGACAGAAGCTCGGGGAGAGACTTCTTCATGCCTTGCATATTATAGTTCATCACGAAGCTCTTATAGCTAGGTGGCAGAGACTGCAAAAGACGATGGATGCCTAAGTCAATGGGAATCGATATTCCCAAGGACACAAGCTTATCGGCGTAACCCGACATCTTGAGTACATGCTCACTAACGGAGCTGTGCTCTTCCATCATGCAGCTAAAGAACTTTTCTAAAGCATTATAGCTCTCTACAGCAGCATGTGTGTCAAAAATCATTTTCAACTCACCCATTGTATCAAATGCATTGCCGTTTTCGAAATGCTTTCGAAGTTCCGGCTCTAGCCCATACAATATGCCGCAATGAACTAAGTTGTGGTCCTCTTGACGAGTCTGATAGACATTCTTCTCCTCGTCAGGGGAATCATAAAAAGGTGGAGGGCCTAGCGGCGCTTCTAGCACATATTGCTTTTGTGCAGCAGAGAGGAGAATCCTCAAATTCAAGGCCCATTTGGTAAAGTTGCTACTGTTTGTTGCAAGTTTCTCTTTCTCCACGAACACATTGAAATTAATAGCAGGTGGTGCCATCTACAACAGAATTTGTAAAGTTTAGACTAAGTTTATGATAGATTGAGTTCAACTAATCCACATTACGGATGAACTCCCACTCAAAAACGACATCCCTCGTGCCTTTTTGGTGATTACATAAACCAAATCCACTACACCAAGTCCGATCATCATGTGAGTCGGTGTAGCTTCAAAGGCGAGCATCAAATGGGCATCATATCTACTATATGACTCATGCTTAACCTTTCGGTCCATGTTCCGAGGCCATGTCTGTAAATGCTAGGCTTGCCAAGTTAGAACCTTAGTATTCGCGTGTGTAACTGTCTTACACCCGAAATATGATCGTGGATCCAAGAACACCGATCATCACGTGATGTCTTGGAGAGACGAAAACATAATCGGTGCATACTAAAGGAAGAACACATTCTTATCTTGATATTTAAATGAGGGATCATCTTATTATGCTAATAAAGCGCTAAACAAGCAATATAACATGCTATCAAACATCACATGTTTATTAGTGAAATGATATGGTTCCCGCATATGATCTCTATCATGTGCACCGTGGTATGATCACTATCATACCTTTATGTGTAAGACCAAGGTCTATGGATCTTACACGCTATGTGTGTTGTAAGAGTATCATCTTATACTTCTACTTACAACATCACCATATCATAGCACTAGCCCAGCAACAATCTAAACTAGACGCCTCTAATTTATCCATTACAAGTTTTATGTGGCTTAGGGCATTCGAAGATAGAACCGTTCTTACCTACAAACATGAACCACAACAAGGATAACCAAATTGTTGACAACTTGTTGCAAAATAGATATTGACTATAGTAGGAGAGACAGACACGCGCTAGCCACTTATGCAAACTAGTTGCATGTCAAGCATGGAACAGGTCTCATGTGCGAGGACATGTAAAGTTTGCCCGGGCCGCTTCATCCCACTATGCCACCAATATCCAAAATTACAACTAAGAAGCAACAACATGATCATCATTGCCCACATACTCATATGTGTACTACCCGTGTAAAGCATCTACACATAGATCCGGCTCTGATATCACTGAAGGGTTCGCAACATAGAAAACAAAAAATTTCCTACGATGGGAACTATGTACCAAGATCTATCTACTAGATACAAACAACCGGCGGATGTATATCCGTAGAGAACATACCCTTGAAGACCGACAAAGCTTAACGAGTTGAACTCGTGGTTGATGTAGACGATCTCTTGCCGATCTCAAGATCGAGAGAAAGTCCTAGCGCCACAAAGCAGCAGCGCATCCGTGCTTGCACACACGTACAAGACACCGAGCAACCTCCGCCTCCTCGCTCCAGCGATGCAGCAGAAGCACAACCCTTTCTTGATGAATAGCCACCAGGAACATGTATCTCGCTAGTCCGAAACCATGTGGGATAAATTCTAGAGGGGGAGAGAGATCCTTCACGAGGAGGTGTGAGTGAGAAGTGAGGAGAGGGGTGCCTTTTATAGGAGAGGAGAGAACCCCAAGGGGGTGGCCGGAGCATGGGGTCTGCCCCCTTGTCCTCCCCTCATTCATGTGGGTGGACACTCCACTCACAAAATTCCTTTAAATTCCCTCCACTCAAAATCCCACTCAAAATTGCTATTAAATTTCTACCAAATTTAATGCAAACTCTCATTAAATAAAACTCTTTTTATTTATTCAGAATTTTGTCAATTACTTTTATGACAAACATTCACATATAACCCCTTGCTAGAATTCCATTTCACATGCAAAAACACTTTCTGCAATTTCACCCGAAAACCTATTTCGGTATCTAGTGAAATAAATTCCTGCGCCTGTTATTCTTTCTGGCATGAAACATTTGCTCCAACCAGATGTCAGTGTCCCTTAAGTGTGTCACCCTACGGTTCACGAAAAATGCGGACATGATCGAGACCCTTCTCCGATCAATAATCAGAAGCGGGACCTGGAGATCCATACTGACTCCCACACATTCAACGATGACTTTCCTGTGATCGTCGGAACCTTTTATGCTTGTATCTTAATCCCTTTGTTTCACAATATATTACATGTCCGAGATTCGATCATCGGTATCTCCATACCTAGTTTGATCTCGTTACTGACATGCACCCTTTACTTGTTTCCATGATATAACATTCTAGTGATCAAATCACTTGCTTGCAAGCTAACCAATGTGATATCACCGTGAGGGCCCAGAGTATATCTATCCGTCATCGGGATGAACAAATTCCACTCTTGATCATGAGTCTCAACATAAAAATTTAGTAGTTTTTAAGCCATCTTTATAATCACCCAGTTATGATGTGACGTTTGATGTCAACAAAAACTCTTCCGGTGTTAGTGATTGACATGATCTCATGGTCTAAGGATTAGGATCACTTCGTAAGTTGTTATATAAACATAAACTCAATGACTTTGATCGTAATGATATACTTTGGATGAATGTTCATCACATCATTACACTAATGTTGTGATCTCATTATTAACAACATCCAATGTCTACGATCAGGAAACTGTGATCATCTTGTTAATCAACGAGATAGTTTATGAGAGAGGCATAACTAGGAACTTTCTGTTTGTTTATTAAACACACATGTATTAACGTTTCCGTATTAATACAATTATAGCATGCAAAATAAACATCTATCATATACTTGGAATACACATAATAAACACTTTATTATTGCCTCTCAAGGCATATTCCCTTCAAATAGGGTTTTATTGCGGTTGTGTGGAAAGACGCAGTCTTTCCACCTTAGGGCTTTACTTGAGGGTGGTCGAGGTTTTCTTAGGTGGCCATCCTACTGAGGATAGGTTTTCCGACTAAGGGGTTGCGAGAGTTAGCATCAGGGTATGCCAGCGAGGTGGTCCAATTCTTTGTTCGGAAGATTACCGGCAGACAAGCAACACATTCCAAGCATTAAACATGCACATGACAAGCAAGCAAGGCATACCATCATTACTAAGGAGGTGATAACACGCCATAATGGGAATCCTATTTTAGGGGTTTTAATGCTAAGTACGGACCTTACAGAGGTCTTAACTTCTATCTTGTCGTCTTTTGTTATCGGTGCCATACTTGATTGATTTGGGGGCGGTGAAGGACTCTGTTGATAGGGCGATCTTGTAGTGTCTGGCGTCGTTGGTAGCTCCTTGGTCTTGCTTGTGTTGGGGTCTCTTCGTTCCGGGATCTCCCTCTTCATAGTCTCTGAGTCGGACTTTTTTTGTGAAAACGGAACATTTGAAGTAGACGAGATATTGCGTAATCAATTTTCAAATTGTTTAAGCCAGAAAAGATGAGATAAGAATTATTTTGAAAAGCTTTTGAGAAATAGTTTTCGAAAGCCGGTGTTTTCAGAAATAGGGGTAGTACTGTGTAACGTCCATCCTAACTAAGGTCTCCTACAGTCAGGATGGCTCTGATACCATGTCTGTGGAACCCCGGATTTACGGTCCGAGAATACTCGTTATGCATGCAATTCACGTTCCCATGATCAGTGAGCCGTGAGCATAACCGACTAGTATCATTACAACATCCATAAAGTAACGCGTACAAATTTACAAAGTGGCCATTATGGCGAATACAACATAGATAGCGGAAGTCTTCAAGCATAGAGCCAATGCCTTAACCTACAGTGCAATCGATCGGCGGGAAGACTAGCTCTTCGATAGCGCCAAGACCTTCGTTTCTTCTTAACATCTGCAATCTGGCCAAGTAAATAGCCAAGGCCAATGCTGGTGAGTACTTTGAATGTACTCTCAAACCACCGAGATAAGGTAACAAAGATAATGCGTATCGGGTTGTGGCGAGATAGCTCTACACTATAGTTGCTTTTGAAAGACCTAACAATGACATCTCTATATCTTTGTTGAAAAAGAGTTTTTGGAAAATATGCCTCCTTTTAGTAAATCTAGACATCTCCACATCCTTGTTAAAAATATTTTAAACAATTTTGTTGTAAAACCCTTTTTAAACATCTTCAACCATATCTGGTCAAAACCAATATCATTCTTATCTTTCCTCGTGACCAAGTCACATCCTTTATTTCATCACCATAATTGAAGGGTCCTCCTAGCACTTGACATTCCAACCGTCCTTGACCATGGACACGACTATTCAAATAGATTAGACTCTGCAGAGTTTGTATAGTTTACCCACCAGAATCAATACATCCGCCGGGATAAAACAACGGCCCGCTACACATGGTAGACGGGGGCTCGGATAATCAAACCTAGACTTTTCATTTGTCCCTCCCTAGCAACGACGGCTTTTCCTTTTGGGTTGTTCTCTCCGGTACGAGTATGGGGCACGACGACCCTGGTCCTTCCTCCTGTACTGACCCCTACCTCCCAACCGTAGTTTGACCGGTAGCAATTGTGACAATAACTTCCTCCCGTACTAACCAAAAGTCATACCGTCCGTGAGAGACCCAATTTTGCACCGGTACCTTGTCCCAGACAGTCCGGATTTCAAGGGATTTCTCCCCTTTAGCGAGTGCGAGCAACCCCGGCTAAAGACCATAAACTACGAGCTAAGCCCCAACGTCTGGGGTAATGTGGTTGCACGGATAAAATTGTTCCGGACATTGGATTAGAACATCTCTTCTCTTTCTCTTGCTTGACTTTCTCTTCATCCACCTCAATTCTTCTTTTAGTAAAACCTCCACTTGGAAACGATGCCTCTTTCCAAGGGTTTTATTTTGAAAACTTTGTAGTAGGGTAAAACCCAAAATAGTTGTATCGTTAAAATCCATGGGTTCCAAGAGGGAAGATGTTAAGCATCTTAGCCTCGATCTAAAGGGGTAAAAATAGGTGTCAATAGTGTAAGTGTACCAATGGACCCTCATCCATAACTTGGAGGAGCCAAGTTACTCATGTCTTTTTTTTGAAACAAACCATGCATTTTAATCATGAGATTCATAAACGAGATATAAAACAATTGATAAATAGGAGTATGTTAATATAGGAGTTCAGGAATGGTGGCTTGCCTGTGACCAGCGAGAAGTCCCTTGATGGAGTTAGATAACCGGAATACCAATACGACAATAATAAAGATAATCCCGATGCTTCCTTCTTCTCGGCGTCACACAATCGCAACTATCGCCATTATCGAGCATACATGCAAACAAACAATACACCAATCAATACAAGGCATACAAGCATCGAACCATACAGCAAACAAGTATAAATACAAAATAAACGTTAGTAGGATGTTTGGATATTTGATTTGATTGGATTGGGAGAAGATTTGGAGGCATTAGGGAAAAAGGCTCCCTTTGGATTTATAGTCTAGGAACTAACTAAGAGAGGGTTTTTGACCAAGGACTTGATCTATATGATACCATTGTACAAAAATGATACCATCATATAGGTATTGATAAAATGAAACCAACAAAAGTGGTTTCACCATTTTATCAATTTCCCTTGATTTATAATGAGTTTTATAGTGGATAAAACTCTAGTTTTAGGAAATAATTCACCAGAACTATTCTGGAGTTCCAAAAATTATTTCCTTGGCTTATTAGGTGGTATTTTGTGGACTGAATCAATAGGAGTTGGAATCACCTCAAAACAATTACCATAATGCCCTTGAGAAATTCCCAAAGGCAGTACTGGATGGGATTTGTCTTTTTCATAAGATTTATTTTACAGAAGGGTTTTAGGTTATTCCAAGGACACATGATAGGTACTGAGAATACATTTCTGTAGAAATTGGAATCAACCTTTTTGGAGTTACAGAGCTACTGTAATGATTTTATTAGTGAATAAACCATGCATAGAAGAGTTTAATTCACCAAAATTTAACAGAGACTCATAAAATTATGAGCTGTTGTATTGTGGAGGATATGGTCATTTCTATTTTAGGGGAGTTGGAATTAGGTCATAACCTCACTTGGTTTGACCTAGGGAATTTACTAAAGGCAGAAAAGGTTTTATTTTTTTATTTTTGCTAACAGCAAACTAGGAAGCAAGATAATGTGGGGCCAGTGGGACAAGAAATATATGGTTTATACCTTCCAGTACAAGTTGGATTTACTCCATTTGGAGATACCAGACTTTCTGGATAATTTAATTGGTGAAAAGGACAGATCCGAGTAGATGATTTATCATCTTTAACCTAGACATCATTTTCATACAGAACTGGGTCTGCATGTTGGGGAAGATATCCAGGTACTTGAGGAAATTTAGATATGAATGTTTTGCAGGCTTTCACATTTTTATTTGGATTTAAACCAAACCACTAGTTTGCAGATCTGGAATTCCAATTAAAAAGGAGAAAAGCTAGGGTGGTCAACGGGCCAGATCCATATGGGAGAGTGGGACGCAGAGGGCATCCGGCCCACCTGGAGGCGTGCTGTGCGCGGGAGCCTGTTCAAAGGCCGCGCGGTGGGGCCTGCCGGTCAGCCAGAGCCAGGCCATGAAGGGGTATGGAGCAACCGGGGCCGTCAGATCTAGTGGGGATTGACGGTCCCTAGTCGTCGTCCTCGTGGGAGCCCGCCGGAGGAGATCTAACCCTAGGCAGGGCTGACGGGGGCAGGGGATCTCACCGGGGGCTCGGGGAAGGTCGTGAAGGTGACGGGGCGACGCGGTCGATGGCGACGACTCGGGGATGGGCGGAACGGGCAGTTTTGGCGTCGGGGAGGAGCTCGCGCAACGACGACCAAGAGGGAGCTCGCCGGAGTTCGTCGGGGCGGCTCCAGGAGCTACTGCATGTCAAAGAAAAGGCCAGGGTTAGATAGAGTAGGAGGAGGGGAGTGCTGCAGGATGACATGTAGGGCCAGGGGAGCATAGGGGGAGGAGCTATGCTCAATTTCATGGGGGAGGCCGAGAGCTTCTATCTTCCCTTCTCTCGGGCAAGGCAGATCAAGGGAGAGGGAGGGGAGCTCTAGGGGGAGTAAGTGGAGGGGAGAGGGGGAAAATAAGGGCAGGGGGGTGTGCTAGGGTGGCCTGTGGCCTTATAAACCGAGAGGAGATGGGCAAGGTCCATTAGGGTAAGGGAAAGGTGCTGGCTGCCCATTGGCTGCCTGGGGGTGGTGTGGTGTCAGGCACGACCAGAGAGGGATAGGGGAGTGGTGTAGCTGCTGCCCCTTTATTACAAAGATCTTTCAAGATAGGATCCTCTCTCCTCACAAGTTTCAAGGGCTAAAGGACAAGAGGTTAGGGCTTGCTATAGTGATAGGCTACAGTACACACGACCCGGAGGGGGTGATGATGCTGTGGTGTAGTACTTGACAAGTTTTGGTGGTGCTTGGAGTTATTTTGAATCAAGATTTGCTTGGTTTTACAAAATTGATCAAATGGAGGCTTATGAAGGAAGTTGAAGATGTTGTATTGGACAAGTGTGGAAATGGTACTTTTAGGTTGAGCAGGTCAAATAATCTCTTCATGATTTAAATGGGGTTTTTCTGATGATTATAATCCCATTTAAATGCACTTCTTCTAAAAGTGCTGAAGTAGATTATGGAAGCTAAGATGATATTTTTACATTGGACAAGCTTGGTTTTTTATGTGAGATGGTCCTGAATACCATAGCACACATTGGGGAATTTTATTGGGATTTATTGAGGTGCAAAAGTATTTTTGGGGAATTATTTCTTGTTTCTGCCATTTAATAAAAAGGGCAAAAAGAAATAATAAAGAATCTCAAAAATAATTATTTTTGAGTTGGAAAGATGGGATATTATATGGAGAACTCAAATATGCATTGAGTTGGCAAAGTTTTTAGGAGAAAAACAAACTTGCCTTTATAGACAAGGATTTTGAGAATTTGTTAAGTAGAGGAAATAAAATAGTTTAATAATCCAAATAATTGTGGGAATTATTTGGGGATGCTTATATCCAAGGTACATGATCTAAACTTGATGTAGGAATCAAGGTCAACCTTGGTTTTGAATAAAAGTGGTGAGAAAGAGGGAAATTAGATAAGGGAGGATCTAGGGTTTAGTTATTTTGATGCCACCTAAACAAGATTGGATTAGGGAGCTCAGAGCTCACCTTGGTACAAGGGTTATATGGATGATAGACCAAGTCATATAGATGATCATGGAAGCAAGAGTTGGGCTTGGTTGCATTTGAGGTGGCCTGGAAGAGATGGCAAACTTTGTTGAAAATAAGGCTGCCATAGCAGATACATCAGGTAGCCTCCTAAACCATGTGGGTTTAAGAAGCACAAGGCTCCAATGTAAACAAGTGAAGTGGGGATTGATAGGCCATTATTATTATATCATAACCAAGCAAGTAGTTGGTCAAGGGAAGGTGGAATATAGATGTGAGCTTCTGCCAAAGTAGGCAAGATGATAAGATTTGTAGAAAAGATTATTATCTTGACTACAAACCCATCATGGAGGAGTGGGAAAATAGAATGGCTTAGTCAAGGGCAAGAGTGGTCTTTGGTATTACTAAATATGTACTTCACTATGGATCAAGTACATTCTCAAGGATGCACCATAGTTGGAAAAGGTAGAGCTCCAAAGATGGTATCTAGATAAGAAATCCAGACTTAGCCATTTTGGCAGATTTAGGGTTTTGGACTAGAGTGCAAGTGTAGAAGCTTCTGAGAGGATGCCCGGTTCCAAACTCATGATAAAGGATATGTGGTTGAATTAATAACTAAGTAGATAATATTCATGCTTAGATTGGGTCTCCACTGAGTTGGAAACCATCCAGAGGGATTATCCTTGGAATGATCTGATTTGGAGATGAGAGGGTCACTTGAGTGGCTTGGGATAGATCTAGACTTGGATGCTTGATATGGGCTTGATAATCACAAGCAATGATTGGGTCCTAAGGGATGAGCTACTAGATTAGCTCACTCTAGTTCCTAAGAAAACAAGGCAATCAGCAGATCAAGGAAAATTATTAGATAGCAGATCAAGGCAATTCATCAAACAGAAGATCAAGGCAATTCATCTTGTTACTTATCTAACTACTACTAGGGTTACCATCAATCCTAGATTTAGGTAAGGATGGGTATGTTTAAAGGGGTTTTGCTTTGAAGTAAGATAAGTACCATCTTGGTATCTTTACCAAGATTGAGATGAAAAGGTTTTAATAAGGGTTTTGGAAAACCTAGGGATAAGAGTAGTTGGGAGTTCTGTCTTGAAAACATAATGAGTTTATATATAGTTCTCCATAGTTTTGTTAATAGAAACTAGTTAAGTATTTCTGGTTGTGTCAAAGTCATCTTGGCTCAGGTTTTTGAAATGTTAGAACATTTGAGAATATGAAGGATGAGCCAAGACATCTCTTTTGTAAAATAGTTTTTGTAAACTAGTGTTGAGGTGAGGAGTACACAACTAATACACAAACAGTTGCTTGATCACAAGCAAACAGGTAAACACACAATGCAAGAAAAAGTTTATTTCCCCCTGATTTTGGCCTTTGGACAATTAATCATGCCAATCACTAACACCGGAAGAGTATCTTGATAACATCAAACGTCACATCGTAACAGGGTGATTATAAAGATGGGTTCATTACTACTAAAGTGTTATGTTGAGGCCCATGGATCGAGAGTGGAATTTTTTCATCCCGATGATGGATAGATATACTCTGGGCCCTCTCGGTGATATCACATTGATTAGCTTGCAAGCAAGTGGTTTGATCACTAGAATGTTATATCACGTGAACGAGAAAAGAGTGCATGTTAGTAACGAGATCAAACTAGGTATGGAGATACCGATGATCGAATCTCGGACATGTAATATATCACGAAACAAAGGGATTAAGATACTAGCATAAAATGTTCTCGCGATCACAAGAAAGTCATCGCTGAATGTGTGGGAGTCAGTATGGGTCTCCAGATCCCGCTTCTGATTATTAATCTGAGAGGGGTCTCGATCATGTCCGCATTATTCGCAAACCATATGGTGACACACTTAAGAGACACCGACATCCATTTGGAGCAAAAGTTTCATGCCGGAAAGAATAACAAGCACATGAATTTATTTCACTAGATACCGAAACGGATTTTCGGGTGAAATTGCAGAAAGTGTTTTTGCATGTGAAATGAAATACTAGCAAGGGGTTATATGTGAATGTTTGTCATTAAATTAGTTGACAAAATTATGAATAAATAAAAGGAGTTTTATTTAATGAGAGTTTGCATTAAATTTAATGGGAGGCGGAGGTTGCTCGGTGCCTCAGACGTGTGTGCGAGCACGGATGCGCCGCTAAGTTGCAGTGCTAAGGACTTCCTCTCGATCTTGAGATCGGCAAGATATTGTCTACATCAACCACGAGTTTGAACTCGTTAAGCTTTGCCGGTCTTCAAGGGTATGTTCTCTATGGATATACATCCGCCTGTTGTTTGTATCTAGTAGATAGATCTTGGTACATAGTTGTTCCCATCACAGGAATTTTTTTGTTTTATATGCTGCGAACCCTACAATGGTATCAGAGCCAGATCTATGCGTAGATGCTTTACACGGGTAGTATACATATGAGTATGTGGGCGATGATGATCATGTTGTTGCTTCTTAGTTGTATTTTGGATATTGGTGGCATAGTGGGATGAAGCGGCCCAGACAAACTTTACATGTCCTCGCACATGAGACCTATTCCACGCTTGACATGCAACTAGTTTTGCATAAGTGGCTAGCAGGTGTCTGTCTCTCCTACTATAGTCAATATCTAATTTGCAACGAGTTTTCAACAATTTGGTTATCCTTGTTGTGGTTCATGTTCGTAGGTAAGAACAGTTCTATCTTCGAAAGCCCTAAGCCACGTAAAACTGGCAATGGATAAATTAGAGGCGTCTAGTTTAGATTGTTGCTGGGCTAGTGTCATGATATGGTGATGTTGTAAGTAGAAGTATAAGTTGATACTCTTACACCATGCATAACGTGTAAGTTCCATAGACCTTGGCCTTACTCATAGAGGTATGATAGTGATCATACCACGATGCACATGATGGAGATCAAGTGCAAGGACCATATCATTTCACTTATAAACATGTGATGTTTGATTGCATCTTATATTGCTTATTTGGTGTTTTATTAGCATAATAAGATGATCCCTCATTTATATATCAAGATAAGAATGTGTTCTTCCTTAAGTATGCACCGATTATGTTTCGTTGCTCCAAGACATCATGTGATGATCGCGTGTTCTTGGATCCACGGCCATATTTCGGGTGTAAGACAGTTATACATGCGAATACTAAGGTTCTTACTTGGTGAGCCTAGCATGTACAGACATGGCCTTGGAACACGTACCGAAAGGTTAATCATGAGTCATATGGTAGATATGATGCCCATTTGATGCTCGCCTTTGAAGCTACACCGACTCACGTGATGATCGGACTTGGTGTAGTGGATTTGGTTCATTTAATCACCAAAAAGGCACGAGGGATGTAGTTTTTGAGTGGGAGTTCATTCTTAATGTGGATTAGTTGAACTGAATCTATCATAAACTTAGTCTAAACTTTACAAATTCTATTGTAGATGGCACCACCTGCTTTTAATTTCAATGTGTTCATGGAGAAAGAGAAACTTGCAATGAACGGTAGCAACTTTACCGAATGGGCCATGAATTTGAGGATTCTCCTCTCTGTTGCACAAAAGAAATATGTGCTAGAAGTGCCGCTAGGCCCCCCACCGTTTAATGATGCCCCTGACGAGGAGAAGAATGTCTATCAGACTCGTCAGAAGGACCACAACTTAGTTCATTACGGCATATTGTATGGGCTAGAGCCAGAACTTCGAAAGCGTTTCGAAAATGGCAATGTATTTGATACAATGGGTGAGTTGAAAATGATTTTCAACACACATTCTGCTGTAGAGAGCTACAATGCTTCAGAAAAGTTCTTTAGCTGCATGATGGAAGAGAACAACTCCGTAAGTGAGAATGTACTCAAGATGTCGGGTTACGCCGATAAGCTTGTGTCCTTAGGAATAATGATTCCCGTTGACTTAGGCATCCATCATGTTCTGCAGTCTCTGCCACCTAGCTATAAGAGCTTCGTGATGAACTATAATATGCAAGGCATGAAGAAGTCTCTTCCCGAGCTTCTGCCAATGCTTAAGACTACAGAAGTGGAGATCAAGAAAGAACATCAAGTGTTGATGATCAATAAGACCACTAGTTCCAAGAAAGACAAGAAGGGAAAACGGAAGGGAAGTAAGGGCGGCAAGCCGGTTGCCATGCCTAAAAAGAAACCCCGAGTTGGCCCTAAGTCTGATACCGAGTGCTATTATTGTAAGGGATGCCATCGAAGCATAATCGCCCCAAGTATTTGGCAGACAAGAAAGCCGGGAAGGCAAACAAAGGTATATATTATATACATGTTATTGATGTGTACTTGACTAGGCATCAGGTAGCAGCTATTAGTTTTATTTAAAGTAAGAAGATTTGCTATCTGCTTTGGTATCTCTTACCGGCTTGTATCCATAAATGAATTGACGAGGAAGAGTAAGGAGTTTGGCTGCAACAAAGCAGAGGAACGGAGGGAAACTGCCGCCGCTGCACGGGTCCTGCGCATTATCAAAACCAGGCAATGTAGTAAAAGAACAAAAGTTTCATTTACCACAGGGGTTCTTCATATGCACTGTCAGCTCTGGTAACGTCCGGAGGTGTTAATACAAAGCAAGAATTGGATTCTAAGTATTGCCATTTTCGCAGTAGAACCTAGGTATTTGATATCGGTTCAGTTGCTAATATTTGTAACTCGAATCAGGGGCTACGAAACAAGCGACCGCTAGCAAGGGGTGAGGTCAAGATGCGTGTCGGCAATGGATCAAGTGTTGATGTGATCACCGTCGAAACGCTACCTCTCCACTTACCGTCGGGATTAGTAATAAACTTGAATAATTGTTATCTAGTGTCTGCACTGAGCATGAACATTGTATCTAGATCATGTTTGATGCAAAGTGGTTATTCATTTAAATCCGAGAACAATGGTTGTTCTATTTATATGAATGATATCTTTTATGGTCATGCACCGATGATGAATGGTTTATTTCGGTTGGATCTCGATAATAGTGTTACACATATTCATAATGTTGATGCTAAAAGGATTAAACTTAATGATGATATATCCGCATATATGTGGCACTACCATCTAGGTCATATTGGCGTTAAACGCATGAAGAAGCTCCATTCAGATGGAATTTTGGAATCACTTGATTTTGAATCGTTTGATACATGTGAGCCATGCCTTATGGGCAAGATGACTAGAATGCCGTTTTCCGGTTCAATGGAATAGGCGACAGGTTTATTGGAAATCATACATTCTGATGTATGTGGTCCAATGAGTGTGTTGGCGCGAGGTGGTTATCATTATTTTGTTACTTTCACGGATGATTTGAGTAGATACAGTTATATCTACTTTATGAAACACAAGTCTAAAACCTTTGAAAAGTTCAAGGAATTTCAGAGTGAAGTGGAAAATCATCATAATAGAAAGATCAAATTTCTACGGTCCGACCGTGGAGGAGAGTATCTAAGTTACGAGTTTAGCACTCATATGAAAGAGTGTGGAATGGTTTCACCACTCACACCTGCCGGAACACCACAGAGAAATGGTGTGTCGAAACATCGTAATCGTACTTTTTTGGATATGGTTCGATCTATGATGTCTCTGACGGACTTGCCATTTTCATTTTGGGGTTATGCACTAGAAACTGCTGCATTCACTTTAAATCGGGCACCATCTAAATCCGTTGAAAAGACACCGTATGAATTGTGGTTTGGAAACAAACCTAAGCTGTCATTTCTTAAAGTTTGGGGATACGATGTTTATGTGAAGAAACTTCAACCGGATAAATTCGATCCCAAAGCGGAAAAATTCTTCTTCATAGGATACCCTAAGGAAACTATTGGGTATTCCTTCTATCACAGATCCGAGGGCAAGGTTTTTGTTGCCAAGAATGGATCCTTTCTAGAGAAAGAGTTTCTCGCGAAAGGCATGAGTAGTCAGAAGGTAGAACTCGAAGAGGTTGTAGAACCTTCTCTTCATAGTATGGCGAGTAGTGCAGCACCGGAAGTCGTTCCAGAGTTGTCTTCACCAATTGAAGAGGGAACTAATGATAATGATCATGAAACTCCGAAAGAGAGTACTACCAAACCTCGCAGGTCTAGCAGGACATGTGCAGCTCCCAAGCTAAACCCTGTTATGAATTTTATGGTTGATGAAATTGATGACCCTACGACGTATGAAGAAGCGATGATGAGCCCGGATTCCAACAAATGGTTAGAAGCCATAAAATCCGAGATGGAATCCATGTACGAAAATCAAGTTTGGAACTTGGTGGACTTACCTCACGACCGAAAGGCCGTGGAGAATAAATGGATTTTCAAAAGGAAAACTGATGTTGATGGTAATGTGACCGTCTATAAAGCTCTACTTGTCGCAAAGGGGTTTCGATAAATTCAAGGAGTTAACTACAATGAGACATTCTCTCCCATAGCGATGCTAAAGTCAGTTAGGATTATGTTAGCAATTGCTGCATATTTCGATTATGAGATATGGCAGATGGATGTCAAAACCGCGTTCCTCAATGGTAATATTGAAGAAGAGTTGAATATGATACAACCAAAGGGTTTTGTCGATCCTAAGGATGCTAACAAGGTGGGCAAGCTTTAGCGATCCATCTATGGAATGAAGCAAGCATCCCGGAGTTGGAATCTCCGCTTTGATGAGGTGATCAAAGAGTTTGGATTTGTCCAAACTTATGGAGAAGCTTGTATTTACAAGAAAGTGAGTGGGAGCAATGTGTCATTTCTGATATTATATGTGGATGACATATTAGTGATCGGAAATGATATAGATCTTTTAAACCGTGTTAAAATTTATCTAAACAGAAAAATTTCAATGAAGGACCTAGGTGAAGTGTCATACATATTAGGCATAAATATCTATAGAGATATATCTAGGAGCCTAATAGGGCTATCACAAAGTACATACCTTTATAAGATTTTAATGAAATTTAAAATGGATGGAAGTAAGAAGGGGATCTTACCTATGTTGCAAGACATTGAGTAAGACTCAAAGTCTGGCTACGGCGGAAGAAAGAGAGATAATGGACAAAGTCCCCTATGCTTCAGCCGTAGGCTCTATAATGTATGCCATGCTATGTACAATACCAGATGTGGCACATGCTATTAGTTTGACTAGTAGGTACCAATCGGATCCAGGTTCGGAACACTGGATAGCGGTCAAGAATATCCTTAAGTACTTGCGAAGAACTAAGGATATGTTTCTTGTGTATGGAGGTGTAGAAGAGCTCGTCGCTAAGTGTTATGTCGACGCTAGTTTTGCACCGATCCGGATGACTCTAATTCTCAATCCGGATACGTATTTCTCATGAATGGCGGAGCGGTTAGTTGGAGGAGTTCCAAACAACCCGTGGTGGCGGGATCAACAACGGATGCCGAATATGTTGCTGCTTTGGAAGCGGCTCAGGAAGCGGTTTGGATGAAGTGGTTAGGTGTGGTTGTGAGCGCGTTGGACCCAATGGTGATCTATTGTGACAACAATGGTGCCATTGCCAATGCCAAAGAACCAAGGTCTCACAAGAATTCCAAGCATATTAAGCGTCGGTTTCACTCCATCCGCGAGCATGTCAAGGATGGAGATATAGAGATTTGTAAAGTACATATGGATCTTAATGTAGCAGATCCGTTGACTAAAACTCTCCCTAGAGCAAAACATGATCAACACCAGAACTCCATGGGTGTTAGATTCATCACTATGTAACTAGATAATTGTCTCTAGTGCAAGTGGGAGACTGAAGGGAATATGCCCTGAGAGGCAATAATAAATTGGTTATTATATATATTCGAAGTATATGATAGATGGTTTATTTTACATGCTATAATTGTATTAATACGGAAACATTAATACATGTGTGTTTAATAAACAAACAGAAAGTTCCTAGTTATGACTTTCTCATAAACTAGCTCATTGATTAACAAGATGATCAAGGTTTTGTGACACCCCCAGGATTAAGGCTAGACAAATCCCAGACCTCTTTATGACATAAGCCTAACCTAAATCTCTAAAGCATACAGAGAGGGGATTGATAACACAACAGTGACCCTACAACACAAAAATTATTACAGAAAGCTCATAACTGAGCAAAGAACCAAAATATTACAAGCAGAGGTCACTTACCACAAACATCAAACAACGAAAGCCAAATTATGCTATTAAGTATAGCAAACTTAACAAATGTCCTAAGAGGCCTGAAGCATAATAATGACGTCCCATCCATAGATCCCAGACTGCCGACTGGGAACTCCAAGCTACTCATCAATGTCGATGCCGTGAAGAGCTCATCTTCTATGGTAATACTTACTCTACTACAAAAGTATCAACAAAGCAAGGGTGAGTACAGGGTGTACTCCGCAAGACTTATGGCTGGTGGAGTTATTTTGCATAAAGACATCTTTGTTTGTAAAATAAGAGGGAGAAGAATCTCGACTAATCAGAATATTTTAAAAGGGGGTAAGATCGAGAGCGGTATCTCTAGCTTTGATCATCTAGTTAGGATCATCCCCTCGTACCCATGAGGAAGCATCCTTAAGCACACATTGATCTGCCAAGTTTTACGATTAGGTTAAAGTTCTCTATGATCTTAGAATCTGGATTCCAAGTTCGTCCATAACCGTGGACACGGCTTTTCGAAAAGATTTAACCCTACAGGGGTGTACAAATTTACCCACACGTGCCAACCGATTCTTAATGCCAAATATTATTAACCCTCTTCCTTGGAAGTCCAGCAGAGAGTGGTTGGACACGACCTTTACCTTTTCTTCATCGAGACCATGAGTCACGCACTAGGGAGATGCCGCCGTTACGGGCCGAGTCCCGAAGCCGGTCCCTAATGATGTGCACAGGTTTCAAGATTACGGATGTCAGGCATATCTTGTTCCCCGCCACGCTTACCTACCTGTTATGAATGCACCTCCTTCACCTCCTTCAAGAAGAACCAGAATGCGTTTGTCGAATGGGAAGCTTGAACTATGTGACTCATGGAATCTACTCGGCAAGTTAGTTGGTCGAGGGGGTTTCTAGGCCCCCGTGTGGTTCTACGCTCATCTTGGACCATAGGCAAGAAATCAGGTCCTAGTAGTGGCAAATATGGGACTGCAAAAACCACAACCCACCGTGGCCTCCCATACAAGCCTTAGCATGTTTAACTTTCATCTCTGATCATACCACGTCATCCTGTCAAACTAGGTTCATTCGTAGCTCTGGTTCATCAAATAGATGGACCAGCGATAACAGCTAAGCATGGCTAAGAACAACAGATATAATAGCTCTAGCAATGCTTCACAATCTCAAACCCTAGTTATGCTAGGAGCAGTGGATCAGGGAATTTAGGCTTCAAAGGAAACATGCATGAGATAGGATTACTCCATCTATCGATAAAAGACTTTTGAATCGTATGCACATGGCAAGAATGAAATACTTTGAAAGCATAGGATTCATACGTATGTGTGGGGATTCTCTTGCCTTTGCTAGTTGATATCCAGAAAGCAGAGCTTCGAACATCTGATACTTGACTTGGTTATAGTTGGCCAATTATTGATCTTCGAGCTTCGACGGTGCTGATCTCGGTCTTCAATCTCAATCCCGATTCCGATATCGTATTCTATCGGAGAAGAACCAAACACCAGAAAGAAAGGGAAAAAATCAACACATGGCATCGATGCGATGCTCAAGCAAGGATGATGATATGAGAAGTTGAGTTGTATTGAAATGAAACCCTAAACATGCTTGGTCATTTTACTCGGGGTCCGAGGGGTGCAAACCATAACTCGGGGAAACTCCGGATTCACCTATGGGGGTTCATTTGGTTCTCTAATTAAACTTGTCATGTAAGTTGTTTAGCAATGCATGATGATAGCTTAAATAGGTAGAGCTCATTTTTCTGAACATTTTGATATATTATTTGTATTTTTCTGATTTAAAATGAATTAGGTATGATTTTTCCCAATTTTAATTCATTTTAAATCATTTTTAGAATACTATAAAATAATTACATTTTGGAAATACTTTTACATTTTTAATAATCAGTAAACATTTCTGAAAATTTTTATTTGACTTACAGGATGGACCCACCTGTCAGGTATTTTCCTTTACTGAAATAATTACAGAAATCATTTACTAAAAATAATAAAACAAAGAAAAGATATTATGGCATCAGCATGACGCCATGCTGACGTCATCTTGGCCATTGCTAATAGATCGAGCTCGGGATCTGCTGTAGGGCGCGCGCGGGGCTATGAGAGGGGGCGCGCTGGACGCGGGCATGCACGTTGGGCCGTAAAGTGGCGGCGCCACTACTATTGGGTCACCGGAGACGACTGTCCGACAACGGCGAGCGGCGGCGGTGGCAGATCCTCGTGGGGAAGACGCTAGAGAGCGAGAGGGAGGAGACAGAGGGTTCTGCGAGGACGTCTGGCTCACCGTGGTTGCAGCAAAGGGGTCAGGGAGGCAAGGCAAGGTCGGGATGCGGCGAAACCACGGTGGCCGGACTTCGGCAGGCAAATACCTCGAGCTTAATTCAGATGAGCTGGAGCCCTCCCGTCTTGCGTGCTTCGACAGAGATGATGCTGGCGAGGAGGCGATTCCAATGGAGCCCTCAACATGGCGTGGGGTGGTCAGAGACGGCGAGGCAACACGGTGGCCGGAGCTAGGGTTTTGGCCATGGAGAGGAAAGGATAAGGTGGAGGGGGAAAATGGCGTGCTAGGGTTCTCTAGAGGATGGGGCGGGGTCCTTGTAGGTGACGTTGGGCGGCGGCACAACTCCGGCGGCGGACAGTGGCGGGCGCGCCAGGGAGCTGCTTGCCGCTCTTGAGGAAGACGACTAACGGGACAAGGCCGAAGCGGTACGGGGCCAATTTGGGTTGCACTTGGGCCGGGAGTGGGTTGGCTGCGGGCTGCTGCGTGCTGCACTAGCGGTAGAGAGAGAGGAGAGGAGAGATGGGCTCGGCCCAGTTAGGTTAGGGAACTGTTTTTGTTTCCAAAAATCTTTTTCTATTTTCTTTTCTCTTTTGTAATTTCATACTCATATTTGTTTTGAATATTTAAAATACTAGAGGTTTTTCTAAAATAAACTGAACATATTCTAGGGCCCTTATAACCATTTGGGATCTACTTTGTTTTGGTAGTTTTCAAATATTTTAAAACCATTTGAAGTTTTCAAAGGGAGAAGGAAATAGGGTTTTGGGTTTTATTTTAGTGTTTTCTTTCTTGCATGCATTTTAAGATGAGGATGATGCTCATGAATGCCCAATCAAATCCTAATGTCTATTTAGTAAAACTAGGGTTGTTACAATTATATCCCCCTTAAAAGAATCTTGACCCGAGATTCCTAGGTAGGAAGATAGAAGGGACAAGGTTACACTAGACTTCGACAATCTTCTCGAAGAGGTTGATCCATGCCACCATGACGAGTGGACAAAGCGCTTTGTAATCTTCGAGTTGGATACTCACACTAAGGAAGAGAGGGAACGACACGGAACCACGAATTGAGTATCTCATGGTCAACTCATGGATAGATGTTTCGTGAACAACTCTAGAGCCAAGAAACATGAAACACGCCAAGGTAACGGAGGAAACAAAAGGAGATGGTTTCAAGGTGACAGATAGCTGGTCTTCATAAGGATTGAGACCATGGAATTTGCAGAAGAGGGTAAACTTCTGGAAAGGAAGGTTCCAACAAAAAGATCAAGACGACAAACTTCAAGAGGTAAACCTCTACTAAATGGCTTAAGTAGAGCTTTATAGGTGAAAAAGATAGATACCAACAAAACCAAGTTGTTGAACTACTTTTGACACAGAAGGGTCACTCTTTCGTTCAACAGGAGGCTAAGAAAGAAAGGTGTTTTGGTGGAGACGACTCATAAGAGTCACAAGGAACATGTAACAAGAGAAACTATTGATTACTAAAATCATAATTGCTCTTCGAACATGTTTTAAGAAATCGAGAAGGAAACTCTTTATTCATCCAAAACTATCAAAATCCTTGCCAAAGATCATGATATCACTTTACACCACCAAGATGAATAGTTTAGAAGATTCCTGATGAAACGAGAAGAAAGAAACTTCATTCTCAGACTCCAAGTACTTGGCATAACAAGATGTTTGCCATCATAAGAAGGGTCTAGAGGATCGACCGAGAGACATTTAGCAACACTACTTTAAATGTTCTCTTTGATGTTTGAAACACTGATATCAGGCTACTGACAAGCCTTTAACCAGTCATCAAGTAAAGGTCAGATTTTGGATCCAAAGGAAACTATAAGAACGACTTCTATAACAAATCATAGAAGAAGCCTCATGAGGAGTGGTTGTTGTTGCTGATTCAAGGGGTATGGCAATAGGTGTTTCGATTGTTTGTGTCAACCATTACATCAATTTTGCCAGAGTTACAATAGACCTATGTCATAACCTTGAGGAACACCAATCACTATTGCTGCTTGAGATTCAGCTTTGATTAAGTGAAGAGATACTTTAGACTCAGCATGTTCGAATAGAAAGTGTTCAACATTTACCACAAAGGTAAAGTTACTGGATTCCCAAGTCATGGACTTCAATGTCAATCTCCAAAATATGAGCTAGATTGCAGAACCCATGTGATAACAAGTTATCAAAATATAATTGCATCTACATGAATTGTTTGCAACAAAACACAACTGAATCTTGTTTAGGAAACATTTAGGAGGATTTCAAAGTTTTGTTGGACTTCTTATCTTCCGTGAACAAATCAATCAGTGGCTTGGTGTGCCTGGAGGATCTTCTCGAGATGTGAAGGTATCAACCTACCATATCAAGAATACCTTGCACATACTTGACTAACTTGGAATGATTCCCGAGGAAACAAGATAATGCTACTCGAATCCACGGCGACATCTTTCAACATTTGCACGTGAACCGGAGAAGGTTACTTCTAACATCCAGAACACATACTTCGAGATAAAACTAAGATGGTTCTCAAAAGTTTCTAACATTAATGACAAATGTTTCATATGGATCTCATATAACATGGAAAAGATAAGAATGTCATCGATGGGCTCAATAACAAACTTATCTATTCACTCCAAGAATATGGACTCACATGTTGTATGAACAAAGCATAGACATTGGTTAGACCAGAGGACATGAAGATGTACTTAAGTGAAACATCACAAGTAAATACATCATCAGGATAGTCCTTAGAACTGAGTTTGATTTGACGATTGCCCAAATCAAATCAAAGGAGGGAAGATAACATATCTACAAAGGACATACTATCTTACTTCTGCACGAATAGAACTAGACATCCCTTTAAAAAGGACAAAGTTGAATAGAACTTCTGTCTTACAACTCTCCAAGTTGTTGTTTAAGCTCAACCAACTAGCTCAAGGGTATCCAGTACGGATCCTTGGATAAAGGAGCGGTTTTAAGAAACAACTTACTCAAGAACCTGACAACACGTTCATGTGGCAACATGGTGATACTTCTAGAGACGTCTAGAATATCACAAACTACCGATATGTCACTAAGCTTGAGAGGAAAACTTGCTTTGTAAGGCAAGAAGACGTAGTCTCAAAGCTTCAGCACAAGCCTAACTTTTTGACCGAAGAGGGTGCACTAGTATAAAGTACTTGGTAGGACAATCATCCTTTGCTTAGTGATAGGGTTAACCAATCATGCTAAGAATGACACAAATGTCCTTCAAGTTTAAAGCAATAAAAATTGCTAAGAATCTCAGATGGCCACAGTATTACTCACGCGCAACATTTATAAGCATGAAAGCTCGAGTAAGGGTGGGTAATTATGTGTAAGAGCATCACTTCATTAAGAGGGTCATGAAACTCATCACGGCCTCTTATTATAAAATAGTGTTACACTTTAAGGTGAAACAGATAGAAGTTAATCAATGCTCCTTGATCCGCGGATTACAACACTTTAACCTGGTCCTGGATATGACGAGGTACTGGAGTTTGTTTCTCCTGAAATCTCGAGCTCGTTTGTCATGATGGACCACAAAAGTAGCTTGCATCGGAAGACACCAATGCACCCTACTACTTGGCTACCAACTGGTAGAAAAAAGTTGAAAAACAACAAGGAAAAAGGAACATGCTCAGGATAGAATCCCGAGATGCAGACGCATAGGTCAACAATCTTCTGAAAACCAATGCAGAAATGGGAAGGGTGTGGCAGAGTCACGAATATAAATGCGAGACTCTCGAAGAGTACTCTTGCCGTGATCTATTTGGTTCCATTAAAGAACATTTGCCATAGCATGTGGTAAGGGAAGTCCTTTATTGTCACTATTCAGTAGTGACAACATCCATAAGTTTGAAGGCTATACAAGAAGGTACTAGCCATCCTAGGGTAATGTGTGAACATTAACCACAAGGGTCAATAAAATGGATCTTGGGTTAAAGGTCAGCTTCATGTACAAGATTCGCAACACCAGAATCAAGCACAATCGGGGATCTTAGGTTCAAGTCCGAGGGTTAAAACCCAGAGAAAGAAGTAACTATTACTTGAGTGACAAAGCGTACACTACAAGATAGTAATCACTAGGTAGCTTCCAAAAGAACATACAACTTCTAAAGTACCCAAACAAACAAAAAGGAGGCACACGAGGCAAAAGGAAACCTCGAGACCTGGAACAGAACACTGTGGAACCATCAACACAATGTCGTGGACCCATAAAATAGAGAGATTGTGATAGAAAGAAATCCCTCATATGAACAAGAGCAAAGGGTGACAGGGAATTCACAACACACACGACTCTAGAGAACTTAACACTAGGTCAAATGGTTGAGAAACGACATGCCTGAAGAGGCACCTAAGCTTTGAAGGAAGAGACGAGATAGCAAAAATTTTCCAAATTATCACAAGATAAGACGACCTAGAGTTTAGAGAGAAACTGGATAAGGAGAAAAGAAGCATACCAGAGTTTTTGCTTATAATTTTCATCTTTGAAAATAGTTTTCACAAATACTAGACTCAACATCGACCAATAGAAAGGGTTTCCTACAGTCGGTATGGCTCTGATACCAAAACCTGTGACACCCCCGGGATTAAGGCTATACAAATCCCATACCTCTTTATGACATAAGCCTAACCTAAATCTTGAAAGCGTACAGAGAGGGGATTGATAACACAACAGTGACCCTATGACACAAAAATTATTACAGCAAGCTCATAACTGAGCAAAGAACCAAAATATTACAAGAAGAGGTCACTTACCACAAACATCAAACAACGGAAGCCAAATTATACTATTAAGTATAGCAAACTTAACAAATGGCCTAAGAGGCCTGAAGCATAATAATGACGTCCCATCCATAGATCCCAGACTGCCGACTGGGAACTCCAAGCTACTCATCAATGTCGATGCCGTGAAGAGCTCATCTTCTATGGTAATACTTACTCTACTACAAAAGTATCAACAAAGCAAGGGTGAGTATAGGGTGTACTCCACAAGACTTATGGCTGGTGGAGTTATTTTGCATAAAGCCATCTTTGTTTGTAAAACAAGAGGGAGAAGAATCTCGACTAATCAGAATATTTTAAAAGGGAGTAAGAGAGCGGTATCTCTAGATTTGATCATCTCTTGACATCCACCAAATCATCATAAGCTGAACCTAACTAGGATCACCCCCTCATACCCATGAGGAAGCATCCTTAACCACACGTTGATCTTCCAAGTTTTACGATTAGGTTAAAGTTCTCTATGATCTTAGAATCTGGTCTCCAAGTTCGTCGATAACTGTGGACACGGCTTTTCGAAAAGATTTAACCCTGCAGGGGTGTACAACTTTACTGACACGTACCAACCGATTCTTAATACCAAATATTATTAGCCCTCTTCCTTGGAAGGACGACAGAGAGTGGTTGGACACGACCTTTACCTTGCTTTTTCCGAGACCATGAGTCACGCACTAGGGAGATGCCGTCGTAACGGGTCGAGTCCCGAAGCCAGACCCAAATGATGTGCGCAGGGTTCAAGATTACGGATGCCGGGCATCTCTTGTTCCTAGCCACGCTTACCTACTTGTTATGAATGCACCTCCTTCAACTCCTTCGAGAAGAACCAGAATTCGTATGTCAAATGGAAAGCCCGAACTATGTGACTCATGGAATCTACTCGGCAAGTTAGTTGGTCGAGGGGGTTTCCAGGCCCCCGTGTGGCTGCACGCTCATCTTGGACCATAGGCAAGAACTCAGGTCCTAGTAGTGGCAAGTATGGGACTGCAAAAACCAAAACCCACCATGGCCTCCCATACAAGCCTTAGCATGTTTAACTTTCATCTCTGATCATACCATGTCATCCTGTCAAACTAGGTTCATTCGTAGCTTTGATTCATCAAATAGATGGACCAGCGATAACATCTAAGCATGGCTAAGCACAACAGATATAATAGCTCTAGCAATGCTTCACAATCTCAAACCCTAGTTATGCTAGGAGAAGTGGATCTGGGAATTTAGGCTTCAAAGGAAACATGCATGAGATAGGATTACTCCATCTATCGATAAAAGACTTTGGAATAGTATGCACATGGCAAGAATGAAATACTTTGAAAGCATAGGATTCATATGTATGTGTGGGGCTTCTCTTGCCTTTGCTAGTTGATATCCAGAAAGCAGATCTTTGGACATCTGATACTTGACTTGGTTATAGTTGGCCAATTATTGATCTTCGAGCTTCGACGGTGCTCATCTCAATCTTCAATCTCAATCCCGATTCCGATATCGTATTCTACCGGAGAAGAACCAAACACCGGAAAGAAAGGGAAACAATCAACACATGGCATCGATGCAATTCTCAAGCAAGGATGATGATATGACAAGTTGAGTTGTATTGAAATGAAACCCTAAACATGTTTGGTCATTTTAATCGGGGTCCGAGGGGTGCAAACCCTAACTCGGGGAAACTCCGGATTCACCTATGGGGGTTCATTTGGTTCTCTAATTAAACTTGTCATGTAAGTTGTTTAGCAATGCATGATGATAGCTTAAATAGGTAGATCTCATTTTTTTTGAACATTTTGATATATTATTTGTATTTTTCTGATTTGAAATGAATTAGTTATTATTTTTAACAATTTTAATTCATTTTAAACCATTTTTGGAATATTATAAAATATTTACATTTTGGAAATACTTTTCATTTTTAATAATCAGTAAACATTTCTGAAAATGTTTATTTGACTTACAGGATGGACCCACCTATCAGGTATTTTCCTTTACTGAAATAATTACAGAAATCATTTACTGAAAATAATAAAACAAAGAAAAGATATTATGGCATCAGCATGACGCCATGCTGACGTCATCTTGGCCATTTCTAATAGATCGAGCTCGAGCTCTGCTGTAGAGCGCGCGCGGGGCTATGAGAGAGGGCGCGCTGGACGCGGGCGTGCATGCTAGGCCATAAAGTGGCGGTGCCGCTTCTATTGGGTGACCGGAGACGGCTGTCTGACAACGGCGAGCGGCGGCGGTGGCAGATCCTCGTGGGGAAGACGCTAGAGAGCAAGAGGGAGGAGACGGAGGGGTCTGCGAGGACCTCTGGCTCACCGTGGTTGTAGCGAAGGTGTCAGGGAGGCAAGTCAAGGTCGGGATGCAGCGAAACCATGGTGGCCGGACTTCGGCAGACAAACACCTCGAGCTCGATTCCGACGAGCTAGAGCCCTCCCGTCTTGCGTGCTTCGACGGAGATGATGCTGGCGAGCAGGCGATTCCAATGGTGCCCCTAGCGTGGCGTGGGGTGGTCGGAGACGGAGAGGCAACATGGTGGCCGAAGCTAGGGTTTTAGCCATGGCGAGTAAAGGATAAGGTGGAGGGGAAATGGCGTGATAGGGTTCTCCAGAGGACGGGGCGGGGGTCCTTGTAGGCGATGCTGGGCGGCAGCACGAATTGCAGCGCAACTCCGGCGGTGAACGGCGGCGTGCGAGCCAGCGAGCTTCTTGCCGCTCTCGAGGAAGACGACGAACGGGACGAGGCCAAAGCGGTACGTGGCCAACTTGGGCTGCACTTGGGCCGGAAGTGGGTTGGATGCGGGCTGCTGCGTGCTGCACTGGCGGTAGAGAGAGAGGAGAGGAGAGATGGGCTCGGCCCAGTTAGGTTAGGGAACTGCTTTTATTTCCAGAAATCTTTTTCTGTTTTCTTTTCTCTTTTGTAATTTCAAATTCATATATATTTTGAATATTTAAAATACTAGAGGTTTTTCTAAAATAAACTGAACATATTCTAGGGCCCTTATAACCATTTGGGCTCTACTTTGTTTGGTAGTTTTCAAATATTTTAAAACCATTTGGAGTTTTCAAAGGGAGAAGGAAATAGGGTTTTGGGTTTTATTTTAGTGTTTTATTTCTTGCATGCATTTTAAGATGAGGATGATGGTCATGAATGCCCAATCAAATCCTAATGTCTATTTAGTAAAACTAGGGTTCTTACAGGTTTCCTGATCATGGACATTGGATGTTGTTAATAACGAGGTCACAACATTAGTGTAATGGTGTGATGAACATTCATCCAAAGTATAGCATTACGATCAAAGTCATTGAGTTTATATTGCTATAACATCATATGAAGTGATCCTAATCCTTAGACCATGAGATCATGTCAATCACTAACACCGAAAGAGTATCTTGATAACATAAAACGTCGCACCGTAAAAGGATGATTATAAAGATGGGTTCAGTACTACTAAAGTGTTAAGTTGAGGCCCATGGATCGAGAGTGGAATTTGTTCATCCCGATGACGGATAGATATACTGTGGGCCCTCTCGGTGATATCACATTGATTAGCTTGCAAGCAAGTGATTTGATCACTAGAATGTTATATCACGGGAACAAGAAAAGAGTGCATGTCAGTAACGAGATCAAACTAGGTATGGAGATACCGATGATCGAATCTCAGACATGTAATATATTTAGCGTAAAAGGTTCTCGCGATCACAAGAAAGTCATCGCTGAATGTGTGGGAGTCAGTATGGGTCTCCAGATCTCGCTTCTGATTATTGATCTGAGAGGGGTCTCGATCATGTCCGCATTATTCGCGAACCGTAGGGTGACACACTTAAGAGACACCGACATCCATTTGGAGCAAAATGTTCATGTCGGAAAGAATAACAAGCGCATGAATTTATTTCACTAGATACCGAAAGGGGTTTTCGGGTGAAATTGCAGAAAGTGTTTTTGCATGTGAAATGAAATACTAGCAAGGGGTTATATGTGAATGTTTGTCATTGAAGTAATTGACAAAATTCTGAATAAATAAAAGGAGTTTTATTTAATGAGAGTTTGCATTAAATTTGGTGGAAATTTAATGGGAATTTGAGTGGGTTTTTTGAGTGGAGGGAATTGAAAGGCATTTGAGTGAGTGGAGTGTCCACCCAAATGAATGAATGAGGGGAGGGGGCAGCCCCCATGGCCAGCGGACACCCCCTTGGGTGCCCCCCTCCTCCTATAAAAGGATCCCCCTCTCCTCTCTCTCACTCACACCTCCTCGTGAAGGATCTCTCTCCCCCTCTAGTATTTATCCCCCATGGTCTCGGACTAGCGAGATACATGTTCCCGGTGGCTATTCTGGAAGAAAGAGTTGTGCTTCCGCTGCATCGCTGGAGCGAGGAGGCGGAGGTTGCTCAGTGCCTTGGACGTGTGTGCAAGCACGGATGCGCCGCTAAGTTGCGGTGCTAAGGACTTCCTCTCGATCTTGAGATCGGTAAGAGATCGTCTACATCAACCACGAGTTTGAACTCGTTAAGCTTTGTCGGTCTTCAAGGGTATGTTCTCTACGGATATACATCTGCCTGTTGTTTGTATCTAGTAGATAGATCTTGGTACATAGTTGTTCCCATCGTAGGAAATTTTTTGTTTTCTATGCTGTGAAACCTATAATAGATGTAAAATAGGTAGAAAGGGGGAAATGCTCACCTGGGAAACACTGCCGAAGGTTCATCCAAAGATCGGGTCAACACTCATATCAACTCATCGGCATAATCCGTGAAGAAGCAAAGAAGTAAAAGAAACACCGGATGCACTATTTAATACTAGAGAAAAAGATAGGGCATGATGCATGTATGATGTATGAAATGGCAAAGATGCGATGAAATTAGGAAATATTAAGCAGAATTAGGGTCCCGATAATTATTTAATAGGTTCATGTTTTTTAGATACCCCGCAATTTTAGGTGTTGCCTTAACAAGGCAAAATATGTCAGCGATTTGCTACACAAATTTAAATGGAGCCAATATAAAACTAGATTTTCCCGCATATGGCCTCCATATTTAATTATGAGGTGAATCGACTAGAGGCCCCCAAACCACATGATATGTGTGCAAGAATGTTCAATTTAATATGCAACAGGTCAAATATCATCTTATAAAAATAGGGTTTAGGGTCGCACGTTAGGGTCGACGATCTTGGTTTCAGAGGGGTTCGGATCGGGCTTCGAGATTGGGCTTTGGTTCCAGGGATTGCGGGTCTCCGTGCCCGTGAAGGAGACCTTGTAGATCCACGATGAAGATCTTGGTAGAAGTTCAGATACGAAGAACTTGGCAAGGCGAAGTGGAACTTGGCGACGATGAGGTTCTCGGACACCGGCTCGAGTGGTGTCCGAAGCCAAAGAACACCGGGCGGAAGCATCAACAAAGAACACCTGGCGCCAACAAGCAACAACCATCTGTGACTTTAGGGAAGTGTCACTGTTGGCTTCGTTAGGGATACAACACAGCAAACATGCATTTGAGAGAACACTAGCAGGACAAACACCTCACGGCCATAGAACAAGCATAAACCTCCAGGAACAAACGAAGGGACAATACGCGTGATGGGCGACGAATAGAAGGTGACGCTTCCTTAGGTGGGCTCGAGCTGCAGGGCATCACGAGGTGAGGCCGTGCGACGTCAGGGTGACATCAGGCCAGGAGGAAGAGGAGGCGATGCCCGCGAGCCCGAGCTTGGGGAAGGCGAGCTCCTGGCGGTGGGTGCGTAGGCCACGAGTCACAGGCGAGAGGGAATGCAACCGGTGCTGGGGGCCAAGGGCGATGAAGGCGGGGAATGCGTCAGGGTAGCGGCAAAGTGGAGCCCCCGGCGGCGCTGGGCGGCCGCAGGTGAGGTCGTAGTAGGTGGCGGTGGCACCAGGAGATGAGGACCACTGTGGTAGGTAAGGAGCTCCGAGGAGGCGGGCCGTGGTAGAGGAAGAGGGCGCTAGCCGCCACCCATGGTGTTCATCGGCATCTGGAAGCAGGCACGACAGGACCGAACGGGAGAGGGAAGCAGAGAGGTGGCTCGGTGCAGCGACCTGTGGGTGAGTAAGGTGGAGAGACGGCCGTGGAGACGAACTCCTAACGATGGAGACATGTTGACGCGAGGGAGGCGATGGGGTTTGTGGGCATCGAGGAGAGGAGCGGGGCCTAGGATCTAGCAGACGAGAGGAAGGCGATAGTTGGAGGGAATCACGTTAGGAGAGATAGGACGCGGGGCGAGCGAAGGGCCCAACATGGGGATGGTGACAAGGGGTGGGACCGAGGGAACAAGGAACCGGGCAGGCGAGCGTACGCTGAGTGGGTCAGGCGGTGGTTCGACAGGGTGGGATCGTGATGTGTGCGTGCATCGTGTAGCGTACGGGGACGGGTGGGACGGTGTGGGAGCGTGTCCTGGGCGACGTGGTGGGGAGAAAGAGAAAAAACAGGGTCGCGGGGTGGTTTGAAGGGCTAGTGGTGACTGCATGGGGGGGAGTGTGATACGTCAAAAACGTATCTATAATTTTTGATGTTCCATGCTTATTTAGTATCTACTTTGTTTTGCTTTGTCCACACTTTGAGGTGCTTTTTATATGTTTTCTGGTACTAACCTGTTAACAAGTTGCCACAGTGCCAGTTGCCTCTTTTCTGTTGTTTTTGGTTCCAGAAAAGCTAGTAAGAAAATATTCTCAGAATTGGACAGGAAAAAGACAAATTCGATATTTCATCGAGGAGAACACGGAGTCCAGAGGAGAGATGGAGGGGCGCCACAGGGTGGCCACACCCCCTAGGCACGGGCCCACCCTGGGCCGTGCTTGGGCAGGGTGTGGGCCCCCTGGCCGCCCTCCTGCCTCGCCTCTTCGCCTATAAGAATCCCCCGATGCCTAAACCCTAAGCACCCGATAAATATTCCACGAAACCGTCTATAGACGCCGCCACCTTTGTCCCTAGATCGGGGGGATCTGAAGCTCTTCCCGGCACCCTACCGGAGGGGAGATCATCTCGGAGGCCTTCTTCTTCATCATGCCAGCCTCCAGTATGAAGCGTGAGTAGTTCCACCATGGACTACGTGTCCATGTAGTAGCTAGATGGTTATATCTCCTCCTTTGTGCTTTCATGTCTAGATCTTGTGAGCTCCGTTCATGATCAAGATCTCATCTATTTATAATCATGCATGTTGTGTTTGCGGGGATCCGATGGATATTGAGATTACTATGTCAGATTGATTAATGGTTTTGTCTTATTGATTCTATCATGTCGGTGTTGTTTGTAATATTGCATGCTCTTCGTTGTTAGTAGCTGTCTTGGCCAAGTAGTTGCTAGTGACTCCAAGAGGGGGTATTTATGCTTGATAGTGGGTTCATGCCTCTATTTAATCTACGGGAAGTGATAGAAATCTCTAAGGTTATAGATGTGTTGTTGCTACTAGGGAGAAAACAACGGTCTCTTATTCATGGAACAAGTGGATTATTTACTTTACACACTTTGCTTAAAGCAGTTGTCTATTGCTTGCAACTTAATACTGGAGGGGGTTCGGATGATAACCCAAAGGTGGACTGCTTGTCATAGATGCAGTTGGATGGCGGTCTATGTATCTTTTTGTATTGCCCAATCGAATCTCATAGGATATTTATGTCTAGTATTGCATTGTTATGACTTGCTCGGTCCTGTCAATTGCCCTGCTGTAATTTGTTTACCCTGCATGCCATGTTTGTTTATATAAGGAGAACACCTCTAGTGAACTATGGACCCCGGTCCAATCTTTACCATTAATACATCTTCCACTGTTACTGTTTACTTGATGCAAACCATCATCACCTTCCATACCATACAATTAATCCTTTGTTACAGCAATCTGTGAGATTGACAACCTCACTATTAGTTGGGGCAAAGTCTTGAGTTTGTTTTGTGCGGGTTTCCACGTTGCTTGCAACACCTTTGAGATGTTTCCTTCCTCCTACTGGTTCGATAACCTCGGTTTCTTACTGAGGGAAGACTTGCTGCTGTGCTGCATCATACCTTGCTCTTGGGGTTTCCCGACGAAGCACTCCACGTTGACGCAGCGCCATCAAGATTTTCTGGCGCCGTTGCTGGGTAGGCTAAGGATGACTTCACAAGGGGAGTCCTGCACAACCTTTCTCTTTACTTTGTTTTTAGTTTGCTTAGTTTCTTTTGTTTGGTTTTATTTGCCTCTTTTTATCAAAAACTCAAAAAAATTAGTTTGGTTTGGTTTGCTTTCTCTTATCAAAAACAAAAAAAATTAGTTCCCACTCCAGTTGTCACCTTTCTCTAGCTCACCATGTTGTTCCCCAAATTCACACTGAAGGACATTTTGATAGGTAGTAGCTCTATAATTGGGAAAGAAAATATTGAAGAATTCTTTAATAATGTTAGGAAGCATGAGGATATTGAGGATAGATCTATATCAGAACTTGCTCCTAATTATGAAATTGCTGCAGCTTCTTTAGTTCACATGTTGGAGGCTAGGTTTGTTAGCCTTAACCCCATGATGCAAATTTTGTTCCTAAAATTAGAAGAAGTAAAGAGTGCTGAAAAGAGAGAATTTATCCTTGAAACTTTACTAACAGAGTTCCATGATGTTGCTAAGGAAGCCAAAAAGGTTTTTGAGCATTTTAATATGCTAGGATCATGTGTATATGTTGTGGGTACTTCAGAGAAAACCAAACCTAGAGAGGAAATTAAGATACCCATACCCTCTAAGCTTGTTGGGATGCATGAAGCATTTGAAAAGAATTTTGATTGGATTGTTCCAGAAAATACTTTTGATGAAACTAGTGAACCAAAGAGAGATGAGAAGGGATCCTCCAAAACTCATTTGGATGATATACCCTTCATAGTTGAAGACTTTGCAAGTATTGATTTTAATGCTTCTTCATTTGAAAATACTTGATTTCTTGCTTCTTGTGCCTAACTTTAAGGCGTTAAAGAAAAGTACTTGTTGGGAGATAACTCAAGAGTTTCCTTGATTCTTTGAAGTTATTACTTTATTAATGACCTCTCCTTATCCTTTTTTGTTTTCTTTTTGTGCCAAGAATGACCTCTAATGAGAAGGAAGTAAGATTTGGGGAGTTTCTGTCCCGAAACAAATTTCTGTACTCCACCATAAAAATTCGTGAGGAGTCTATATAATCCGGATTGAGCTGAAAATTTACGAATGCATCCCCCAGTATGTTAGATAACTTTCTTTAGTTCAACACTTTTTTAATTTATAAACAAAAGATCTTAGAAAAAATCGGTTTCTACCTGCTGGTCTGTTTTGACAGATTTCTGCCATTATTTGCATTTGCTTCTTATTGATTCCTTTTTGGTTTTTTTTTGGGAAATTGAGCTTTTTGAAGGAGTTGATACAGTATATTATGTTTTTAGTGAAAGTTTTTCTGTTCCAAAGCTAAACCCAAGGGTCTATTATCTTTTGAATACACTAATGTTGCTAATGAAGATTGTGTGAAGTCTTGTGTGAAGGAAAAAATTCAGGTGTAGAGAGAGAATGATGTAATGAGATGAAGAATGGAAAAAATCTCAAGCTTGGGGATGCCACATCCGGTGTCACCCCAATAAATATATCCAAGAGGTACAAGCATCAAAGCTTGGGGATGCCCAAGGCATCCCCTTCTTCATCAATAAAAAGCTCAGGTCTTTCTAGACACTTCGTTTTTATTGTTTTATGCACTGTTGTGTTGTTCTTGGAGCATCTTAGTTTTCGCTTGCTTTGCTTAGTTTGCTTAGTTTACTTGAATAAAGTAGTTTGGAACCCCGTTCTCGATATGTTGTTTCAAATAAGTCGATTGGTGTTGTAAAGGAGTAGAAAGTTCTTGCTTGAAAAGTGCAAGAGGAGCTTGCTTTGACTGTGACTTAGAATTTATCATGTCATGCTAGGTGTTGTTTTGACCTTATGCTTAGTGCTTATTGCTGTAGCATGACTTGTTCCAAACAATTGGGATTGCTTAGTGTTCCTTGAAAGAATCATGCATTGTTTTAGCATACAAAAGCATAGTATTGTGGTATTCTCCTTTGATGCTTTGTTTGGGTTGACTTGCCGCATGCTCACACCATGTTATGAATATGAACAAGTAACCATAGACTCATTTATGATTTAGTACTTGACTTGTGGTACCACTTTATGTTTTGATTAGTAATGTTTTGTCGCTCTGCATGATTATGGCCATTATTGATCTCTTAGTTGGTTGCTCCCAGTCTTTTGCTAGCCTCCACTTGTATGAGTAAGCTCTACTCATGCTTACAACTCCCAAGAAACCAAGTTATTCCAAAGTGTCCACTATAAATTCCTATGCATGGTGTGTTACACCATTCCAAGTATATTCTTGTTTTTAGCTATCTTCCAATTAAAAAGTATTTTGTTATGTGAAAAATTAGTGATTAAAGCTCTCACGAACTTGATGGCACACTTTATATTTCTTGCCCCTAATAAACTTGAACCATTGTGTCATCTATGTTGTATATGCTTGCACTTATACATTGGAATTAGCAGAACCATGTTTCGCTTTCAACATTGCACTTGTACTGTGTACACAGTTGATATCATGCTCTTTTGTCTATCGATGTCGTTGGTGTGAAATGAAAGGGGAGCTTGTAAGTCCATGGTGTTATGTATTTTGTGTTAGAGAAACGCCTGAGACGCTAGCCTAAGCCATGCCTAATCATGGTGGAAACTTGTAGCATCACCATAGTGACATCTATGAAGCATTCTTATTATAGAGAAAAAAGAGACATATTGAGAAAAGAGGAAAGAGAGAAAAAAGCACCATATCCGATGGTAAATAAGAAGAATGCTGAGATGCTCATTGTCTGCTTGCCTTGTCATTTTGGTTATGGGAAAGCTCCTGTACCATGTGCAAGGGGTACCCCGTTGGCGGTTCTCTATGATGTACATATACTTATTATGACAAGAACTTGCAAGTAACTAAACTTGAGTAGCATGAGGAGCGGCCCTCGTATTCAAGGGACATGAGATTGCCAACTTATACTTTGTCAAGCATATACTCCATAGTTTGTTCACTTTAACCTTAATCATGCTTATGATAGGGGCAATGAGGGCTGAAAGCTAACAAGTACCATAATTTTTGGAAGCTCTTTTTGAAACTTGAAATCCCTGCTTCCCTTTGTAGGGTCTTTATTCCACTATTATATTGAGTCTCCACCTTCTACATTTAGGCACCAGTTAAGAGAGCATAGTTGCCATTCTTAGTTCTATGTGCACTATCCCAAAACTTATTGATTGATGCATACTATTGTTATTGCTTGTTCTTGTGCTATTTGTATCTAGTCACTCTTATGAACTTTGAAGGTGTCCTATGCATCTATTTGCTACTATATGAGGGACAAGATGAATGCCACTATGCCATGTTTTCTGTATGTGAAACAAACAAACGTTTTTCAATGCATGTTATTCATGATCTTTGTTTCTAGCCTTTCATGTTGCATGCATAGTTACTTTGTGTTATCGTTAGAACTCCATCTTTCATGCACATGTTTAGAGTTCTTTGATCCCAGCTTTCATTGCTTGCAAATGGTTTGATCTTGGTTTTTATGGTGCATGTCACCTCAAAAATTATTCTTTTTAGCACTTACCTACTCAAGGACGAGCAGGAGTTAAGCTTGGGGATGCTTGATACGTCGGAAACGTGTCTATAATTTTTGATGTTCCATGCTTGTTTAGTATCTACTTTGCTTTTCTTTGTCCACACTTTGAGGTGCTTTTTATATGTTTTCAGGTACTAACCTATTAACAAGTTGCCACAGTGCCAGTGGCATGTTTTCTGATGTTTTTGGTTCCATAAAAGCTAGTAAGGAAATATTCTCGGAATTGGATGGGACAAAATCCAAAGTCAATATTTCATCGAGGAGAACATAGAGTCCAGAGGAGAAACGGAGGGGCGCCACAGGGCGGCCGCACCCTCCCAAGCGCGGGCCTACCCGGGGCCGCGCCTGGGCAGGGTGTGCCCCCCCCTGATCGCCCTCCTGCCTCACCTCTTCGTCTATAAGAAACCCCCGATGCCTAAACTATAAGTACCCGATCAATATTCCACAAAACCGTGTGTATCCGCTGGCACCATCATCCCTAGATCGGGGGGATCTGAAGCTCTTCCCGCCACCCTGTTGGAGGGGAGATCATACCGGATGCCTTCTTCTTCATCATGCCAGCGTCCGGTATGAAGCGTGAGTAGTTCCACATTAGACTACGGGTCCATGTTGTAGCTAGATGGTTGTATCTCCTCCTTTGTTCTTTCATGTCTAGATCTTGTGAGCTCCGTTCATGATCAAGATCTCATCTATTTGTAATCATGCATGTTGTGTTTGCGGGAATCCGATGGATATTGAGATTACTATGTAAGATTTATTAACGGTTTTGTCTTATTGATTCTATCATGTCTGTATTGTTTGTGATCTTGCATGCTCTCCGTTGTTAGTAGCTATCTTGGCCAAGTAGTTGCTAGTGACTCCAAGAGGGGGTATTTATGCTCGATAGTGGGTTCATGCCGCTATTTAATCTAAGGGAAGTGATAGAAATCTCTAAGGTTGTAGTGAAGGGAATATGCCCTGAGAGGCAATAATAAAATGTTTATTATGTGTATTCCAAGTATATGATAGATGTTTATTTTGCATGCTATAATTGTATTAATACGGAAACGTTAATACATGTGTGTTTAATAAACAAACAGAAAGTTCCTAGTTATGCCTCTCTCATAAACTAGTTCGTTGATTAACAAGATGATCACGGTTTCCTGATCATAGACATTAGATGTTGTTAATAACGAGATCACAACATTAGTGTAATGGTGTGATGAACATTCATCCGAAGTATAGCATTATGATCAAAGTCATTGAGTTTATATTGCTATAAACAAACTACGAAGTAGTCCTAATCCTTAGACCATGAGATCATGCCAATCACTAACACCGAAAGAGTTTCTTGTTGACATCAAACGTCACTCCGTAACTGGGTAATTATGGCTTCAAAGCTACTAAAGTGCTATGTTGAGAATCATGGATCAAGAGTGGAATTTGTTCATCCCGATGACGGATAGATATGCTCTGGGCCCTCTCGGTGATATCACATTGGTTAGCTTGCAAGCAAGTGATTTGATCACTAGAATGTTATATCACGGGAACGAGAAAAGAGTGCATGTCAGTAACGAGATCAAACTAGGTATGGAGATACCGATGATCGAATCTCGGACATGTAATATATCGTGAAACAAAGGGATTAAGATACAAGAGTAAAAGGTTCCGACGATCACAGGAAAAGTCATCGTTGAATGTGTGGGAGTCAGTATGGATCTCCAGGTCCCGCTACTGATTATTGATCAGAGAAGGGTCTCGATCATGTCCACATTATTTGCGAACCATATGGTGAGACACTTAAGGGGCACTGGCATCCAGTTAGAGCAAATGTTTCATGCCGAAAGAATAAACAAGCGCAGGAATTTATTTCACTAGATACCGAAACAGGTTTTCGGGTGAAATTGCATAAAGTGGTTATGTATGTGAAATGGAATTATAGCAAGGGGTTATTTGTGAATGTTTGTCAATAAAGTAATTGACAAAATTCTGAATAAAATAAAAGAGTTTTATTTAATGAGAGTTTGCATTAAATTTGGTGGAAATTTAATGGGAATTTGAGTGGATTTTTGAGTGGAGAAAATTGAAGGGCCATTTTGTGAGTGGAGTGTCCACCCACATGAATGAAGGAGGGGAGGGGGCAGCCCCCATGGCCGGCGGCCACCCCCTTGGGTGCCGCCCCCTCCTCCTATAAAAGGAGCCCCCCTCCTCACTTGTCTCTCACACCTCCTCGTGAAGGATCTCTCTCCCCCTATAGAATTTATTCCCCATGGTCTCGGACTAGCGAGATACATGTTCCCGGTGGCTATTCGGCAAGAAAGGGTTGTGCTTCCGCTGCATCACTGGAGCGAGGAGGCGGAGGTTTCCCGGTGTCTTGTACGTGTGTGCGAGCACGGATGCACTGCTGCTTTGCGGCGCTAGGACTTCCTCTCGATCTTGAGATCGGCAAGGGATCGTCTACATCAACCACGAGTTGAACTCGTTAAGCTTTGTCGGTCTTCAAAGGTATGTTCTCTACGGATATACATCTGCCTGTTGTTTGTATCTAGTAGATAGATCTTGGTACATAGTTCCCATCGTAGGAAAATTTTTGTTTTCTATGTTGCGAACCCTACAGTGGTATCAGAGCCAGATCTATGCGTAGATACTTTACACGGGTAGTACACATATGAGTATGTGGGCGATGATGATCATGTTGTTGCTCCTTTGTTGTAATTTTGGATATTGGTGGCATAGTGGGATGAAGCGGCCCGGACAAACTTTACATGTCCTCGCACATGAGACCTGTTCCACGCTTGACATGCAACTAGTTTGCATAAGTGGCTAGCGGGCGTCTGTCTCTCCTACTATAGTCAATATCTATTTTGCAAGCGAGTTGTCAACAATTTGGTTATCCTCGTTGTGGTTCATGTTCATAGGTAAGAACGGTTCTATCTCGAAAGCCCTAAGCCACGTAAAACTTGCAATGGATAAATTAGAGGCGTCTAGTTTAGATTGTTGCTGGGCTAGTGTTATGGTATGGTGATGTTGTAAGTAGAAGTATGAGATGATACTCTTACAACATACATAATGTGTAATATCCATAGACCTTGGACTTACACATATAGGTATGATAGTGATCATACCACGGTGCACATGATAGAGATCATATGCGGGAACCATATCATTTCACTAATAAACATGTGATGTTTGATAGCATCTTATATTGCTTGTTTAGCGCTTTGTTAGCATAATAAGATGATACCTCATTTAAATATCAAGGTAAGAATGTGTTCTTCCTTTAGTATGCACCGATTATGTTTTCGTCGCTCCAAGACATCACGTGATGATCGGGTGTTCTTGGATCCACGACCATATTTCGGGTGTAAAACAGATTACACACGAATACTAAGGTTCTAACTTGGCGAGCCTAGCATGTACAGACATGGCCTCGGAACACGGACCGAAAGGTTAAGCATGAGTCATATAGTCGATATGATGCCCATTTGATGCTCGCCTTTGAAGCTACACCGACTCACGTGATGATCGGACTTGGTGTAGTGGATTTGGTTCATGTAATCACCAAAAAGGCACGAGGGATGTCGTTTTTGAGTGGGAGTTCATTCGTAATATGGATTAGTTGAACTCAATCTATCATACACTTAGTCTAAACTTTACAAATTCTGTTGTAGATGGCACCACCTGCTTTTAATTTCAATGTGTTCATGGAGAAAGAGAAACTTGCAATGAACGGTAGCAACTTTACCGAATGGGCCATGAATTTGAGGATTCTCCTCTCTGCTGCACAAAAGCAATATGTGCTAGAAGCGCCATTAGGCCCCCCACCTTTAGATGATGCCCCTGACGAGGAGAAGAATGTCTATCAGACTCGTCAGGAGGACCACAACTTAGTTCATTGCGGCATATTGTATGGGCTAGAGCCGGAACTTCGAAAGAGTTTCGAAAATGGCAATGCAATGGATACAATAGGTGAGTTGAAAATGATTTTCGACACACATGCTGCTGTAGAGAGCTACAACGCTTCAGAAAAGTTCTTTAGCTGCATGATGGAAGAGCACAACTCCGTTAGTGAGCATGTACTCAAGATGTCGGGTTACGCCGATAAGCTTGTGTCCTTGGGAATATCGATTCCCATTGACTTTGGCATCCATCGTGTTCTGCAGTCTCTGTGTAAGATCCCTCCTTTGTAAAGGAAAAAGGATCCCTGTGATTGCAATGCTAGTCCCTAGATCAATAGCTAGCATCCACAGTTAAGATGTAATATCAAGAAACAAAGGTCATAATACAACTTTATAACCAGGAATAACATAATTTTATTACATCTTACATAGCTCATTTGGCTATTACATTACATTGCAGCAGAATATCTATAAGCATGGGGTCCTTCATCTTCAAAGTGCCACAGGTAGACATGTTGGTTGTAGACTTTGTAATCCTAATCAACACACTTCACTAAAATCAATCAAACCTGCAACATGCAAGTTACAGCCACAAGGGTCAATACATTTGAATTGTATTGGCAAGTGATACTATGGTAGTATAGTGGAGTCTATCATCTATATGCATTTGGCTAAGTGGAGCTTAGGCTTGCATTGCTCAAAATAGATTTTCCTTATAGTTTGAAAACACTAAGTTTTTGCTTGACAAAAATAATCTTTCCTCAAGGCATCTCCCAATCAAAGATTGAAGATCCTTTAACCCTTGTTCAACCACAAGTTTTTAACTTAGAAATTTGGATGATGAGATTCTTGATTGCTTCCATGTCTTGATGCTCAAATTGTCCTTTACCAGTGACATGGCTAAGTACTTAGATTTTACACTCTGCAGAGGTGGTGCACTTTCCCCACAAGACTTGGTTTCACCAAGACAAGATCTTTCAGAAGCCTTCCCTTAGACCAAAATGGACGCGCTCCAACCTATCAAACTCTACCACCAACTGTCCATATGGCTAAGTTCTTGCAACCTATATGATCCAGGCAGAGCCCATAATGCCAAGTGGCTGCACTTGAAGCTTCTCAACATTTGACATCTCAAATCTCTTTGTTCCTGGGTGGCCATCCACAAGTGAGATACACAAGGTCAACCATAAACATGGGCCTTGTGAACCACTCAACCAAAAACCACCAAGCAATTACCATTCCACCCAGGTGATTCATTAACTTAGTTGTTTTATTAAACAAAAACCCAAGTCCTCAGACTTAGAAATTTTTCCATAGTATGAATGTATAATCCACCCTTGTTTTCTATTAGCTAAGCTAAGCTTGATAGTAGTAGGAATCTTAACTTAGGAAATGTTCCACTAAGGTTTCATCTACTAGGTTTTCCTATAGCAAGGTTTATACTTAGCAAAATTCCATGCAAGTTTTACTTAGAAAAATCACTAATGCATAGTGAAAGTAATGGGAAAAAAGTATGAAGCATCACTTGCCTTTTTGGTAGATGGTATAAGTTCACTCCTTGTCCTTGCAACAATCACACCCTTCAAGTCACTACAATTTAGTCAAGCAAGGCACAATCTCAATCTACCAATCAAGCAAAACATCACATAAAATCATAGAACTAAGATAATGCATGCAAGCATGCCAAGGATTGTTTTATTTGGACAAGTGGTTCCTAATGGGACATCAACATTTGAAAACACCTAATGGTCATTTTATAAAGTGGCAAAGTCATTTGCAAGAGGTTTCACTTCCTAAACCATTTTCAAAACAAAGTATCATTTTATGTGGTGTAGAAATATTTTTACTAAGGCATTAATCTATAGGGTTCACCAAATATGTTTTCAAACCATAAAACTTGGTGTTTAGGGTCAGAGAGTTTAAAAAAAACATTTCCCAAAGGTTTTCCTTCAAAACCATTTTTATTAAATAAACTATATTTTTATTTGACTAGAATTGGTTTTAAATCAAAGAATCATTCTTTTGTTTCACCAAATACATTTTTGAAATCACAAAGTGTTTCCTATGGTCAGTAGGATCAAAATACACCATTTACAAAAGATTTTATTCCCAAAATCATTTTTGAACAATTTTTATAATCTAAATAAGCATACAAATGTTTCTACAAAAACAAACACTTTTCCAGAAGCTCTTTACTAAACAAATGGCATGGTTGGCTACGGCTTGTTCCACTGATTCCATTGATATAAAATTTGTAATTTTTGGACGTGTGGATCAAAAGTTGTGCAATTTACAAATTCAAACCACTAATAGAAATGTTTCTGTCTTATAAACAAACTCCAGGCCACGTGGTGCATTCCTATTGGTCAAAACATTTCGTGCGGATCGACAGACACAGACCGCAGGATTAAAAGTGATATGTGCGGCTCTGATCATCGCATACCCCTTCGACCTAATCTAATCACAGCCACTGGATGACGATCCAATGACGCATAGCCGCTTGACGATGGCGAGCTGGCGCGGCGGCAGCGACGCTGCTCGCCGCGATGGTTCCGGTGATACAGGAAGCTAGAGGAGGAGTGGGGTGGATCACCATGCTCGTGAGGTCGAGGTGATGCTCAATGCATGGTCGGCTTGGCAAGGGGCGCTCAGACGCGACTGGGATTCCTCGCCGCAGTCGGTGGCGGCGTCGGGCGTCTCTGGAGGTCGTCGGGGATGAGGTTACAAGGCACCCTAAGGCAAGATAGGGGCATGGTTAGACGCGGGATGATCTGGGGAATATGTGTGCATCATCTAGAGAGCTTAGGGCGGTCGGAGTTCACAGGATGCTCGGCGAGCAATGGCGGATGGCGCTGACGCTCGGTGTCGACGAAGCCGAGGCTACAGGGCACTCGCGGGAGAATGAGTGGCACGGGGAGATGCGCCACGAGGTGGGGAGTATGTGTGCGTGGTCGAGGAGGCAAGGGGTGGCGCGATTCGGTCAGAATTGTCGCCGGAGTGTCATCGGAGCAGCGGCGGTGCAAAGCTGATTCGAGGCAGCCTGGGTGCTCTCTGGCAGCGGGGTTTGAGGGGAAATGAAGAGGAGAGGGAGGGGATTTATCACGCGTGATCACTGCGAGGTTTAAACGCGGCATTAAGGCGAATTGACGACGCAAAATCAGCGGCAGAAACGGGAGAAGAACTGGTCGTGCTGGGGAAGACGCTGACGTGTCTAGTGGGGTCCGTCTGACAGTGAGATAGGAAGAGAAGAGATGGGGTCCACGCGTCATCGACTCTGCGGATTCTGTCTACGGTGAAAAACGTTTCGCCGTGGGAGAGAGTAGGTGGGCTGGACTGGGTCTTGTTGGGCCAGTTTGTTGGGCTGGGTCCTTTGCATATTTTTTTGTTCTGAATCTTTTCTCTTTTTCTATTTGAATTTCCTGATTGAATTTCAAACAAAGAAATCAAACATTCAACACAAACTAAACTTCCACCACACTTTGCAATTGAATTTGATTCTATTTAACAACATAAACCAAAGTCCCAAAAACAAAAATAATATTTTTATTCTTTTTAGAATCTATTTAATAATTAAATAAAATAGATCTTAATTATTAATTCAAATAGGTTTTGATTTATTTAATAAAATCTCCATTTGAAAACTAAATATTATCAAAATCAAATCAGTAGGTTTTATTTGAAAATAGAAGATATTTGGAAAACTTGCTTAAAATAAAATAACATTTTTATTTTAGGGTCCATTAATACTTAAATAAAATGGACCTTAGTTATTAAATCAATTAGGATTTGTTTTATTATAATATTTATTTTGAAATCTAAAATAAAAACCAAAACACTTCAGTAGGTTTTAATTTAGAATATAAAATACTTGGAAAACTTATTTAAAATGATTTAATAAGTTTTAGTGTTTATTTAAAATGGGAAAAGCTTTTATTTTTAATAAAACTGGATATTATAAATCCTCATTATTTTGTTTAAATAAACCTTTACTCTTTTAATCAAAGCAAAACCTTTTGTTTCAAAATCTTGGCCAAGGTTTAATTTGGCTTTATAAATAATCCTTATTTATAAATCTACCTTTTCTTTTGAAAACCAAATCTTTTATTAAAAGATCCAAAAATAGTAATTTTAAATATTTTTAAGTTTTATTGTTTATTTAACTTTTTAAATCCCTTTAGGATTTTATTTGATCCAAATGGGTTTTATAAGTTTCCAATTGGTTTCAAAAGTTTCTTCTCACCCTGAAAATCAACAAAGTTTTATTTTATTCATTTATTTTTCACATTACAAGATTTGGAAAATCTTGGGATGTGACAGTTCACTTAAAATAAATCTCGTCCCGAGATTTGGGGAGGCTAGGGTTACAAGTTGTCTCAAAGCATCTAGGGTACTACCACCCTTAAAAATTTTCCAACTAGTTTACATATTGGCTTGCTTGGGATCTTGATGTAACTTTCCTGTACAGAAGTTTGCATAGTGGCCTAGCTCCTTGCATTTGAAACATGTGACAAGGCTGAGATCCCTCATAGGTTTGTTTGTCTTGTGTTTCATCTTTTCTGGATAGTTGCTTGCATAATGTCCTAGCTCTTTGCAGTTGTTGCACCACACTTGGCTAATATCTTTCTTTTCCTTTGGTATCATTTTCTCTTGTTTGTTTCCTTGGTTCTTCTTCTTTTACGGGCATTCACCGGCATAGTGTCCCATCTCTTTGCAATTGTAACATTGCTGGCTTATGTCCTTCTTCTTCTTTTTGGGTCTCTCCAAAGCTAGGAGTTCTTCTAGTTCATGTTCTTCATTCCTCACCTCAAAGGTGGGAAATCTTTCTCTCTTCTTGGGGCATTGATCTTCATGCTCCTTGGATGTATGATCCTTGTCTCCACAAATATTGCAAGCTTTGGTCCCTTCTAAAATAACATCTTTGTCGTCCTTGTTGTCATTAGCTCTTTGGGAAAAGTTTTTTCCCATGTTGATCATTTGAGTAACCAATCCTTGCAACAATTGGGATTGAAGTTTCAAAATCCTTTGTATGGCTGGATCTAGTCCATTGTTGTTGGCTAAAAGCTGAGTTGTCTCTTGGCTCAACTGGGTTTGGGCTGCTATAAGTTCTCTCATGTTGTCCTCTTGGTTGTTGTTGTTGTCATCAACCTTGATGTTGGAGTTTCTTGGAGAGGTCATCTGTTTGGATTGGATTGGGATTAGAATAGGCAAGATATTTCTAAGGAAATAATTCTAATCACAAACATCACAATTCACTCAAGCAATGTGCAAGCAATCACAAACAAACATTCCACTCAAACAACAAGTTTCAAGCATATTTTTAGGCAACCAAAATATTTTTGTTACACCACATAAGTTGGTGTGTTTGACTTAAACAAAATATGTTGGTCCATCTATATGGTTCACTTGTGATCTTTCCATCCTTCTTTGGTTGATTCTTCTTGCATGAGATCATGGTTTCCTTGGGAAAAACTTTTGGTCACAAAAACTTCAAGTGAAGTGAACTCCTTCTAATTTTGCATTTCCTTAGTCTCCATATCTTGAGCAAGATTTCCTTGTCTCACTTGTAGTCCTTAGTGGTATCTAAGATTGAGGTCCTTGGTGAATATGCTGAAGATGTTGAAGTCATTAGAGTTTAAGAAGTTGAAGTCATTAGAGTTTAAGAAGTTGAAGTCATTAGAGTTGATGAAGTCCTTTGCATATGGTGAAGTCCTTGGCCATGGGGTAGGTTTTTCCATCAAGTTGAAATAGATGAGATGTAGAATCAAAACCAAAATGGTTGAGGAAAGAGTTTACAAGATTGTTTGTAAATAAGTTTTGGAACACATAAAACTCCTATTTTTCTAAGGGTTTTTGTCCAATCCTAGGTTTACAAATCCTACAGGCAACACAATGCTCTGATACCATCTGTAAGATCCCTCCTTTGTAAAGGAAAAAGGATCCCTGTGATTGCAATGCTAGTCCCTGGATCAATAGCTAGCATCCATAGTTAAGATGTAATATCAAGAAACAAAGGTCATAATACAACTTTATAACCAGGAATAACATAATTTTATTACATCTTACATAGCTCATTTGGCTATTACATTACATTGCAGCAGAATATCTATAAGCATGGGGTCCTTCATCTTCAAAGTGCCACAGGCAGACATGTTGGTTGTAGACTTTGTAATCCTAATCAACACACTTCACTAAAATCAATCAAACCTGCAACATGCAAGTTACAGCCACAAGGGTCAATACATTTGAATTGTATTGGCAAGTGATACTATGGTAGTATAGTGGAGTCTATCATCTATATGCATTTGGCTAAGTGGAGCTTAGGCTTGCATTGGTCAAAATAGATTTTCCTTATCATTTGAAAACACTAAGTTTTTGCTTGACAAAAATAATCTTTCCTCAAGGCATCTCCCAATCAAACATTGAAGATACTTTAACCCTTGTTCAACCACAAGTTTTTAACTTAGAAATTTGGATGATGAGATTCTTGATTGCTTCCATGTCTTGATGCTCAAATTGTCCTTTACCAGGGACATGGCTAAGTACTTAGATTTTACACTCTACAGAGGTGGTGCACTTTCCCCACAAGACTTGGTTTCACCAAGACAAGATCTTTCAGAAGCCTTCCCTTAGACCAAAATGGACGCGCTCCAACCTATCAAACTCTACCACCAACTGTCCATATGGCTAAGTTCTTGCAACCTATATGATCCAGGCAGAGCCCATAATGCCAAGTGGTTGCACTTGAAGCTTCTCAACATTTGACATCTCAAATCTCTTTGTTCCTAGGTGGCCATCCACAAGTGAGATACACAAGGTCAACCATAAACATGGGCCTTGTGAACCACTCAACCAAAAACCACCAAGCAATTACCATTCCACCCAGGTGATTCATTAACTTAGTTGTTTTATTAAACAAAAACACAAGTCCTCAGACTTAGAAATTTTTCCATAGTATGAATGTATAATCCACCCTTGTTTTCTATTAGCTAAGCTAAGCTTGATAGTAGTAGGAATCTTAACTTAGGAAATGTTCCACTAAGGTTTCATCTACTAGGTTTTCCTATAGCAAGGTTTATACTTAGCAAAATTCCATGCAAGTTTTACTTAGAAAAATCACTAATGCATAGTGAAAGTAATGGGACAAAAAGTATGAAGCATCACTTGCCTTTTTGGTAGAGGGTATAAGTTCACTCCTTGTCCTTGCAACAATCACACCCTTCAAGTCACAACAATTTAATCAAGCAAGGCACAATCTCAATCTACCAATCAAGCAAAACATCACATAAAATCATAGAACTAAGATAATGCATGCAAGCATGCCAAGGATCGTTTTATTTGGACAAGTGGTTCCTAATGGGACATAAACATTTGAAAACACCTAATGGTCATTTTATAAAGTGGCAAAGTCATTTGCAAGAGGTTTCACTTCCTAAACCATTTTCAAAACGAAGTATCATTTTATGTGGTGTAGAAATATTTTTACTAAGGAATTAATCTATAGGGTTCACCAAATATGTTTTCAAACCATAAAACTTGGTGTTTAGGGTCAGAGAGTTTAAAACAAAACATTTCCCAAAGGTTTTCCTTCAAAACCATTTTTATTAAATAAACTATATTTTTATTTGACTAGAATTGGTTTTAAATCAAAGAATCATTCTTTTGTTTCACCAAATACATTTTTGAAATCACAAAGTGTTTCCTATGGTCAGTAGGTTCAAAATACACCATTTGCAAAATATTTTATTCCCAAAATCATTTTTGAACAATGTTTATAATCTAAACAAGCATACAAATGTTTCTGCAAAAACAAACATATTTCTAGAAGCTTTTTACTAAACAAATGGCATGGTTGGCTACGGCTTGTTCCACTGATTCCATTGATATAAAATTTGTAATTTTTGGACGTGTGGATCAAAAGTTGTGCAATTTACAAATTCAAACCACTAATAGAAATGTTTCTGTCTTATAAACAAACTCCAGGCCACGTGGTGCATTCCTATTGGTCAAAAACGTTTAAATGCGGATCGGCAGACGCACCGCAGGATTAAAAGTGATATGTGCGGCTCTGATCATCGCATACCCCTTCGACCTAATCTAATCACAGCCACTGGATGATGATCCAACGACGCATAACCGCTTGACCAGTAACTGGCGGCGCTGCGCGGCGGCGACTGGCGACGCGGCTCTGCTCGCGATGGTTCCGGTGATACAGGGAGCTAGAGGAGGAGTGGGGTGGCTCACCGTGCTCGCCAGGTCGAGGTGATGCTCAACGCATGGTCGACTTGGCAAGGGGCGCTCAGACGCGACTGGGATTCCTCGCCGGAGTCGGTGGCGGCGTCGGGCATCTCTGGAGGTCGTCGGGGATGAGGTTACAAGGCACCCTAAGGAAAGATAGGGGCATGGTTAGACGCGGGATGATCTGGGGAAGATGTGTGCATCATCTAGAGAGCTTAGGGCGGTCGGAGTTCACCTGGGATGCTCGATAGAGCAATGGCAGACGGTGGCGTACGCTCGGTGTCGACGAAGCCGAGGCTACAGGGCACTCGCGGGAGAATGAGTGGCACCGGGAGATGCGCCAGGAGGTGGGGAGTATGTGTGCGTGGTCGAGGAGGCAAGGGGTGGCGCGGTTCGGTCGGAATTGTCGCCGGAGTGTCGTCGGAGCAGCGGCGGTGCAAAGCTGATTCGAGGCAGCCTGGGGGCTCTCTGGCAGCGGGGTTTGAGGGGAAATGAAGAGGAGAGGGAGGGGATTTATCACGCGTGATCACTGCGAGGTTTAAACGTGGCATTAAGGCGAATTGACGACGCAAAATCAGCGGCAGAAACGGGAGAAGAACTGGTCGCGCTGGGGAAGACGCTGACGTGTCTAGTGGGGTCCGTCTGACAGTGAGATAGGAAGAGAAGAGATGGGGTCCACGCGTCATCGACTCTGCGGGTTCTGTCTACGGTGAAAAACGTTTCGCCGCGGGAGAGAGTAGGTGGGCTGGACTGGGTCTTGTTGGGCCAGTTTGTTGGGCTGGGTCCTTTGCATATTTTTTTGTTCTGAATCTTTTCTCTTTTTATGTTTGAATTTCCTGATTGAATTTCAAACAAACAAATCAAACATTCAACACAAACCAAACTTCCACCACACTTTGCAATTGAATTTGGTTCTGTTTAACAACATAAACCAAAGTCCCAAAAACAAAAATAATATTTTTATTCTTTTTAGGATCTATTTAATAATTAAATAAAATAGATCTTAATTATTAATTCAAATAGGTTTTGATTTATTTAATAAAATCTCCATTTGAAAACTAAATATTATCAAAATCAAATCAGTAGGTTTTATTTGAAAATAGAAGATATTTGGAAAACTTGCTTAAAATAAAATAACATTTTTATTTTAGGGTCCATTAATACTTAATTAAAATGGACCTTAGTTATTAAATCAATTAGGATTTGTTTTATTATAATATTTATTTTGAAATCTAAAATAAAACCAAAACACTTCAGTAGGTTTTAATTTAGAATATAAAATACTTGGAAAACTTATTTAAAATAATTTAATAAGTTTTAGTGTTTATTTAAAATGGGAAAAGCCTTTATTTTTAATAAAACTGGATATAAATAAATCCTCATTATTTTGTTTAAATAAACCTTTACTCTTTTAATCAAAGCAAAACCTTTTGTTTCAAAATCTTGGCCAAGGTTTAATTTGGCTTTATAAATAATCCTTATTTATAAATCTACCTTTTCTTTTGAAAACCAAATCTTTTATTAAAAGATCCAAAAATAGTAATTTTAAATATTTTTAAGTTTTATTGTTTATTTAACTTTTTAAATCCCTTTAGGATTTTATTTGATCCAAATGGGTTTTATAAGTTTCCAATTGGTTTCAAAAGTTTCTTCTCACCCTGAAAATCAACAAAGTTTTATTTTATTCATTTATTTTTCACATTACAAGATTTGGAAAATCTTGGGATGTGACAGGCTGCCACCCTTAAAATAAATCTCGTCCCGAGATTTGGGGAGGCTAGGGTTACAAGTTTCTCAAAGCATCTAGGGTACTACCACCCTTAAAAATTTTCCAACTAGTTTACATATTGGCTTGCTTGGGATCTTGATGTAACTTTCCTGGACAGAAGTTTGCATAGTGGCCTAGCTCCTTGCATTTGAAACATGTGACAAGGCTGAGATCCCTCATAGGTTTGTTTGTCTTGTGTTTCATCTTTTCTGGACAGTTGCTTGCATAATGTCCTAGCTCTTTGCAGTTGTTGCACCACACTTGGCTAATATCTTTCTTTTCCTTTGGTATCATTTTCTCTTGTTTGTTTCCTTGGTTCTTCTTCTTTTCTGGGCATTCACTGGCATAGTGTCCCATCTCTTTGCAATTGTAACATTGCAACTGGCTTATGTCCTTCTTCTTCTTTTTGGGTCTCTCCAAAGCTAGGAGTTCTTCTAGTTCATGTTCTTCATTCCTCACCTCAAAGGTGGGAAATCTTTCTCTCTTCTTGGGGCATTGATCTTCATGCTCCTTGGATGTATGATCCTTGTCTCCACAAATATTGCAAGCTTTGGTCCCTTCTAAAATAACATCTTTGTCATCCTTGTTGTCATTAGCTCTTTGGGAAAAGTTTTTTCCCATGTTGATCATTTGAGTAACCAATCCTTGCAACAATTGGGATTGAAGTTTCAAAATCCTTTGTATGGCTGGATCTAGTCCATTGTTGTTGGCTAAAAGCTGAGTTGTCTCTTGGCTCAACTGGGTTTGGGCTGCTATAAGTTCTCTCATGTTGTCCTCTTGGTTGTTGTTGTTGTCATCAACCTTGATGTTGGAGTTTCTTGGAGAGGTCATCTGTTTGGATTGGATTGGGATTAGAATAGGCAAGATATTTCTAAGGAAATAATTCTAATCACAAACATCACAATTCACTCAAGCAATGTGCAAGCAATCACAAACAAACATTCCACTCAAACAACAAGTTTCAAGCATATTTTTAGGCAACCAAAATATTTTTGTTACACCACATAAGTTGGTGTGTTTGACTTAAACAAAATATGTTGGTCCATCTATATGGTTCACTTGTGATCTTTCCATCCTTCTTTGGTTGATTCTTCTTGCATGAGATCATGGTTTCCTTGGGAAAAACTTTTGGTCACAAAAACTTCAAGTGAAGTGAACTCCTTCTAATTTTGCATTTCCTTAGTCTCCATATCTTGAGCAAGATTTCCTTGTCTCACTTGTAGTCCTTAGTGGTATCTAAGATTGAGGTCCTTGGTGAATATGCTGAAGATGTTGAAGTCATTGGAGTTGAAGAAGTTGAAGTCATTAGAGTTGAAGAAGTTGAAGTCATTAGAGTTGATGAAGTCCTTTGCATATGGTGAAGTCCTTGGCCATGGGGTAGGTTTTTCCATCAAGTTGAAATAGATGAGATGTAGAATCAAAACCAAAATGGTTGAGGAAAGAGTTTACAAGATTGTTTGTAAATAAGTTTTGGAACACATAAAACTCCTATTTTTCTAAGGGTTTTTGTCCAATCCTAGGTTTACAAATCCTACAGGCAACACAATGCTCTGATACCATCTGTAAGATCCCTCCTTTGTAAAGGAAAAAGGATCCCTGTGATTGCAATGCTAGTCCCTAGATCAATAGCTAGCATCCACAATTAAGATGTAATATCAAGAAACAAAGGTCATAATACAACTTTATAACCAGGAATAACATAATTTTATTACATCTTACATAGCTCATTTGGCTATTACATTACATTGCAGCAGAATATCTATAAGCATGGGGTCCTTCATCTTCAAAGTGCCACAGGCAGACATGTTGGTTATAGACTTTGTAATCCTAATCAACACACTTCACTAAAATCAATCAAACCTGCAACATGCAAGTTACAGCCACAAGGGTCAATACATTTGAATTGTATTGGCAAGTGATACTATGGTAGTATAGTGGAGTCTATCATCTATATGAATTTGGCTAAGTGGAGCTTAGGCTTGCATTGCTCAAAATAGATTTTCCTTATCATTTGAAAACACTAAGTTTTTGCTTGACAAAAATAATCTTTCCTCAAGGCATCTCCCAATCAAACATTGAAGATCCTTTAACCCTTGTTCAACCACAAGTTTTTAACTTAGAAATTTGGATGATGAGATTCTTGATTGCTTCCATGTCTTGATGCTCAAATTGTCCTTTACCAGGGACATGGCTAAGTACTTAGATTTTACACTCTACAGAGGTGGTGCACTTTCCCCACAAGATTTGGTTTCACCAAGACAAGATCTTTCAGAAGCCTTCCCTTAGACCAAAATGGACGCGCTCCAACCTATCAAACTCTACCACCAACTGTCCATATGGCTAAGTTCTTGCAACCTATATGATCCAGGCAGAGCCCATAATGCCAAGTGGCTGCACTTGAAGCTTCTCAACATTTGACATCTCAAATCTCTTTGTTCCTGGGTGGCCATCCACAAGTGAGATACACAAGGTCAACCATAAACATGGGCCTTGTGAACCACTCAACCAAAAACCACCAAGCAATTACCATTCCACCCAGGTGATTCATTAACTTAGTTGTTTTATTAAACAAAAACACAAGTCCTCAGACTTAGAAATTTTTCCATAGTATGAATGTATAATCCACCCTTGTTTTCTATTAGCTAAGCTAAGCTTGATAGTAGTAGGAATCTTAACTTAGGAAATGTTCCACTAAGGTTTCATCTACTAGGTTTTCCTATAGCAAGGTTTATACTTAGCAAAATTCCATGCAAGTTTTACTTAGAAAAATCACTAATGCATAGTGAAAGTAATGGGAAAAAAGTATGAAGCATCACTTGCCTTTTTGGTAGATGGTATAAGTTCACTCCTTGTCCTTGCAACAATCACACCCTTCAAGTCACTACAATTTAATCAAGCAAGGCACAATCTCAATCTACCAATCAAGCAAAACATCACATAAAATCATAGAACTAAGATAATGCATGCAAGCATGCCAAGGATTGTTTTATTTGGACAAGTGGTTCCTAATGGGACATAAACATTTGAAAACACCTAATGGTCATTTTATAAAGTGGCAAAGTCATTTGCAAGAGGTTTCACTTCCTAAACCATTTTCAAAAGAAAGTATCATTTTATGTGGTGTAGAAATATTTTTACTAAGGCATTAATCTATAGGGTTCACCAAATATGTTTTCAAACCATAAAACTTGGTGTTTAGGGTCAGAGAGTTTAAAACAACATTTCCCAAAGGTTTTCCTTCAAAACCATTTTTATTAAATAAACTATATTTTTATTTGACTAGAATTGGTTTTAAATCAAAGAATCATTCTTTTGTTTCACCAAATACATTTTTGAAATCACAAAGTGTTTCCTATGGTCAGTAGGTTCAAAATACACCATTTGAAAAAGATTTTATTCCCAAAATCATTTTTGAACAATTTTTATAATCTAAACAAGCATACAAATGTTTCTGCAAAAACAAACATTTTTCTAGAAGCTTTTTACTAAACAAATGGCATGGTTGGCTACGGCTTGTTCCACTGATTCCATTGATATAAAATTTGTAATTTTTGGACGTGTGGATCAAAAGTTGTGCAATTTACAAATTCAAACCACTAATAGAAATGTTTCTGTCTTATAAACAAACTCCAGGCCACGTGGTGCATTCCTATTGGTCAAAAACGTTTCATGCGGATCGACAGACATAGACCGCAGGATTAAAAGTGATATGTGCGGCTCTGATCATCGCATACCCCTTCGACCTAATCTAATCACAGCCACTGGATGACGATCCAACGACGCATAGCCGCTTGACCAGTAACTGGCGGCGCGGCTCTGCTCGCGATGGTTCCAGTGATACAGGGAGCTAGAGGAGGAGTGGGGTGGCTCACCGTGCTCGCGAGGTTGAGGTGATGCTCAACGCATGGTCGGCTTGGCAAGGGGCGCTCAGACGCGACTGGGATTCCTCGCCGGAGTCGGTGGCGGCGGCGGGCATCTCTAGAGGTCGTCGGGGATGAGGTTACAAGGCACCCTAAGGCAAGATAGGGGCATGGTTAGACGCGGGATGATCTAGGGAAGATGTGTGCATCATCTAGAGAGCTTAGGGCGGTCGGAGTTCACCTGGGATGCTCGACGGAGCAATGGCAGACGACGGCTGCGCTCGGTGTCGTGAAGCCGAGGCTGAGGTGGCACTCATGGAGAATGAGTGGCACGGGAGATGCGCCATGAGGTGGGGAGTATGTGTGCATGGTCGAGGAGGCAAGGGTGGCATTGGTTCGGTCGAATTGTCGCGGAGTGTCGTCGAACAGCGGCGGTGCAAAGCTGATTCGAGGCACTGGGGCTCTCTGGCGTGGGTTTGAGAAATGAAGAGGGAGGGGATTTATCACGCGTGATCACTGCGAGGTTTAAACGCGGCATTAAGGCGAATTGACGACGCAAAATCAGCGGCAGAAACGGGAGAAGAACTGGTCGTGCTGGGGAAGACGCTGACGTGTCTAGTGGGGTCCATCTGATAGTGAGATAGGAAGAGAAGAGATGGGGTCCACGCGTCATCGACTCTGCGTGTTCTGCCTACGGTGAAAAATGTTTCGCCGCGGGAGAGAGTAGGTGGGCTAGACTGGGTCTTGTTGGGCCAGTTTGTTGGGCTGGGTCCTTTGCATATTTTTTTGTTCTGAACCTTTTCTCTTTTTCTGTTTGAATTTCCTGATTGAATTTCAAACAAACAAATCAAACATTCAACACAAACCAAACTTCCACCACACTTTGCAATTGAATTTGGTTCTGTTTAACAACATAAACCAAAGTCCCAAAAACAAAAATAATATTTTTATTCTTTTTAGGATCTATTTAATAATTAAATAAAATAGATATTAATTATTAATTCAAATAGGTTTTGATTTATTTAATAAAATCTCCATTTGAAAACTAAATATTATCAAAATCAAATCAGTAGGTTTTATTTGAAAATAGAAGATATTTGGAAAACTTGCTTAAAATAAAATAACATTTTTATTTTAGGGTCCATTAATACTTAAATAAAATGGACCTTAATTATTAAATCAATTAGGATTTGTTTTATTATAATCTTTATTTTGAAATCTAAAATAAAACCAAAACACTTCAGTAGGTTTTAATTTAGAATATAAAATACTTGGAAAACTTATTTAAAATAATTTAATAAGTTTTAGTGTTTATTTAAAATGGGAAAAGCCTTTATTTTTAATAAAACTGGATATTAATAAATCCTCATTATTTTGTTTAAATAAACCTTTACTCTTTTAATCAAAGCAAAACCTTTTGTTTCAAAATCTTGGCCAAGGTTTAATTTGGCTTTATAAATAATCCTTATTTATAAATCTACCTTTTCTTTTGAAAACCAAATCTTTTATTAAAAGATCCAAAAATAGTAATTTTAAATATTTTTAAGTTTTATTGTTTATTTAACTTTTTAAATCCCTTTAGGATTTTATTTGATCCAAATGGGTTTTATAAGTTTCCAATTGGTTTCAAAAGTTTCTTCTCACCCTAAAAATCAACAAAGTTTTATTTTATTCATTTATTTTTCACATTACAAGATTTGGAAAATCTTGGGATGTGACACTCTGCCACCTAGCTATAAGAGCTTCGTGATGAACTATAACTTGCAAGGCATGAAGAAGTCTCTCCCCGAGCTTCTGTCAATGCTTCAAACTGCAAAAGTGGAGATCAAAAAGGAACATCAAGTGTTGATGATCAGTAGGAACACTGGTTTCAAGAAAGACAAGAAGGGAAAAAGGAAGGGAAGTAAGGGCGGCAAGCCTGTTGCGATGCTGAAAGAAACCCGAGTTGGACCTAAGTCCGATACCGAGTGCTACTATTGTAAGGGGTAGCCCTTGGGCAAGCATTTGCCCCAAGTATTTGGCGGAAGAAGGCCGCAAGGCAAACAAAGGTATATATGATATACATGTTATTGATGTGTACTTGACTAGTACTCACGATGCTTTGGGTATTTGATACCGGTTCAGTTGCTAATATTTGTAACTCGAATCCGGGGCTGCGGAACAAGCGACCGCTAGCAAGGGGTGAGGTCAAGATGCGTGTCGGCAATGGATCAAGCGTTGATGTGATCGCCGTCGGAACGCTGCCTCTCCACTTGCCGTCGGGATTAGTTATAAACTTGAATAATTGTTATCTGGTGCCTGCACTGAGCATGAACATTGTATCTGGATCGTGTTTGATGCGAAGTGGTTATTCATTTAAATCCGAGAACAATGGTTGTTCCATTTATATGAATGAAATATTTTATGGTCATGCACCGATGATGAATGGTTTATTTCTTTTAGATCTCGATAATAATGTTACACATATTCATAATGTTGATGCTAAAAGGATTAAACTAAATGATGATATATCCGCATATATGTGGCACTGCCGTCTAGGTCATATTGGCGTTAAACACATGAAGAAGCTCCATTCGGATGGACTTTTGGAATCACTTGATTATGAATCATTTGATACATGTGAGCCATGCCTTATGGGCAAGATGACTAGAACGCCGTTTTCCGGTTCAATGGAACGGGCGACAGATTTATTGGAAATCATACATTCTGATGTATTTGGTCCAATGAGTGTGTCAGCACGAGGTGGATATCATTATTTTGTTACTTCCACGGATGATTTGAGTAGATACGGTTATATCTACTTAATGAAACACAAGTCCGAAACCTTTGAAAAGTTCAAGGAATTTCAGAATGAAGTGAAAATCATCGTAATAGAAAGACCAAATTTCTACGGTCCGACCGTGGAGGTGAGTATCTAAGTTACGAGTTTAGCACTCACATGAAAGAGTGGAATTGTTTCACAACTCACACCTGCTGGAACACCACAGAGAAATGGTGTGTCGGAACGTTGTAATCGTACTTTATTATATATGGTTCGATCTATGATGTCTCTGACGGACTAGTCGTTGTCATTTTGGGGTTATGCACTAGAAACTGCTGCATTCACTTTAAATCGGGCACCATCTAAATCCGTTGAAAAGACATTGTATGAATTGTGGTTTGGAAACAAACCTAAGCTGTCATTTCTTAAAGTTTGGGGATGCGATGTTTATGTTAAGAAACTTCAACCGGATAAACTCGAACCCAAACCGGAAAAATACGTCTTCATAGGATACCCTAAGGAAACTATTGGGTATTCCTTCTATCACAGATCCGAGGGCAAGGTTTTTGTTGCCAAGAATGGATCCTTTCTAGAGAAAGAGTTTCTCGCGAAAGGTGTGAGTAGTCGGAAGGTAGAACTCGAAGAGGTTATTGAACCTTCTCTTCAAAGTATGGCGAGTAGCGCGCGCGGAAGTTGTTCGGAGTTGGCTCCACTGTTGAAGAGGGAACTAATGATAATGATCATGAAACTCCGAAGAGAGTGCGGCCGAACCTCGCGAGGTCAAGCGGGGCCAGCGTATGCGGGGAATCCTATCATGAATTTCATGGTTGATGAAAATGATGACCCTGCGACGTATGAAGAAGCGATGATGAGCCCGGATTCCAACAAATGGTTAGAAGCCATGAAATCCGAGATGGAATCCATGTATGAAAATCAATTTTGCAACTTGGTAGACTTACCTCACGACCGAAAGGCCGTGCAGAACAAATGGATTTTCAAAAGAAAAACTGATGCTGATGGTAATGTGACCGTCTATAAAGCTCGACTTGTCGCAAAGGGGTTTCGACAAATTCAAGGAGTTGACTACGATGAGACTTTCTCTCCCGTAGAGATGCTAAAATCAGTTAGGATTATGTTAGCAATTGCTGCATATTTCGATTATGAGATATGGCAGATGGATGTCAAAACCGCATTTCTCAATGGTAATATTGAGGAAGAGTTGTATATGATACAACCAAAGGGTTTTGTCGATCCTAAGGATGCTAACAAGGTGTGCAAGCTTCAGCGATCCATCTATGGATTGAAGCAAGCATCACAAAGTTGGAATCTCCGCTTTGATGAGGTGATCAAAGAGTTTGGATTTGTCCAAACTTATGGAGAAGCATGTATTTACAAGAAAGTGAGTGGGAGCAATGTGGCATTTCTGATATTATATGTGGATGACATATCATTGATCAGAAATGATATAGAACTTTTAAACAGTGTTAAAAGTTATCTAAACAGCAAATTTTCAATGAAGGACCTAGGTGAAGCGTCATACATATTAGGCATAAAGATCTATAGAGATAGATCTAAGCGCCTAATAGGGCTATCGCAAAGTACATACCTTGATAAGATTTTAAAGAAGTTTAAAATGGAGGATAGTAAGAAGGGGTTCTTACCTATGACACAAGGCACGACATTGAGTAAGACTCAAAGTCCGGCTTCGGCGGAAGAAAGAGAGATAATGGACAAAGTCTGTAGGGTTCGCAGCATAGAAAACAAAAATTTTCCTACGACGGGAACTACGTACCAAGATCTATCTACTAGATACAAACAACGGGCGGATGTATATCCGTAGAGAACATACCCTTGAAGACCGACAAATCTTAACGAGTTCAACTCGTGGTTGATGTAGACGATCTCTTGGCGATCTCAAGATCGAGAGGAAGTCCTAGCGCCGCAAATCAGCAGCGCATCCGTGCTCGCACACATGTTCGAGGCACCGAGCAACCTCCGCCTCCTCGCTCCAGCGATGTAGCGGAAGCACAACTCTTTCTTGCCGAATAGCCACCGGGAACATGTATCTCGCTAGTCCGAGACCATGGGGGATAAATTCTAGAGGGGGAGAGAGATCCTTCACGAGGAGGTGTGTGTGACAAGTGAGGAGGGGGCTCCTTTTATAGGAGGAGGGGGGAACCCCAAGGGGGTGGCCGGCGCATGGGGCTGCCCCTTGCCCTCCCCTCTTCATGTGGGTGGACACTCCACTCACAAATCTCCTTTAAATTCCCTCCACTCAAAAGTCCACTCAAATTCCCATTAAATTTCCACCAAATTTAATGCAAACTCTCATTAAATAAAACTCTTTTATTTTATTCAGAATTTTGTCAATTACTTTAATGACAAACATTCACAAATAACCCCTTGCTAGAATTCCATTTCACATGCATAACCACTTTATTCAATTTCACCCGAAAACCTGTTTTGGTATCTAGTGAAATAAATTCCTGCGCTTGTTCATTCTTTCGGCATGAAACTTTTGCTCCAGTTGGATGTCGGTGTCTCTTAAGTGTGTCACCCTACGGTTCGTGAATAATGCGGACATGATCGAGACCCTTCTCGGATCAATAATCAGAAGCGGGATCTGGAGACCCATACTGACTCCCACACATTCAACGATGACTTTCTTGTGATCGTCGGAACCTTTTACGCTAGTATCTTAATCCCTTTGTTTCACGATACATTACATGTCCGAGATTCGATCATCGGTATCTCCATACCTAGTTTGATCTCGATTCGACATGCACTCTTTTCGTTCCGTGATATAACATTCTAGTGATGAAATCACTTGCTTGCAAGCTAATCAATGTGATATCAACGACAGGGCCAAGAGTATATCTATCATCATCGGGATGAACAAATTCCTCTCGATCCATGAGCCTCAACATAACACTTTATTAGTTCTGAATCCATCTTTATAATCACCCTGTTACGGTGTGACGTTTGATGTTATCAAGAAACTCTTCCGGTGTTAGTGATTGACATGATCTCATGGTCTAAGGATTAGGATCACTTCGTAAGTTGTTATAGCAATATAAACTCAATGACTTTGATCGTAATGCTATACTTCGGATGAATGTTCATCACACCATTACACTAATGTTGTGATCCCGTTATTAACAACATCCAATGTCCATGATCAGGAAACCTTGATCATCTTGTTAATCAATGAGCTAGTTTATGAGAGAGGCATAACTAGGAACTTTATTTTGTTTATTAAACACACATGTATTAACGTTTCCGTATTAATACAATTATAGCATGCAAAATAAACATCTATCATATACTTGGAATACACATAATAAACACTTTATTATTGCCTCTCAGGGCATATTCCCTTCAGTCTCCCACTTGCACTAGAGACAATAATCTAGTTACATAGTGATAAATCTAACACCCATCGAGTTCTGGTGTTGATCATGTTTTGCTCTAGGGAGAGTTTTAGTCAACGGATCTGCTACATTGAGATCCGTATGTACTTTACAAATCTTTATATCTCCATCCTTGACATGCTCGCAGATGGAGTGAAACCGGCGCTTAATATGCTTGGAATGCTTGTGAGACCTTGGCTCTTTGGCATTGGCAATGGCACCATTGTTGTCACAATAGATCACCATTGGGTCCAACGCGTTTGCCACCACTCCTAGTTCGGATATGAACTCCTTCATCAAGCGCTTCTGAGCCGCTTCGAGCGACAACATATTCGGCCTCCGTTGTTGATCCCGCTACCACAGGTTGTTTGGAGCTCCTCCAACTAACCGCTCCGCCATTCATGAGAAATACGTATCCGAATTGAGAATTAGAGTCATCCGGATCTGTGCCAAAGCTAGCGTCGACATAACACTTAGCAACGAGCTCTTCTTCACCTCCGTATACAAGAAATATATCCTTAGTTCTTCGTAAGTACTTAAGGATATTCTTGACCGTATCCGATGTTCGAACTCGGATCCGATTGGTACGTACTAGTCCAACTAATAGCATGTGCCACATCCGGTCTTGTACATAGCATGGCGTACATTATAGAGCCTATGGCTGAAGCATAGGGGACTTTGTCCATAATCTCTCTTTCTTCCGCCGAAGCCGGACTTTGAGTCTTACTCAATGTCTTGCCTTGCAACATTGGTAAGAACCCCTTCTTACTTCCGTCCATTTTAAACTTCTTTAAAATCTTATCAAGGTATGTACTTTGCGATAGCCCTATTAGGCGCCTAGATCTATCTCTATAGATCTTTATGCCTAATATGTATGACGCTTCACCTAGGTCCTTCATTGAAAATTTGCTATTTAGATAACTTTTAACACTGTTTAAAAGATCTATATCATTTCCGATCAATAATATGTCATCCACATATAATATCAGAAATGCCACATTGCTCCCACTCATTTTCTTGTAAATACAAGCTTCTCCATAAGTTTGGACAAATCCAAACTCTTTGATCACCTCATCAAAGCGGAGATTCCAACTTCTTGATGCTTGCTTCAATCCATAGATGGATCGCTGAAGCTTGCACACCTTGTTAGCATCCTTAGGATCGACAAAACCCTTTGGTTGTATCATATACAACTCTTCCTCAATATTACCATTGAGAAACGCGGTTTTTACATCCATCTGCCATATCTCATAATCGAAATATGCAGCAATTGCTAACATAATCCTAACTGACTTTAGCATCGCTACGGGAGAGAATGTCTCGTCGTAGTCAACTCCTTGAATTTGTCGAAACCCCTTTGCAACAAGTCGAGCTTTATAGAAGGTCACATTACCATCAGCATCAGTTTTCCTTTTGAAAATCCATTTGTTCTCCACGGCCTTTCAGTCGTGAGGTAAGTCCACCAAGTTCCAAACTTGATTTTCACACATGGATTCCATCTCGGATTTCATGGCTTCTAACCATTTCTTGGAATCCGGGCTCATCATCGCTTCTTCATACGTCGCAGGGTCATCATTTTCATCAACCATGAAATTCATGACAGGATTTCCGTACAGCTCGGGAGCTGCGCGTCTGCTTGACTGCGAGGTTCGGTAGTACTCTCTTTGGAGTTTCATGATCATTATCATTAGTTCCCTCTTCAACAGGTGGAGCCAACTCGAACAACTTCCGGCGCTACTCGCCATACTTTGAAGAGAAGGTTCAATAACCTCTTGAGTTCTACCTTCCTACTCACACCTTTGAGAAACTCTTTCTCTAGAAAGGATCCATTCTTGGCAACAAAAACCTTGCCCTCGGATCTGTGATAGAAGGAATACCCAATAGTTTCCTTAGGGTATCCTATGAAGACGCATTTTTCCTCTTTGGGTTCGAGTTTATCCGGTTGAAGTTTCCTCACATAAACATCGCATCCCCAAACTTTAAGAAAAGACAGCTTAGGTTTGTTTCCAAACCACAATTCATACGGTGCCTTTTCAACGGATTTAGATGGTGCCCGATTTAAAGTGAATGCTGCAGTTTCTAGTGCATAACCCCAAAATGACAACGGCAAGTCCGTCAGAGACATCATAGATCGAACCATATCTAATAAATTACGATTACGACGTTCTGACACACCATTTCTCTGTGGTGTTCCGGCAGGTGTGAGTTGTGAAACAATTCCACACTCTTTCATGTGAGTGCTAAACTCGTAACTTAGATACTCACCTCCACAGTCGGACCGTAGAAATTTGATCTTTCTATTACGATGATTTTCCACTTCATTCTGAAATTCCTTGAACTTTTCAAAGGTTTCAGACTTGTGTTTCATCAAGTAGATATAACCGTATCTACTCAAATCATCCATGAAAGTAACAAAATAACGATATCCACCTCGCGCCGACACACTCATTGGACCACATACATCAGAATGTATGATTTCCAATAAATCTGTCGCCCATTCCATTGAACCGGAAAACGGCGTTCTAGTCATCTTGCCCATAAGGCATGGCTCACATGTATCAAATGATTCAAAATCAAGTGATTCCAAAAGTCCATCCGAATGGAGATTCTTCATGCGTTTAACGCCAATATGACCTAGACGGCAGTGCCACATATATGCGGATATATCATCATTTAGTTTAATCCTTTTAGCATCAACATTATGAATATGTGTAACATTATCATCGAGATCTAATAGAAATAAACCATTCATCATCGGTGCATGACCATAAAAGATTTCATTCATATAAATGGAACAACCATTGTTCTCGGATTTAAATGAATAACCACTTCGCATCAAACACGATCTAGATACAATGTTCATGCTCAGTGCAGGCACCAGATAACATTTATTTAAGTTTATAACTAATCCAGACGGCAAGTGGAGAGGAAGCGTTCTGAAGGCGATCACATCAACGCTTGATCCATTGCCGACACGCATCTTGACCTCACCCCTTGCTAGCGGTCGCTTGTTCCATGACGATTCGAGTTACAAATATTAGCAACTGAACGGTATCAAATACCAGGTGCTACGCAAGCACTAGTCAAGTACATCAATAACATGTATATCATATATACCTTTGTTTGCCTTGGCCTTCTTGTACGCCAGATACTTGGGCGATTCGCTTCGATGGCGGTCCCTTACAATAGTAGCACTGGTATCGACTTAGGTCCAACTCGGAGTTTCTTTTCAGGCACGGCAAGCTTGCCGCCTTACTTCCTTCCGTTTTCCTTCTTGTCTTTCTTGAAACCAGTGTTCCTATTGATCATCAACACTTGATGTTCCTTTTGATCTCCATACGCAGTTTTAAGCATTGACGTAAGCTCGGGGAGAGACTTCTTCATGCCTTGCATGTTATAGTTCATCACGAAGCTCTTATAGCTAGGTGGCAGAGACTGCAGAACACGCTGGATGCCTAAGTCAATGGGAATCGATATTCCCAAGGACACAAGCTTATCGGCGTAACCTGACATCTTGAGTACATGCTCACTAACGGAGATGTGCTCTTCCATCATGCAGCTAAAGAACTTTTCTGAAGCGTTGTAGATCTCTACAGCAGCATGTGTGTCAAAAATCATCTTCAACTCACCCATTGTATCAAATGCATTGCCATTTTCGAAACGCTTTCGAAGTTCCGGCTCTAGCCCATACAATATGCCGCAATGAACTAAGTTGTGGTCCTCCTAACGAGTCTGATAGACATTCTTCTCCTTGTCAGGGGCATCATCAAAAGGTGGGGGGCCTAACGGCGCTTCTAGCACGTATTGCTTTTGCGTGAGAGGAGAATCCTCAAATTCATGGCCCATTCGGTAAAGTTGCTACCGTTCGTTGCTAGTTTCTCTTTCTCCATGAACACATTGAAATTAAAAGCAGGTGGTGCCATCTACAACAGAATTTGTAAAGTTTAGACTAAGTGTATGATATATTGAGTTCAACTAATCCATATTACAAATGAACTCCCACTCAAAAACGACATCCCTCGTGCCTTTTTGGTGATTACATGAACCAAATCCACTATACCAAGTCCGATCATCACGTGAGTCGGTATAGCTTCAAAGGCGAGCATCAAATGGGCATCATATCAACTATATGACTCATGCTTAACCTTTCGGTCCGTGTTCCGAGGCCATGTCTGTACATGCTAGGCTCGCCAAGTTAGAACCTTAGTATTCGCGTGTGTAACTGTTTTATACCCGAAATATGGTCATGGATCCAAGAACACCCGATCATCACGTGATGTCTTGGAGCGCTAAAAACATAATCGGTGCATACTAAAGGAAGAACACATTCTTATCTTGATATTTAAATGAGGGATCATCTTATTATGCTAACAAAGCGCTAAACAAGCAATATAAGATGCAATCAAACATCATATGTTTATTAGTGAAATGATATGGTTTCCGCAGATGATCTCTATCATGTGCACCGTGGTATGATCACTATCATACCTATATGTGTAAATCTAAGGTCTATGGAGTTTACACGCTATGTGTGTTGTAAGAGTATCATCTCATACTTCTACTTACAACACTACCATATCATAACACTAGCCTAGCAACAATCTAAACTAGACGCCTCTAATTTATCCATTGCAAGTTTTACATGGCTTAGGGCTTTCGAGATAGAACCGTTCTTACCACGAACATGAACCACAACGAGGATAATCAAATTGTTGACAACTCGCTTGCAAAATAGATATTGACTATAGTAGGAGAGACAGACATCCGCTAGCCACTTATGCAAACTAGTTGCATGTCAAGCGTGGAACAGGTCTCATGTGCGAGGACATGTAAAGTTTGTCCGGGCCGCTTCATCCCACTATGCCACCAATATCCAAAATTACAACAAAGGAGCAACAACATGATCATCATCGCCCACATACTCATATGTGTACTACCCGTGCAAAGTATCTACGCATAGATCCGGCTCGATACCCTTTGTAGGGTTGTGACATAGAAAACAAAAAAATTCCTACGATGGGAACTACGTACCAAGATCTATCTACTAGATACAAACAACGGGCAGATGTATATCCGTAGATAACATACCCTTGAAGACCGACAAAGCTTAACGAGTTCAACTCGTGGTTGATGTAGACGATCTCTTGCCGATCTCAAGATCGAGAGGAAGTCCTAGCGCCGCAAATCAGCAGCGCATCCGTGCTCGCACACGTTGAAACGAGCAACCTCCGCCTCCTCGCTCCAGCGATGCGGTGGAAGCACAACTCTTTCTTGCGAATAGCCACGGGAACATGTATCTCGCTAGTCAGAGACCATGGGGATAAATTCTAGAGGAGAGAGATCCTTCACGAGGAGGTGTGTGTGACAAGTGAGGAGGGATCCTTTTATAGGAGGAGGAACCCCAAGGGGTGGCAGCGCATAGGGCTGCCCCTTGCCCTCCCTCTTCATGTGGGTGGACACTCCAATCACAAATCTCCTTTAAATTCCCTCCACTCAAAAGTCCCCTCAAATTCCCATTAAATTTCCACCAAATTTAATGCAAACTCTCATTAAATAAAACTCTTTTATTTTATTCAGAATTTTGTCAATTACTTTAATGACAAACATTCACAAATAACCCCTTGCTAGAATTCCATTTCACATGCATAACCACTTTATGCAATTTCACCCGAAAACTTGTTTCGGTATCTAGTGAAATAAATTCCTGCGCTTGTTCATTCTTCGGCATGAAACTTTTGCTCGGTTGGATGTGATTGTCTATTAAGTGTGTCACCCTACGGTTCGTGAATAATGCGGACATGATCGAGACCCTTCTCGGATCAATAATCAGAAGCGGGATCTGGAGACCCATACTGACTCCCACACATTCAACGATGACTTTCTTGTGATCGTCGGAACCTTTTACGCTAGTATCTTAATCCCTTCGTTTCCGCGATACATTACATGTCGAGATTCGATCATCGGTATCTCCATACCTAGTTTGATCTCGTTACACATGCACTCTTTTCTCGTTCCGTGATATAACATTCTAGTGATCAAATCACTTGCTTGCAAGCTAATCAATGTGATATCACGAGAGGTCCCAGTATATCTATCCGTCATCGGGATGAACAAATTCCACTCTCGATCCATGAGCCTCAACATAACACTTTATTAGTTCTGAATCCATCTTTATAATCACCACATTACGGTGTGACGTTTGATGTTATCAAGAAACTCTTACGGTGTTAGTGATTGACATGATCTCATGGTCAAGGATTAGGATCACTTAAGTAAGTTGTTATAGCAATATAAACTCAATGACTTTGATCATAATTCTATACTTGGATGAATGTTCATCACACCATTACACTAATGTTGTGATCCGTTATTAACAACATCCAATGTCCATGATCAGGAAACCTTGATCATCTTGTTAATCAATGAGCTAGTTTATGAGAGAGGCATAACTAGGAACTTTCTGTTTGTTTATTAAACACACATGTATTAGCGTTCGGTATCATGCTATAATTGTATTAATACGGAATCATTAATACATGTGTGTTTAATAAACTTAAGATCTCTCTAAGTGGATGTGGAAAAATGATTTATTTTGAGGTGAGAGTAAAGGGCCATTTTGGTGAGTGGAGTGTGTCACCCCTATAAATAGAAAGAAAGGGCCCCATGATGGCGGCCTCCCTTGGGTGCCCTCCTCCTATAAAGGGCCCCCTCACTTGTACCTGAATGAATCTTTAGTTCGTGAACATTATTTTTTCTATGTGTTGCTACTGGAGAAAACAGGTCTCTTGTTCATGGAACAAGTGGATTGTTTTCCTTACACACTTTGCTTAAAGAAGTTTCATTGCTTGCAACTTAATCTTTGGAGGGTTCGGATGATAACCCAAAGGTGGACTTCTAGTCATAGATGCAGTTGGATGGCGGTCTATGTATCTTGTTGTATTGCCCAATCGAATCTCATAGGATCTTTATGTCTAGTATTGCATTGTTATGCCTTGCTCAGTCCTGCCAATTGCCCTGCTGTAATTTGTTTACCATGCATGCCATGTTTGTTTATCTAAGGAGAACACCTTTAGTGAACTATGGACCCTGGTCCAATCTTTACCATTGATACATCTTCCACTATTACTGTTTACTTGCTGCAAACCATCATCACCTTCTACACCATACAGTTAATCCTTTGTTACAGCAACCGGTGAGATTGACAACCTCACTGTTAGTTGGGCAAAGTCTTGAGTTTGTGTTGTGCAGGTTTCCACGTTGCTTGCAACACCTTTGAGACATTTCCTTCCTCCTACTGGTTCGATAACCTCGGTTTCTTACTGAGAGAAGACTTGCTGCAATGCTGCATCATACCTTGATCTTGGGGTTTCCCGACGAAGCGCTCCACGTTGACGCAGCGCCATCAGAGTGGGATGAGGGTTGTTGTCTGAGAGGAAGGTTAGGGTTAGGTGGGGATTTAGGGTTAGGGTTTGTATCTAGGTAGTAGGCTACTGCCAGCTAGGACTTTGGGCCTAGCCGGTGGTGGTCTCCCCAGGTAAAAATAGTTTATATTTTTATTTAGTTTGAAATATCCTTTTGTAAAATAGTTTAGACAAAAAAAATATCCGAGCAGACCGATGATTGACATTTAAAATAGAGAGGGGGCTATTTGTAGAAAACAAAATAGGGATTTTCAGAAATATTTTTAGACAGACATATGCATGATGACATGACGATGCTCAAATGCAATGTGACATGATGACATGAGCATGCCTTCATGATGACGCACAAAACAAAACAACGAGCGATTTTCTAGTAGTGGTTTTACCCGGGGTGCTATAATTTGACACCACTAGCAATGGATCTTGCCCTCGAGATCCGCCTCATGGTATGGGGAAAGGGTGGATGATCGGAATCTTCTCGTTTCCTGTAGATCACCATGACACCACTAACAAAGATTTTTTCTCCGTCTTGAAATCAGTGACACCACCAACAAGGGTTATTGCTCACGTTCATCGAGAGAACACTCTGGTGAAACACAGACGAATGTAGAGGTCTCAAAGGTAAGGCCACCTCTAACTTCCGTGGAAGGTGTGAAATTGCATCGATCCACCATTGAATGTACAAAAGCGAATGCTCGGAGTAGTGGTATAGTCGCGATTCCATCCCGTACTCAAAGCATTACTCTGTACACGAACAGAAGAATTATGCAACAAACTCTCGGAATTCAGACTGAAGATCTTGCCAAACGATGTTCGGAAACAAAGGAGTGATGCAGGCTCTTCACCGGATCTGACGTAGATGATGTCTCATCGGGAGATACAAAGAAATAAATTAGTGAATTTTTGGTCCACTGAATGGTACAAAGAGTAAAATTCCTTAGATAGCATGAAGACCGGATGTCGAAGCACCGTTACAAGAGGAAGGAAAGGAAACCCTGAAGGTACAAAAAAAACCCAACCACGACAAATCCTAGACTTGAAAAGAAGATAAGGGAGAAGATTCAAAACACACAAAGATAAGGAGAGAATAGGATAGAGGTAAGGAGTAAAACCAGACTTAATCTGATCTATCCAACCGATTTTGCAAAATAGTTTTGACACTCTACATTGTTCGTTAGCTAGGTTATCCTGCATGCTGGACCAGTGGGGTATCATAACTACTGAGCTCTAATACCACTTTGTAACACCCTCAGACCGGCCCTATGCAATCTTTAGCGATTCCCGCCAAACCCGCATAGAAATGATTCAAAGGTACCCACCAGGCACTTTCGTGCGGGTGGAAAACGAAGTAATACCATTACACATTAGTTCATGATGGAACCACTGAACAGATATATACAACACGACTCCAAGTGTCAAGAATACAAATATAGAGTACAAAGATCCAAATCACCTTGAAAACGATATAACGTCCGAGTACGAGCAAGATGCAAATGGGGCTAAGAGCCCTAAACAATAACCAATGGCATCCATAACCCTACCCAATCCAAGCCAGAAGGGTAACCCTGCTAACATTATCGAACTCAAACTTGCTAAACAAAAGGGGTGCCGACAAAGGGAAAAGGAAAAAAAGAGCGGTCAGTACTGAGGCCAGTACATGGCGAGACTTAGAATTCGGTGGCTCTCGCCTACATAGGTATGGTGGACTAAAGCAGCAGCGCGGCATGCACTAAACAATCTATAAAGACTCGGTACAACTGTCGGCTATCAGAGAGAGAGAGAGAGAGAGAGAAGAAAGACCTATGCGGAACCAACCTAATACTACCACCAAACATACCTGTAACACCCTCAGATCGACCCTATGCAAGTTTTAGCGATTCCCGCCAAACCCGCATAGAAACTATTCAAAGGTGCCCACCAGTCACTTTCGTGTGGGTGGAAAACGAAGTAATACCGTTACACAAGAGTCCACGATGGAACCCGCAGAAACAGATATATACAACATGACTCCATGAGTCAAGAATACAGATATACAGTATAAAGATCCAAATCACCTTGAAACGATATAGCATCCGAGTATGGACAAGATGCAAATTAGACTAAGATCCTTGAAGAATAACCAATGGCATTCATAACCCTGCCTAGTCCAAGCCGTAAGGTAAACCCTGCTAACGACGTCGATCTCAATACCTGCTTAAACAAAAGGGGTGTCGGCAAAGGGCAAAGGAAAAACAGAGTAGTCAGTACTAAGCCTAGTACAGGGCGAGACTTAGAATTCGACGGCTCTCGCCTACATAGGTATGGTGGACTGAAGCGGTGGCGCAGCATGCACTAAACAACCTATAGAGACTCGATACAACTGGCGACTATCAGAGAGAGATAAGAAAGACTTATTCTAATCCAACCTGATTCTAACACCAAACATACCCATCCTGGTACTTCCCCCTCGATACCAAACGAGGAAGTCAAACCGAGGAACTCACACAGTTGGCAATTTTATTTATTCCATTCTAGTTACAACAATTAGTAGTTAGATATAGATAGTATGAGTCATCCTGATATCATAACCAGTGGGCAGTTTTAGTTAACCAATATATTGTAGTTGCAATACTTACTAGTCAGATGCATATAGCATGAGGCATCCCAATTCCAGCAGTTGTTGGTACTTTTATTTAGCCATTCCGTTGTAGTGATGCTGATTACTAGTCATTCCAAAGTCAAATTTATAGCACTATTTTAGTTATAGTTGTCTATGATCGAGATACTATGCTCCAAGTCGTCCATAACCACGAACACGGTTTTTATAAAGATTTACCCTATAGGGGGAACAAATAGCAACACATGCATGATCAACCTCATAAAAAACAAATGAAAACCAACAAGGCATCACAACAAAGCATTCGCAAGATTCATATATGATTTCAAGGGGCCACCCCGCCAAGCTACCCGCTGCGAAGTTGGCCGGCTCCACGATAGACCAAGGGGTTTGCGACAATGGTTGTAAATGACTGGGGACCCGAAAGTGTGACTGGGCTTGTCGATACCACGTAAACATTCCGCATTTGTTCCAAAACAAGACAGTAGTAAACTCTCCTCGAGCAACAATGGTAAATAAAGCAGTAAAGCATGGCATAAGTACATGATAGTAATAACGCCCCAAACTACTTGTGGCCCCAAGAAATTAAATATGACTTAATCTAGGACTAAGGGTATTCATGGTACCACATGCGGATAGTGTGATAGTCAAGGAACGGGTATCAAGTATTCGGGGTCCTACGGGACACCAGTGAGCGGTTAAAAACCAAATCATATCTATTGCCCACTAGTGCCTCTGCATTAGTTAGAACTATTCTTAGAATTTTAATATCAGTTGAATTTAAGTCATGATCATATCCAACATAAAGCATGAGGCATTTCTCCAACAACTGTGGAACATCGACGGTACGAAGCACCACCTGCACAAGCAACTATGACTTGCAAGGCCGACTATCTAAAAACAGCAGGTAATAGGAGGTGTCCATGGAAATATAGGGGCTGCAGGGAAGCACAAAGGGCAGGGAATCTATAGCATCACAACACAGATAGCAATAGATCATTAGGAGGAAGTAAAGACTATAACTACAAAATAGGTAGAAAGGGGAGAATGCTCGCCTGGGAAACATTGCCGAAGGTTCAGCCGAAGATCGGGTCGATACTCGCATCAACTCATCAGCCTAATCCGTGAAGACGCAAAGAACTATAGAATAAATACCGGATGCACTATTTAATGCTATGGTAGAAGATCGGGCATGCTGCATATATGATATATGACATGGCAAAGATGCGATACAATTTAGATAATGTTAAGAGAAATTGGGGTCCCGACAATTAATTAATAGTTCTTATTATTTAGATACCCTGCAATTTAAATGTTGTGTTAACAAGGCAAAATATAACACCGGTTCACTACACAAATTTAAATGGGGCCAATATAAGACTCGAAAAGCCTGCATATGATCTCCATATTTAATTATAACGTGAATCGACTATACAACCCAGGCCCGCAAGATATGTATGCAAGCATATACAATTGATATGCAACAATTCATATAGATGTCAATTTATAAAATAGGGTTTGGAAAGGGTCACACATTGGGTATCGGCGATCTTGGGCTCCAGGGGTTCTGTTCGGTCTCGACGGGATCAGTCTTTGGGGTATCGTCCATCTTATGCGTGTCAGAGATCTTGTAGGTTCCAACCCAACTCCACCATGTGTCCATGTCAACACCACACCATCTCCACATATTGGGGGTTGATGCCTTTGAATCAGGATCGAGAATAACTTCAGTGGCACCACACGATATTCACCGGATCATCTGCTCCATACCACCACACCTCCGCATTATCATCGGACTAGATCACCACACACAAGCACCACTGGTCAAACCAGCGGATCCTCACACCAAAACATAGGGTGGTTAGCAGAGCCGCAATGTCTTTAGCAAAAAATCCAAGACGACTTAGGGCTGGGTCGAGGCATAGGGAAGCACCACTAGTGCCTTGGTTCCTGGAAGCACACACATTGAGGCTAGTGAGCACCAGGCCGTAGTGGGAAGGAAGGCGACAGGAGGAGGTGTAGAGAGCAAGGGCTCACAGAGCTGTGCTGGAGTAGGAGAGGCAGCTATCGGCGTCGCTGCAAAGGAAGGCCGGCAGGGTGCTACGAGGTGGCAGGACACGTGGAAGGTGGAGGGGCGCACGCAGGATGGCCTGCCAGCGAACAATGAGAGGGCGACGCGGCTCCGAAGCTCATGGCGACGCCAGGGGTGGCCAAGGAGGATGGGCGGTGGTGACCTTGGACTGAGGAGGGAGGATGCGACCACATCAGAGACAAGGCGATCCTGGGGAAGAAGGCGAGGCCAGGCGAAGAAATCTCGTCGAGCATGGTGGATGGCGGCGTCCGCGATGGGGATGTGCTCGAGGCGACGAGCCCGCGTGGCAGGAGAGGGAGGAGCGGTATGGCCATGAGGGGAGGTCTGAGCAAGGAGGAAAGGCAGCAGGGATTGCGGGGGCGTGGGATTGGCTCTAGGGGAAATGCGTGAGGGGCGAGGGGATCACTGCATGGGCTGCTTGGTGGGGACAGGGGCTCGGTCACGTCAGATGGGTCTTGTGGTGGTTGGGCTAGGTACAAAACATGTGTGTGTGCATGCTTGTGCGTGTTAGGTTGGGTCTGCGTGAGATACGGTGTAATCTAGGTGTGTGGTGGCTGTCGATAGTGTGTGGTGTGGTGCGTCTAGGGTTAGGTTAGGTAAGGAGGGAATATATCTAGGGTTTGGGTAGGGGATTTTAGGGTTAGGGTTTCAGGGTGGTAGGTAGCTGTCTGTTGGGCCTTTTGGGCCTGGCCGTTGGCTGCCTCCCTCGAGAAAAATAGTTTATATTTTTATTTAGTTTGAAGAACTCTTTTGTAAATAGTTTTAGGCAAATAAAGGATCCGGGCGGACCTAGGGTTTTGATTTGAACAAAGAGGGTAATATCTAGAAAACAAAATAGTCCTTTAGAAAATAGTTTTAGGCAAATTATATGCATGCAAACATGAAGATACTCAAATACAATGTGGCATGATGACATGAGCATGCAGACATGTGGATGCTCAAAAACAAGTGATTTTCTTATAGTGGTTTTAGCCGGGGTGCTACAATATCCATCCTGGTATTATCCCCTCGAGACCAAACGAGAAAGTCATTTTAAGGAAACTTACATGGTTGGCATTTTTATTCATTCTTTTCATGATGGTTATTCAACTTAGTAGTCATATCAGATACAAGTCAAATTATGACAGTAAACTTTATTTATAGTTTCTATGATCGAGATACTGTGCTCCAAGTCGTCCATAACCGCGTACACGGCTTTTCGAAAAGATTTAACCCTACACGGGTGCACCAAAGTTTCCACACGCACTTCGACCCTTTTTGCCAAATCAATTAACATATACACCCATCGGTATGTCGGCGAGGCCTAGGACACGACGTTTTCCCAAATCCAAAACAAGTACTTGGGGGCTACCCAAAAGAGCTACCTATACGAGATAGAGCTAATCCTCCTCGTATGAATCCTGAGGTTGCATGGACTTGTCACTCGAGCAGAGATCATAGACAATATATTCGCGTGACAGAGTGTCGCACCTAGGCAATAGTAATAAACCCTCATCGAGCAATAGGTAATAAACATCTCATACATGGCATACATGGCATAGGTACAGTAGGTACGTATAAATCCAAAACTAGTTTGTGACATAGAACAATACATTGGAATAAGGTATTAAGCCGACAGGTGTGCCCATACACCCCACACGTGGTTAGCGCGCTCAGTCTCGGAACATGTGTTCAGAACTCGGGTCTTAGCTGGACACAGGTGCTGGATACTAACCAGATCTCTACTATTACCCCTCTGCACATCTGCATTAATTATACCTATTTTCAATATTAATTATTAATTGTATTTAAATCCCTGATCATCTCCACCATTAAGTATGTGCTAACTCCCAACCATGGTGGAACATCGACGATGCAAAGAAGCACCTAAGCAAGCAACTACGAATCGCAAGACCAACTGTCTATCAAGAAACATGTAATAGAAGGTGTCCAAGGCAATATAGGCTGCGAGGGGTATAACAGGTATGAAAATACTAAAGCATCGCAAAACAGGTAGCAATAGATCAATAGGAGGAAGTAAAGACTATAAATGTAGAATAGGTAGAAAGGGGAAGAATACTCGCCTGAGAAACACTGCCGAAGGTTCATACAAAGATCGGGTCGACACTCATATCAACTCATCGGCATAATCTGTGAAGATGCAAAGCACTAAAAGAAACACCAAATGGACTATTCAATACTATGACAAAAGATCGGGTATGATGCATGTATGATGTATGACATGGCAAGGATGCAAACAATTAGGAAATATTAAGCGGGACCAGAGTCCCAACAATTATTTAATAGATTCATTATGTTTATATACCCCGCAATTTTAAGTGTTGTCTTAACAAGGCAAAATATGTCATCGATTCGCTACACAAATTTAAATGGAGCCAATATAAAAGTTGATTTGACGCATATGGTCTTCATATTTAATTATAAGGTGAATCGACTAAAGCCCCCAAACCACATTATATGTGTGCAAGCATGTTTAATTTAATATGCAACATGTCAAATATCATCTTACAAAAATAGGGCTTAGGGTCGCATGTTAGGGTCGACGATCTTGGTTCCGAAGGGGTTCAGATTGGGCTTCGGGATCGGGCTTCGGATCCAGGGATCAGGGGTCTTCATTCCCGTGAAGGCGACCTTGTAGATCCGCGATGAATATCTTGGTAGAAGTTCGGATACAAATAACTTGGCAAGGCGAAGTGGAACTTGGTGACTATTAGGTTCTCGGACATCGGCACAAGTGGCGATACTACATCAGAAGCATCGACAAAGAACAGCGGGCACCAACGAGAAACAACCATCTGTGACTTTAGGGAAGGTGTCACTGTTGGCTTGGTGAGGGAGACAACACACCAAACGTGCACTTGAGAGAGAACTAGCAGGACAAACACCTCACGACCACATAATAGGCATACATCTCCAGGAACAAACGAAGGGACAACACGTGTGATGTGCGATGGCTAGCAGGTGACGCTGCCTCGGACGGGCTCGAGCTGTAGGGCATCACGAGGCGATGTCGTGCAGTGCCGGGGTGACATCAGGCCAGGAGGAAAAGGAGGCGATGCCCACGGGGCTGACCTTCGGGAAGGCGAGCTCCTGGTGGCGGACGCGCAGGCCGCGGGTTGCAGGCGAGAGGGAGGGCGACCGGTGCTGGGGGCCAAGGTTGATGAAGGCGGGGAATGCGTCGGGGTAGCGGGACAGTGCAGCCCCCGGCGGCAGCGCTGGGCGGTAGCATGTGAGGGCGAGGTAGGTGGCGGCGGCACCAGGAGATGAGGACTACAGTGGCGGGGAAAGAGCTCCGAGGAGGCGGGCCGCGGTAGAGGAAGAGGGGTGCAAGCCGATGACAACGGTGGTCGATCGGCGTCTGGCAGTAGGCGCGATGCGGCCAAACGGGAGAGGGAAGTAGAGAGGTGGATCGATGCGGTGACCTACGGGAGAGGAAGGCGGAGAGACGGCCGTGGCAAAGAACTCCTGACGATGGCGGTGGGGCGAGGTGAGGGAGACTGCGGGGATTGCGGGCATCGAGGAGAGGAGCGAGGCCGGGGCTGTGGCGGGCGAGAGGAAGGCGGCATGGGAAGGGAATCGTGTCGAGAGAGAGAGGGAGTTGGGCGAGCAAAGGGCCCGACGCATGGATGGCGACAAGGGGTGGGACGGACCGGGGGAACGAGGAGCGGGGCGGGCGAGCATACGCTGAGTGGTTCGTGCAGTGGTTTGACGGGGTGGAGTCGCGATGTGTGCGTGTGTTGTGTACCGTACGGGGACGGGTGGGACGGTGTGGGAGCGTGTCCTAGGCAACGTGGCGGGGAGAAAGAGAAAAAAAGAGCTGCGTGGTGGTTTGAAGGGCTGGTGGTGGCTACAAGTGGGGGAATGGGATGAGTGTTGTTGGCTAAGAGGAAGGTTAGGGTTAGGTGGAGATTTAGGGCTAGGGTTTGTATCTAGGTAGTACGCTGCTACGAGCTGGGCCTTTGGGCCTAGACGGTGGTGGTATCCCTAGGTAAAATATTTTATATTTTTATTTAGTTTAAAATATTATTTTGTAAAATAGTTTAGACAAATAAAAGATCCGAGCGGACCGAGGGTTGACATTTGAAATAGAGAGGGGGCTATTTATAGAAAACAAAATAGGGCTTTTCGGAAATAGTTTTAGACAGACATATGCATGATGACACGATGATGTTCAAATGTAATGTGGCATGATGACATGATCATATCGTCATAATGATGCAAAAAAACAAAACAACGAGCAATTTTCTAGTAGTGGTTATACCCGGGTGCTACATTCCCGGCCCACCCGGGTGAAGTGGAGGCGGATGAAGCGAGCGGAAAGAGGGGAGCTGGTGAGGTTGTGATGCGAAGTGGTGCTGCGGTGCCTGGGAGCCGGGAGACGGTGCCGAGCTGATGGCGTTGCCCCCAGTGGGCCGAATCAAACCAGAGTCGGCCCAAATTGTGATGAATCGGCCCGGGAGTTCCTGAATTAGGCCGAGGTAGACTTATCTCGGCCCAGCTCGAGTTTGCTCTGTCTTTTTATTTATTCCTTTCTCTATTTCTTCATATTATTTATATCAAATGATTCTCCTTCTTGTCATCAAGTAAACGACCAACTCTGGGTACCTGGGGTTATATCCCCGGCACCCAACCTGAAGGAGTTCGTAGCGAAAAATATAAAATTTTCCCAACTCGAACGCATCGTAAGTCCAAGATCTGTCTATTAGTTAATGTAGTAACGAGATGAGGTTACGATCACATACCCTTGTTAGATCGCAACGCGGCTAACGTCCCGGAGAACATCGATGAAGTAGACGATCGTAGCCGACCTCAAGGTCACGGAACTCCTCGTTCGTCACTCCCTGGTCCTTGCACGACAGCCCTGACGCCACTATTGGCAGCGCTATCCGAGGTATTACACACGTACGGTGTCTAGCGACGACTCCCGTTCTCCTTGATCCAATCGAAATGCGTAAGTAGACCCTCTGGAACCAGGATCTAGCAGCGGGACGACGTGCTGGTGGTGTTGACTCTCTCGTCTACGCAGTACTTCTGTGAAACTGCACTCGTAAAGACTCAACTGAGAAAGAGAGAAAAATTTCCTAAGAAAAATAGCCTTAGGAAATTCCGTTTTATTTGTATGTTTTTTTTTTTGCCAAGATACCATAGGGGAGGCCCTACGATTAAAATTTTCATTAAACAAAGCACAGAAAATACATATATACATACTAGCTGATTAGCTCGGCTAGCAAGCTATCTAGCTAGCAAAAAAAAAACCTCAAGGTGGAAGGAAGGAGAAAAAAATACAATGTCGTGAGAATCAAGAGAAACGTGAGAGAACTCAATCTGACAGGGGTTGAACACTCCTAGCTTTGACTAAAACGATGGAGAAACAAGTCACTTTGGAATCTACTTTCCACCTACCAAACGAAGGAACCTGCTGTTGAAAATATACCCATTACGTTCGTTCCAAATGTTCCAAGCTGAACAAGCAACAACTTCCATAAAACACGGTCCTGTAAAGAAATCCCTCGTGACTCTGAATCTCTAAGAAATGGGCGAGGTGGAATCCCAATAAATGCCGCAAAAATCCCAGCATCGCTGACTGAACGAGCAGTCAAAGCGTGTCCAAGGTTTGGTCTCCACATAATACACAGATAGTTCCAGAATCAACATGCCAATTTTTTCTAATCAACAAGTCCTTGGTATTGAGCCTCTCTTTCACCAGCAGCCATAGACAACACGCAAGGATAGACATTTGGAAATCCAAATCGCTCTAACAGCCTCATCCGCAAAGAATTCAGTCCTGTCACTCGAGCATGGCCATGTCCGCAACCGAAACATCCTCCAAAAGAGCAAAAGAACGGGAGGAGGGCTCTGAGCAAAAGAGCAAAAGAATATATGTCTTTTTCCTCTCACCATAGGTCTTATTATATAGAAAAAAGGGATACACCCTTCCTTTAAGTTTCCATGTGGAACTAAAGAAAATGCAAAGGAGGAGGGCTCCCGCCTGCGGCAGCCAGATGGGCCTTGCGGCGCTCTCTAGCCCGTGGCTTGGCCAAGGTGAGGCGGTGGGCTCCCCCCCCCCCCCCCCCCCACACCCACCCCGCGTCCGCATGCACAGCTGGCTCAGCAGCGGCAGCAGCATGCCAGCGCCGTCCGTCCGTGCCCGCCTACGCACGGTCGTGCTCGAGCCCACGTGAGCCGAAGCTTGGCCTGCTGGTGACTGTGGCTGTCGTCCACGCGCGTGGCCTCTAGCACTCGTTCGCCCTTGTGGGACCACATGGGCCCAACTACTGTGGTTTCATGTGCTGCCTTTTGTGGTGGCTTTCTCTTGGGATGTTTCCTTCCGGGATTGGGCCCAATACAGGAAGTTATCTCCATAAATTTTAATTTAAAATATTTATTGAATATATTAATTCACAATTAACATATGCAAATGTATATTTATAAATTGCCATCTATATGAAACACCTTTCGGTCTTTTCCTTCTTCCGAAACTCTTCGGACCCTCTTCGGAACTATTCGGACAATTATTTCTCAGAAAATTTCCAATCTCTCTTTCTCATCTATGATCCCTTCGCTTCCATAGAGATCTTAGAAAATCGTTAGAACCTTAAGTGTGTTACCCTACCGTTCGGGAATGGCAGAGACATGATCGAGATTTCTCTTCAATCAATGATCTATAGCGGGACTGGGATGTCCATAATGACCCTTATGCATTCTATGAGACTCTATCGTGTTTGAACCATAAAATCTGTGTCATATTTCCTTTGTCTCTTTGATACATGACTTGTCCAAGATTTATGAAGGGTTTCGCGGCATAGTAAATCAAAATTTTCTACGGATGCGAACAGAGGGAAAGCCAAGATCTAATCTAGGAGATGCAAACAACGAGAGAGATTGGATTAGATCTTCATACCCTTGAAGATTCGCTGACGTAAACGCTCGTTGAACGTGGGTGATGTAGTCGTACTCGCTTCTCCTCCTCGCGATCCGATCCGATCTAGCACGACAAGTGGCGGTGCCTCCGTGAGATGCGCACGTGCAGCACCTCGACGTATCCTCCTTCCTCGGACCAGCAAGTATGGTGGAGAGACGGATTGGATCTACAACACGACGGCGTGGTGTATACGGTGGAGAATTTCTGCAGCAGGGTTTCGCCTACAAACAGTCGGGAGGGAGAGAGGAGGGCAGCAGGGCAGCTAGGATTGGAGGGGAAGGTGTGTGGGGGTGGTGCGCCCCCACCCCTCTTTATATATAGGGGGGCGGCAGCCCTAGCCCCTCCCCCAAGCCCAAACCGGCGGCCCCAAGGAGAAGGAGTGGGGGGCAAGGAAACCCCCCCTTCTAGAAGCTCTATCTCGAGTTTAAACCTCTCTTGGCCGGCTGGGCCCTATGGGGCCTTGTGCCCCTGGCCCAATGCGGTCAGGGCACTCCCTCATAGGCCCATGCCCCCTCCCGGAAGGTGGGGCCACGTTGGTCCCCTTCCGGAAAGTTCTAGAAGCTTCCGGTACAATACCGATTAACCCGAAACAATTCCGAACTCCAAAAACTGCACTACCTTATATGAATCTTATCCTCCGGACCATTCCGGAACCTCTCGTGATGTACCGGATCCCATCCGAGACTCCGAACAAAAACTCATAAACCAATTATCCAATCTATCCTAGCGTCGAGACACGTTAAGTGTGTGACCCTGCGGGTTCGAGAATATGCAGACATGATCTTCTATCAATAATCAACAGCGGGGTCTGGAAACCCATATTGACTCCCACACATTCATCGATGATCATATCGGATGAACCACGATGCCAGGATTCAATCAATCCCATATATATATTCCCTTTGTCTCACAATATTTTACTTGTCCGAGATTCGATCGTCGGTACCGTCATACCTAGTTCAATCTCGTTCATAGCAAGTACTTTACTCGTTCCGTAATCCGATATCACTTTGTGATTAACTCCTTAACCACATGCTTGCAAGCGGTGTTGATATCGATTACCGAGTGGGCCCGAAGTATATCTCTCCAACTTGGGAGGGACAAATCCCATCTCGATACATACAACCCAACAAATACTTTCCGATCACCTGAGAGACACCTTTATGATCACCCTCTCATAGGATGACGTTTGATGACCTCAAAGCTTTCTTCCGATACCAGGGAGTTGTATTATCTCATGGTCTAAGGAATACAATATTTGACATAAGAAAAGCTTACAAGAGCGAACACGATGACACGATCTAATTGCTTCGCTTAGTTTGGGTCTGTCCACCATATCATTCTCCCAATGATATGATCTCATTATTAATCGGCAACTCATGTCCATGGCTAGGAAACCTTAACCATCATTAATCAATGAGCTAGTCCATAGAGGCATACTAGGGACACGGTGTTGTTCACAAACCACACAAGTATTAAAGTTTCCGCTTAATACAATTCTAGCATGGAATATAAACATTATCATAAACAAGAATTATAATAATAACATCTTTAGTATTGTCTCTAGGACATAATTCCAACAGTCTCCCACTTGCACTAGAGTCAATAATCTAGTTTACATCTGGCAACAATCTCACACCCATGGCACTAAGGTGTTGATCATGTTTTACACGTGGAAGAGGTTTAGTCAATGGATCTGTGACATTCAGATCTGTATGTACTTTACTAATCTTCAGATCTCCATCTGCTATATAATCTCGGATTATATGAAACTTGCGGTTGATATGCTTGGTCTTTGGATGATATCTTGGTTCCTTAGCGAGTGCTATGGCGCCAGTGTTGTCACACAATATCTCCAGTGGGTCCAATGCACTTGAAACCAGGCCAAGCTCAGTGATGAAGTTCCTGATCCAAACTCCTTCACTTGACGCTTCTACAGCAGCCATGTATTCCGCTTCTACTGTAGATCCCGCGATCACGCTTTGCTTGCAGCTTCTTCAGCTCACAGCTCCTTCATTCAAAATATACACGTATCCTGTCTGAGATTTAGAATCATCCTTGTCGGTGTCAAAACTAGCATCGACGTAACCCTTTACGACGAGCTGTTCATCACCCCCATAGACTAAGAACATTTCTTTAGTCCTATTTAGGTACTTTAGGATGTTCTTCACGGTTGTTCAGTGTTCCACTCCTGGATCACTTTGATACCTGCTCGTCAAACTAAGAGCATTGGACACATCCGGTCTAGTACACAGCATGGCATACATGATGGAACCTATGGCCGAGGCATAAGGCACTTTGCTCATAGCTTCCCTATCATTTACCGTAGCTGGACACTGAGCCTTGCTCAATATCTTACCTGACAACATAGGCACTGAACCTTTCTTTGCCTTATCCATTCTGAACCTTTTCAGAACTTTGTCTAGGTATGTACTCTGGCTTAAAGCTATCAGGCGTCTTTGTCTATCTTTATAGATTTTGATGCCTAATATATAAGCAGCTTCACCTAGGTCTTTCATTGAAAAACACTTGTTCAAATAACTCTTCACATTGTTAAGCATGTTAATGTCATTTCCAATAATTAATATGTCATCCACATATAGTACCAGAAATGTCACCGAGCTCCCACTCACTTTCTTGTAGATACAAGCTTCGTAGCAATTTGGAACAAATCCAAAGCTCTTGATCACTTGATCAAAACGAAGGTTCCAACTCCGAGATGCTTGCTTCAGTCCATAAATGGAACGCTGAAGTTTGCGTACTTTATCAGCATCCTTAGGATCGACAAAACCTTCAGGTTGCATCATATACAACTCTTCATCAATGTTTCCATTGAGGAACGCAGTCTTGACATCCATCTGCCATATTTCATAATCATAAAACGCAGCAATTGCTAATAAAATCCGAATGGACTTAAACATCGCTACGGGAGAGAAAATCTCATCGTAGTCAACACCTTGAACTTGTCGAAAACCTTTCGCGACAAGCCGTGCTTTATAGACGGTAACATTACCATCCGCGTCCGTTTTCTTATTGAAGATCCATTTGCACTCAACGGCCTTTCGGTCGCTAGGAGGGTCCACCAAAGTCCATACTTGGTTTTCGCTCATGGATCCCAATTCGGATTTCATGGCTTCTAGCCATTTCTCAGAGTCTGGGCTCATCATCGCTTCCTCATAGTTCGTAGGTTCACTGTCTTCTACTAACAAGACAGTCAAGACAGGGTTGCCGTACCACTCAGGAGGGGCACGCGACCTTGTCGACCTGCGAAGTTCAGTAGCAGCATCGTCTGAAGCTTCATGATCCTTATAATTAGCTTCCTCTATTGTTGGTGCGGTGACCTTTGGAACAATTTCAGGTGCTGCGCTACTCTCCAATTCAAGAGAAGGTTCAATAACCTCGTCTAGCTCTACTTTCCTCCCACTCACTTCTTTCGAGAGAAACTCCTTCTCAAGAAAGGAACCGTTCTTTGCGACAAACACTTTGCCTTCGGTTCTGTGATAGAAGGTATACCCAATAGTTTCCTTAGGGTATCCTATGAAGACGCATTTCTCCGCTTTGGGTTCGAGCTTGTCCGGCATCAACTTCTTGACGTAAGCTTCGCATCCCCAAACTTTAAGAAACGACAACTTAGGTTTAGCACCAAACCACAGTTCATACGGTGTCGTCTCAACAGATTTAGATGGTGCCCTATTTAAAGTGAATGCAGCGGTTTCTAATGCATAACCCCAAAATGATAACGGCAATTCAGTAAGAGACATCATCGATCGGACCATATCTAATAGGGTTCGGTTCCGGCGTTCAGACACACCATTGCGCCGTGGTGTTCCGGGTGGCGTGAGTTGCGAAACGATTCCGCTTGCTTTAAGATGCGTGAGAAAATCATAACTCAAATATTCGCCCCCACGATCGGATCGTAGAAACTTAATCTTTCTGTTACGATGGTTCTCCACTTCATTCTGAAATTCCTTGAACTTTTCAAACGTTTCAGATTTATGTTTCATTAAATAGATATACCCGTACCTACTTAAGTCATCGGTAAAAGTGAGAAAATAGCGATATCCACCGCGCGTCGAAACACTCATCGGTCCGCATACATCGGTATATATGACTTCCAACAAGTCCGTTGCTCGCTCCATCATACCGGAGAACGGGGTTTTGATCATCTTGCCCATGAGGCATGGTTCGCATGTGTCAAATGATTCAAAATCAAGAGACTCCAAAAGTCCATCAGAATGGAGTTTCTTCATGCGCTTTACACCAATATGACCTAGACGATAGTGCCACAAATAAGTAGTATTATCACTATCTACTTTGCATCTCTTAGCCTCAATGTTATGCATGTGTGTTTCATCCCTTTCGAGATTTAGAAGAAATAAACCATTCACAATAGGTGCATGACCATAAAAGATGTTACTCATATAAATAGAACAACCATTATTCTCCGATTTAAATGAATAACCGTCTTGCAATAAACAAGATCCAGAAATAATGTTCATGCTCAACGCAGGCACATAATAACACTTATTAAGGTCTAAAACTAATCTCGAAGGTAAAACTAAGGATAGCGTGCCGACGGCCATCACATCAACTCTTGATCCGTTGCCAACGCGCATCGTCACCTCATCCCTCGCAAGCCGCCGTCTATTCCGTAGCTCCTGTTTCGAGTTACAAATATTAGCAACTGAACCGGTATCAAATACCTAGGCACTACAACGAGGGCTAGTAAGGAAAACATCGATAACATGTATATCAAATATACCTTTGATGGTGCCAGCCTTCTTGTCCGCTAAGTACTTCGGACAGTTGCGCTTCTAGTGACCCTTGTCCTTGCAATAGAAGCACTTTCGATTAGGACCATAATTGAGCTTCTTCTCAGCAGGGGCAACGCGCTTGCCGCCGCCTTTCTTGAAGGGCTTCTTTGCACCCTTACCTTTCTTGAAGGTGGGGGGCTTGTTGACCATCAACATATGATTATTCCTTTTGAAGTCCACCTTTGCTACTTTCATCTTAGCGAAGAGCTCAGTGATCATATCAGTGGAACCAATCTGATTGTGAGCAACTACAAAACTTTTGTATCTAGGAGGGAGTGATTGCATAACTCTGTCAATCTTGAGCTCCTCTGGAATCTTGCAGTCCAGTTTCTCAAGCCGTTGAGTGTAGCCCGACATCTTGATGGCGTGCTCACTAACGGAACTCCCTTCCTCCATCTTGTAGTTAAAGAATTTCTTAGAGATCTCATATCTCTCAGAACGGGCTTGAGTCTGAAACATGTTTTTCAGCTCCTCGAGAATCTCAAAGGTCCCGGCGAACTCCTCAAAATGATTTTGAAGATCCGATTCCATAGCATACAACATGGCGGTCTTAATCAAATCATAATCATCCTTGCATGACTGATAAACAGCTTTCTCATCAGCCGGTGCATCTACAGCAGGGGCGTCACCTAGCGCTTTCTCAAGAACATAGTCCTTTTGTCCGCCAGCGAGAATGATTCTCAGAATGCGGAACCAATTGGTGAAGTTAGACCCATTGTTTCTAAGCTTTTCTATCTCAGCAAAAATGTTGAAGTTGAAGTTGGACTTGGCCATGTGATCTACAGTATTTGCAAGTACAACTTAGACTATGTTCATGATAAATAGTTCAACTTAATCAAATTACTAGATGAACTCCCACTAAATTCAACATCCCTCAAGTTGTTTAGTGAACATGATCCAAATTCACCACACCTAATCCGATCATCACGAGAAGAGATGTGGCTTCAATGGTGGACAACGAAGTGTCGATCATATCATTCATATGACTCATGCTTAACCTTTCGGTTCATGTGTTCCGAGGCCATGTCTGTACATGCTAGGCTCGTCAAGTTAGACCCAAGTATTTCCGCGTGTGCAAAACTGGCTTGCACCCGTTGTATGTGAGCGTAGAGTCTATAGCACCCGATCATCACGTGATGCTTGGACACGACGAACTTTCGCAATGGTGCATACTTGGGGAGAACAAAGTTTTTATCTTGATCTTTAATTGAGGAATCATCTTATAATGCTACCGTCGCGATCTAAGCATAATAAGATACATAAAAGGATAAACATCACATGCATATAACTTTATGTGACATGGTATAGCCAATCTTCGCTCAATGATCTCCATCCTGTGCGTTCCGGCATGATCTCCATCACTCCACCATGATTGCCTCCACCACGAATAGCAACTACAACTATTGCTAACTACTTAGCGATAAAGTGAAACTATTACATGGCGCATAAGAAGTTGACACACAGGTCATACACAATTATAAAGACAACCATATGGCTCCTGCCGGTTGTGTACTCATCGACATGCAAGTCGTGAAACATTACAAAACATGACCATCGCATACAATATACACATCACATCTTGGGCCATACCATATCACAGAAAACACTCCCTGCAAAAACAAGTTAGACGCCTCTACTTTGTTGTTGCATGTTTTACGTGCCTTATGGGAGTAGATGCTAAGAACGATTCTTACCTACGGAAAGCCACAACGGTGATATTATGGTTGCCAAACTCCGGTGTTAATCCCATGACAACTATAGTGAGAGAAACTGACATCCACCAGCCGCATGTGTGGAACAAGCCACACGTCAAGTGCGGAGCCAGTCTCGCGAATGACATCGCGTAAGGTTGGCCAGGACCGCTTCAATCTCACTATCCCGCGTCATAAGAAGAACACAAAAAGAGGCTTGCAACAGAAAACATCAACGCCCGCAACAACCATGTTGCGTTCTACTCGTGAAACACATCTACGCATAGATCTAGCTCGATACCCTTTGAAGGGTTTCGCGGCATAGTAAATCAAAGTTTTCTACGGATGCGAACAGAGGTAAGCCAAGATCTAATCTAGGAGATGCAAACAACGAGAGAGATTGGATTAGATCTTCATACCCTTGAAGATTCGCTGCAATGAGCGTTCGTCGGAACGTGGGTGATGTAGTCGTACTCGCTTCTCCTCCTCGCGATCCGATCCGATCTAGCACCACAAGTGGCGGTGCCTCCGTGAGATGCACACGTGTAGCACCTCGATGTCTCCTCCTTCCTCGGACCAGCAAGTATGGTGGAGAGACGGATTGGATCTACAACACGACGGCGTGGTGTATACGGTGGAGAATTTCTGCAGCAGGGCTTCGCCTACAAACAGTCGGGAGGGAGAGAGGAGGGCAGCAGGGCAGCTAGGATTGGAGGGGAAGGTATGTGGGGGTGGTGCTCCCCCACCCCTATTTATATAGAGGTGGGGCGGCAGCCCTAGCCCCTCCCCCAAGCCCAAACCGGCGGCCCCAAGGAGAAGGAGTGGGGGGCAAGGAACCCCCCCTTCTAGAAGCTCTATCTCGAGTTTAAACCTCTCTTGGCCGGCTGGGCCCTATGGGGCCTTGTGCCCCTGGCCCAATGTGGCCAGGGCACTCCCTCATAGTCCCATGACCCCTCCCGGAAGGTGGGTCCATGTTGGTCCCCTTCCGGAAGGTTCTAGAAGCTTCCGGTACAATACCGATTAACCCGGAACAATTCCGAACTCCAAAAACTGCACTGCCTTATATGAATCTTATCCTCCGGACCATTCCGAAACCTCTCGTGATGTCCCGGATCCCATCCGAGACTCCGAACAAAAACTCATAAACCAATTATCCAATCTATCCTAGCGTCGAGACATGTTAAGTGTGTGACCCTGCGGGTTCGAGAATATGCAGACATGATCTTCTATCAATAATCAACAGCGGGGTCTGGAAACCCATATTGACTCCCACACATTCATCGATGATCATATCGGATGAACCACGATGCCAGGATTCAATCAATCCCATATATATATTCCCTTTGTCTCGCGATATTTTACTTGCCCGAGATTCGATCGTTGGTACCGTCATACCTAGTTCAATCTCATTCATAGCAAGTACTTTACTCGTTCCGTAATCCGATATCACTTTGTGATTAACTCCTTAACCACATGCTTGCAAGCGGTGTTGATATCGATTACCGAGTGGGCCCGAAGTATATCTCTCCAACTTGGGAGGGACAAATCCCATCTCGATACATACAACCCAACAGATACTTTCCGATCACCTGAGAGACACCTTTATGATCACCCTCTCATAGGATGACGTTTGATGACCTCAAAGCTTTCTTCCGATACCAGGGAGTTGTATTATCTCATGGTCTAAGGAATACAATATTTGACATAAGAAAAGCTTCGCAAAGACGAACACGATGACACGATCTAATTGCTTCGCTTAGTTTGGGTCTGTCCACCATATCATTCTCCCAATGATATGATCTCATTATTAATCGACAACTCATGTCCATGGCTAGGAAACCTTAACCATCATTAATCAATGAGCTAGTCCATAGAGGCATACTAGGGACACGGTGTTATTCACAAACCACACAAGTATTAAAGTTTCCGCTTAATACAATTCTTGCATGGAATATAAACATTATCATGAACAAGAATTATAATAATAACATCTTTATTATTGCCTCTAGGGCATAATTCCAACAATTTAATCCTTAGTATCACCATACTAATCTCGTTACCGACAAATCTACTTAACTCATTATCGTGATATTGTATCCTCATGACCTAGTCATATGTTGTATCTTGTCGGATGCAATCTCACCAAGTGTCCTAGTGTATCTTCCCGTCATGTAGGTAGACAAATCTTGATCTTGATACATAGGCCTCAATTGTTCCTTCGGAATACCCAATACACACTTTTATGGTCACCCAGTTACGGACATGACGGTTAGTGAGATCAAAGCATTCCTCCGGAGATAGTGATTAATATGATCTCATGGTCTAAGGAGAAGGTCACTTCTTTTCTAATTACTACAACGATGAACCATGTCACTATATCACGTTGCAATACTTAAGTGGGTAATGTGCATCATATCATTCTCTAATGATACGACTTTGTTGTCAACTGACATAAATGCACCATGACCAGGAAACCTTGATCATCGGTTGCCCAAGAAACTAGTTAAATATAAGCTACTAGAGACCGGGTTTACTTACATACCACAATTGTATCAGTGTTTCCTCTTGATACAGTTATAGCACAGTATAAAACTGTTATGAACTAGTTTGAGATATGAAAATAAACCTATTTATTATTTGCCTCTAGGGCATATCTCCTTCATAACCCACCATGTGGCCACTCCTTGGCCGAGGATGTCACAATGATCATGACTATCCCCTCTAGTTGAAAAACTTCTTGCCCCAAGAAGGAGCTCGAGGGAAAAATTTGAAGGTGATCTTCCAGCTCCAAGGTGTCCAAAGAGGAGCACTTGTTAGATTATATTGATCTTCTTGTAACACACAAGCTAGGGTAGTCGGTGCCCTCCACTATATAAACTATGTACCCCCTCGATGATTTATCAAGTTGTGAGATTATTAAAACTCTTCATGGTATCAGATTTTTATTCCTAGGTCATGGGTACCCCACACCATTGCCGTCGCCGGGCTACTTCGCCCGAAAGGCTGCTTCCATGGCCAATGCATCTATCTCCATTACCCGCACCTCCCTCTCTACAAACCCTACCCTATTAGCCTCTCCAATCTCCTTCACAGATTCCATCACCAATGGTAGCCCTTTATCCCAATAACCCTAGATTTGGCCACCCACAAACTACCATTGGTGCCACATGTTTGATTTTCATCTCGACCGATGCAATCTACGCTCCCATGCCGCCCAGAATTCAGTCCCTCGGCCTCACGATGCTCAATGGGTCAAGGATGACCTCACCATCATCCAATGGATCTACACGCGTGTCTCCACTGAGATATTCAACCTCTTGTTCCGTGATGCTGACACTGCCACCAATCTCTAGGCGGTCCTTTCACAACTGTTCCAAGACAAGTTTGATGCTCGCTCGAATAGCCTCCACACAGAGTTCTGCAATACGTTCCAGGGAAACTCTCTAGTAGGTGTGTACTATCAACGACGAGCTTCGTGAACTCGGTGATCCCGTCGATGATTGGTAGATCATCAATGTCCTCCTCGTCAGGCTCAACGAACTCTTCGAGAAGCAGGCGTCCTTCATCCCCATGATGTTGTTGTTACCCTCCTTTTCCATGGTGCGCTCCATTCACTAGTGGGATAGTCGTGCTCAAATCAACAAGGAAGATCGCCCCCAAGTCTTCGCTGCAACTCTCTGACAACCGGCACTTGTCCCACAGAAGCACCATCTCTGACGCCCATGGTTCAACCACCTACAGGATGGCGCCCCAGCCCCAACTATCGTGGCAGAAACTCAATGTACCGGCCACCTCACTGTGCACCACTTGTACCACCTCCGGCTCCTCCTAGTCGTGCTTCGTCATCAACACTTGCACCTCCTACATTACCGAGCTGGCACCCTCCTCATGATCCATGGACGGGTCTAGTTCAGGCCTATCCTATGCCCTGGATGGCGCCCTCTCCGCTCGGAACTCCACCGGCGTACTCTGGTGCGTGGCAACCGGCCATCCATTCTCACACTGGCGTGCCTGGGCTTCTTGGCTCCCACCGCCCGAGCACGCGTACTATGCTACACCAACCTACACTCTGTACGACACTCCTCTATCAGTCCACCCTGCCAATACAGGAGGCTATTGCCCGCCCTACCACATGTACACGTCGCCATCTGCGCCACCAACTGCACCATCTTCCATGCCATCTGCCACTACTCCGAGCTAGGATCAAGCTCCGTTTCTCTAGGCCATGAATAATTGTTCTACTCAAGAAAACTCAGATACTGATTGGATCTTTGACTCTGACGCTTCTAGTCTTATGTCTTCGTCAAGTAATATGTTTTTTCATTACACCTATTTCTTGCATTGATCGCACCAAGCTATCCTCCCACACAAAACACTTCTCCTTCATGATGTTCTCGTTGCACCAGCGCTAATAAAAAACTTAATCTCAGTTTGACGATTTACTCATGACAATCTTGTTTCTATCGAATTTGACCATTTTAGCTTATATGTGAAGGATTACCTGACCAAGGTGGAGATCACATTCCAGTGACCTACACTCTCTTCATGGCGCTTCTGCGACTACTTCACCATCATTTGAGGAAGAGATGGCACTTATACCATGAAAAAGTTTTAGAAGATTGATCACTCGTTGATAGATCAATTGAGGGTGTTGTAACATATATAAATCGAGGGGGGAGGGGTCCATAGGGATGGCTCCAACTCGTACAGGTATTGTTTTGGTACATCGTACCTTACATGGACACAACTTGATAACCCAAAACTAGTCCTATCTCTAACATCTCCCATGTGTCATTTAGCAGCAATTGTCGAGGCATTGGCGATGAAGGAAGGACTAGTTCTGGCGAATAGAATGGGTTTTAACAGAATTCAAGCTCAATCTGACTCCATCGAGGCAATCCATGCACCAGGGATGAAGTATGGTGGAACAAATTAGCCACATATGTTGCAAATTGTGTTGACGTGGTGACCTCTATTAAAATTGTGAAATTTAACAATTATCCAAGAAAAGCAAACCAGTAGCTCATGAGTTAGCCAGAGATTGCTTTTGCAATAGAAGTTCCTGCAATTGGATCGATGAACCCCTTAGTTTTCTCATAAGTTATCCCGTAAAACGATTTAACACTTGTTAGTAATTAATAAAATTCCGCAGCAGAATCCTCATGCTTCCCTAAGCAAAACAGAGGGCAACATCTCTCAAACATCTATTCCCTTTGTCCTAAATTAACTGGCGCAACTTTTTTTAAATACGGATTTATCTATACACTACAACCGTGACAAATATGAGTCAGTTTATTTGGGAGGGAGGGAGTACGACTGACTCATTCAGTTGGAGTAGTTCTTACCTGCTCGCCACGCTGCTAGCGTTTGTGGACTATACACCGCATTAATGTCAGGATGTACACCTCTTTTTGGGCACGACATGTAATTCACTACATGAAAGATTTGCTACGCCGACGGCCGCCAGCCTTCGGCACAGCGCCAAATTGTCGTCGGCACAGGCTGTGCTGATGGTGGCCGTCGGCGTACGTTCTCGTCGGCACAGCTCCGTGGCCATCGGCATAGCGTCTTCCAGCGGGCCCCGCGTGTCAGTCAACTGACGTCTTTGATAATGGTCCAGTCTGGAGCTACGCCGACGGCCAGGCTGTCGGCATAGGACCTATCCTAGCACAACTCCAGCTCTAGCACGCTTAACTTCCTTGTTCCTTCAGAATCTCTTCCCGCAAAGCAATTTACTCATTGTTATCAATACTATGATATCATTCCTATTAACTCTTATATCATCATGTCACATGGTTGTATTTTTTGAAATTACAAGCAATTATTTAAGTAAACAACAATGAATAAGTAAAAATATGGTTGAATTCAAATAAAAATATAATGATTTTTTTGTATTTTTATTTAATATGGAATAATTAATATCTTTAAATCTGTAAATCGGAATTCGACAAATAATATGTCTAAATTGATTAGAAAAATGATAGGAATCCAAATATGATATCAATATCAACTTATCATAAACTATGTCATGATTCTTATCATAATTTCATTTGCCCGTTTAAAACGGCACGCATAAAGATTCTTAGCGCAAGGCCGAGACTCGCTAAACTTGAAGTGGATCTATGATGAAACAACATATTTTGAACCTAAAAATGATTTTTGTAAAAAAACATGAGCATCCGATCATGTACCTGTAGTTCATATCTGACTCACTTCCTACCGATTCGGTAGGAATTTTTCTTTTTCACCAGGGATAGACGGAAATGTTTGAGACCCCCCTGTTATGACATTATCCATGTAAGATGGTCTAGTATTTTTAAAAAATGTGACGGTAGTATTTTGAATTAGCCATTTGGTGGTTGCTTCACAAAACCGTCTGTTTTTTGCACTCGAAAAATGGAAAACGTCTTTTTGGTGCGACGAAAAGGAAAATTTTCTCCTGAAACATTGTTTGTCATCCCATGATGCACACTTATGCACAATATGGACACATTATCATAAACTATGCCTTCATTCTAGCCATAACATTGTCATTTGACCCGAAAGCTAAGAAACCTCGAACGAGATAAATCATTTTGTGAAAGTTTTTTTGAGACATAAATAATATACCAAGTTTGATGTTTTTCTTCTAACTATGTCACATAATATGACACCACGAGAAGGTTTCACGTTGTTTGGATCGTTTTTGAATTTATGATGCCCGTTTTAAACTATCGTTAAATTTTGTCGAAGGGCGGGCATGAAGATTGTTAGCTCGGGGCTGAGACTCGCTAAACTTGAAGTGGATCTATGATGAAATAACATATTTTGAACCTAAAAATGATTTTTATAAAAAATCATGAGCATCCGATCATGTACCTGTAGTTGATATGTGACTCACTTCCTACCGATTCGGCAGGAATTTGTCTTTTTCACCAGGGATAGACGGAAATGTTTAAGATCCTCCTGTTATGACATTATCCATATAAGGTGGTCTAGTATTTTTGAAAAATATGACGGTAGTATTTTGAATTAGCCATTTGGTAGTTGCTTCACAAAACCGTCCGTTTTTTGCACTCGGTAAATGGGAAACGGCTTTTTGGTGCGACGAAAAGGAAAACTTCCTCCTGAAACATTGTTCGCCATCCCATGATGCACACTTATGCACAATATGGACACATTATCACAAACTATGCCTTTATTCTAGCTATAACATTGGTCATTTGACCCGAAAGCAAAGAAACGTCGAACAAGATAGATCATTTTATGAAGGTTTTTTGAGACATAATCAATATACCAAATTTGATATTTTTCCTTCTAACTATGTCACATAATATGACACCACGCGAAGGTTTCATGTTGTTTGGATCGTTTTTGAATTTATGATGCCCGTTTTAAACTATCGTTAAACTTTGTCGAAGGGCGGGCATGAAGATTCTTAGCTCGGGGCTGAGACTCGCTAAACTTGAAGTGGATCTATGATGAAACAACATATTTTGAACCTAAAAATGATTTTTTTTAAAAATTATGAGCATCCGATCATGTACATATAGTTCATATCTGACCCACTTTCTACCGATTCGGCAGGAATTTGTCTTTTTCACCAGGGATAGAAGGAAATGTTTGAGAACCCCCTGTTATGATATTATCCATGTAAGGTGGTCTAGTATTTTTGAAAAATATGACGGTAGTATTTTAAATTAGCCATTTGGTGGTTGCTTCACAAAACCGTCCGTTTTTTGCACTCGGTAAATTGAAAACGGCTTTTTGGTGCGACGAAAAGGAAAACTTCCTCCTAAAACATTGTTCGCCATCCCATGATGCACACTTATGCACAATATGGACACATTATCACAAACTATGCCTTCATTTTAGCCATAACATTGGTCATTTGACCCGAAAGCCAAGAAACCTCGAACGAGATAGGTCATTTTGTGAAGGTTTTTTGAGACATAATCAATATACCAAATTTGATATTTTTTCCTTCTAACTATGTCACATAACATGACACCACGCTAAGGTTTCACGTTGTTTGGATTATTTTTGTATTTATGATGCCCGTTTTAAACTATCGTTAAACTTTGTCGAAGGACGAACATAAAGATTCTTAACTCGTGGCTGAGACTCGCTAAACTTGAAGTGAATCTATGACGAAACAACATATTTTGAACCTAAAAATTATTTTTGTAAAAAATCATGAGTATCCGATCATCTACCTGTAGTTCATATCTGACCCACTACTTACCGATTCGGCAGGAATTTGTCTTTTTCATCAGGATACCCATATCCCAGGACCATACAAACCCGTTACATGAAATGCGCCAAAGCCAAAGCAAGCCACCCCTGCAAGAAATAAATGAATTCCAAAGATCTTGGGCAAATCTAAAGAGGGTTTTCCCGTCCGCTCATCAGAGAATATTTCTAGGTCCCAATATACCCAATGCCAGATCGCTGCCAAGAAACACAAACCAGAAAACACAATATGTGCACCTGCCACACCTTCATAACTCCAAATACCCGGATTTGTTACAGTTCCTTCTGAAATACTCCAACCACCCCAGGAATCCGTTATTCCTAAACGAGTCATGAAGGGAATGACGAACATACCTTGTCTCCACATTGGATCCAGAACAGGATCAGAGGGTAGACGGAAATGTTTGAGATCCCCCTGTTATGACATTATCCATGTAAGATGGTCTAGTATTTTTTAAAAATATGACGGTAGTATTTTGAATTAGCCATTTGGTGGTTGCTTCACAAAACCGTCCGTTTTTTACACTCGTTAAATGGAAAATGGCTTTTTGGTGCGACGAAAAAGAAAACTTTCTCCTGAAACATTGTTTGCCATCCCATGATGCACACTTATGCACAATATGGACACATTATCACAATCTATGCCTTTATTCTAGTCATAACATTCGTCATTTGACCCAAAAGCCAAAAAACCTCGAACGAGATAGGTCATTTTGTGAAGGTTTTTTTTGATACATAATCAATATACCAAATTTGATATTTTTTTTCTAACTATGTCACATAATAAGACACCATGCGAAGGTTTCACGTTGTTTGGATCATTTTTGAATTTATAATGCGCGTTTTAAACTATATATAATATTTTTTGTTTCACTTAATTTTTTTATAAATGTGTAATATTTGAGTGTAGATAGATAGATCTTATTTTTATGCAAATTTTAATATATTATTTGTATTTTTCTGAATTAGAATGATTTAGTTATAATTTTTCAAAAAATAATGAGATAAAAGGGAAAAAATCTGGAGGCCTAGCCGTTGGGACAGACCAAATAAAATTTTCCAAAGAGCTGTGGCCGTCGGTACAGCCTATCTGTCTAACGCCGTTTTCGTCGCCGTGTCTAAACTGGGGCTACGCCGAGGGCCACCGTCAGCACAACCCTCTCTACTACGCCGACGGCCACGCTACGCCGACGGCTACGCTCGGTACCGTCATCTACGCCGACGGCTACGCTCGGTACCGTCATCTACGCCGACGGCCGTCCCTATGCTGACGGCCAGGCTGGTCAGCTGGCCAGCGAAGGCAAGCCGGCCGGCCGTCGGCGTCTTAGTTATTTCCTGTAGTGATTGTTTTGTGGGGTTATATAGACTTCTTTCCGGTTGAAACCGATGTGTTCAACTAACAAATCTATGCAGTTCAAAACATCCAAACTTGATAGTAGTAGTATTAATAAACAGATGTGAGATGGCCATCACATTTTGTCAGCTCTTTGACTGGTTCAGTCCCCATTCTTGACCGGCGAGGTTCAGTCCCTGGTTGAGTGAAGACATTCCAATGTGACCAGCGTACGCCGTGACCTACTCCATGACGCCTCCACCTCGGTACGCCGGTACCGCACTACAAATAGTACTTCGGGCGTTCAACTGTGAACACACACACACACATCCATCAGTCAATCACAGCATGGACGCCATGGCTTCTGCTGTTCCGGTGTCCGTGCCGCGCATGAAGCTGGGTTCGCAGGGGCTGGAGGTCTCGGCGCAGGGCCTCGGCTGCATGGGCATGTCAGTCGCCTACGGCGAGCGCAAGCCCGACATGGACTTGATCACGCTCCTTCACCACGCGATCGCCGCCGGCGTCACCTTGCTCGACACATCCGATAGATACGGGCCTCACACCAACGAGATACTCATCGGCAAGGTCGGTTCTGGGCTCTGAAGTAGTCCCATCTGTTCTTTGTTTTCGATTTATGGATGCACGCTCAAGATGTTCGATGTAATGGCCGTACCTGACACCGACAGGCGCTGCAAGGCGGTGTGAGGGAGAAGGTGGAGCTGGCCACCAAGTTCGGCGTCGCCGACAACTGGGAGGTGCGCGGGGACCCGGCGTACGTGCGGGCGGCATGCGAGGGCAGCCTCGCCCGGCTTGGCGTCGACTGCATCGATCTCTACTATCAGCACCGTATTGACAAGAATGTCCCCGTCGAGATCACGGTTAGAACGTGTAGTCATGTATATTCACTTCATTTAAACATTGAGCACTTGTAGATACTGACGAGCCTGATTTCTTGACTTCCCTCGGCAGATGGGTGAAATCAAGAAACTAGTTGACGAAGGGAAGGTGAAGTACGTTGGGTTATCTGAAGCCTCGGCGTCCACAATCAGAAGGGCACATGCAGTTCATCCTATTACTGCAATTCAGCTGGAGTGGTCTCTGTGGTCAAGAGATGTTGAAGAAGATATAATCCCCACTTGCAGGTATTTGCAACAATAGCAACCTACTCTTTGTCCCGATTTTCATTCGATCCAAAAATAATTTCATAATGCATACATATATTTATCATTCTCCTGTTGTGTGTAATTCTACAAAGAACCTCATCATTGTTTTTGTTTCAGAGAACTTGGCATTGGAATTGTGGCATACAGTCCACTAGGCAGAGGGTTCCTATCCAGTGGACCTAAACTGGTGGACACATTATTAGAGAGCGATTTTCGCAAGGTGAATGGACAAAAGTAGCCACGATCCTACATGCGGCTAGCTAGCTTACTTTTTCTAACAAATATCCCAATGTATTTCCAGAACCTCCCAAGATTTCAACCCGAGAACATGGAGAAGAACGCTGCCATATTCGAGCATTTGAGCGAGATGGCCGCGAGGAAAGGGTGCACGCCGTCGCAGCTTGCACTGGCCTGGGTTCACCACCAGGGAAACGATGTGTGCCCCATACCTGGCACCACAAAGATTGAGAATTTCAACCAGAACGTGAGAGCTTTGTCTGTGAAGCTCACGTCCGAGGAGATGGCTGAGCTCGAGTCCTATGCCGCCATGGATGTTGTGCATGGTGATCGGTACCTCAAAAACCACCCCAACACCTGGAACGATTCCGAGACCCCTCCCTTATCATCATGGAAAGCGACTTAGATATTTCTTATGGGATTCAGTGTGCGGAGTTACGGATGGCTCATGTCACAGGTTCAAACTAGTTGCACATGATCAAAATGATTAATAAAGTAGTTTGTTAATGATAAAATATGAATTATTGAGCTAATAAAAATGGATTTATGTGGAAGACAATATACTTGGTGGAATGAACAAATGAAGATCCTGCTTATAAATGGGTAACATACACTACAATAAAAGCCACCTTCTACCATGGTATGTTCCATGGTAGAAGGCAAAGTCCGATAGAAGGGCCCCTTTATCACCATAACGGTTTTTACCACGAAAAGTAATACATGGTTGAAAGAGAGTGGTAGATTGATCTATCACAATTCACCAAAATCTGTGTTAGATGTGCTCGCATAAACTGTTGGAATTTGATGAGTTTTGGGTTGTTGGTCCATTAGACAAATTCTAAAATTCTCTTTGTCCCACTTGTATATGGCAACATATGGCTGTGCTAGTGGTGCTAAAGGTTAGTCCCACATTGCTAGTGGAAGGGAAGTTGGACCACCTTATATAGTAGAGTGTTGCACCACTCACTAAGGTGTGACAAGGAGAGAAGCCCTCGCGCACTCCTCCTCCGACGCTGCCCGCCTCGTCACGCGCGCGCGCCGCGGGTTGCGGGATGTGGGATGTGGGATGCGGGAATCTCGCCGAGCCGAGCTTTATTTTGCTGGTTGGAAAAACTAATTATAAGTCATTAACGAACGCGTTAATTATAGCCGTTTCCAGTTTTTATGGACGTGGGTTGTTACCGACTCGGACGTGGGTTGTGTCCCACGATCTTCTTGACCTACGCTAAACCTAATCGGTGATCAATCCACACACACGCCTACCTCGAGAACCTTGCGACGCCGTCTTCGTCTTTCCCATCCCGTCTTGTGGCATGCACCGCAGATCGGGACAGTAGGCCTCCGGAACCCCGCCTCTCGTGAACCTGTACGGGCGATGGGCGATCAGTTTTTTAGGGAGCGCTCAAGCGCGACTACTGGCAACCACGATGTCGTCCGACGTCGAGTTCCCGAACGACGACTTCTTCCCGGACGTCAGCGACCTCTTCGGCAACCTCAACATGGGCGACAACTCTGCTGCTGCTACTGCCGCGGCTACTGCCGCAACTGTATCTTATGTGATCTCAATCTCTCTCTTTCGGTTTTTGCTAGAGTTTCTAGGTCTAGCGTTTGATGTAGATGTGATAGGTTTATCTTGTATAGATATAATCTGTTTATCTACTTCGTTGATCAGCATGATTGGTTTTAGTACCGTTTATATGATCATGCTTTATCAGTTTATTATTTGGATTAAATCATATGGATTATTGCTTATATTTTCAACAATCCAAAAATCTGATTATAGGCAACTGAATTCCACTGGTGTAGCCGTGGCTACTAGGCCGCCTCCTTTTGATGGCATGCACTATAAGAGATGGCGCAAGAGAGCGGTCCTCTGGTTTGAAAACCTGAACTGCTATAGCGCCACTCTTGCCAAGCCTGAAGGAGATCTTTCTGCTGGTCAGGAAGTGACCTTTAAGAAAGCCGATACCATGTTTATGGCGTCTTTGTTTAGTGTTCTTGGGGACAACATTGTTGACCCGTATATGTTATTTGATAATGGCAAGGGCGCGTGGGAAGCACTCGAGGCCAAGTTTGGGGTCTCAGATGCTGAAACTGAGTTGTATGTCAGGGAGCAATTCTATAACTACAAGATGGTTGATGAGTGCTCCGTCGTTGAGCAAGCTCATGAGATACAATCACTTGCCAAAGGACTTGAGTAGTTCAAGTGTTCCTTATCGGACAAATTTTGGCCGGTGGCATTATTGCCAAGCTTCCTCCCTCGTGGAGGAACTTTTCTACTCTAAAATATAAGAGACAAGAGTTTTCCGTTACGAATCTCATTGGGTCTCTTCATGTGGAAGAGAAGGCGAGAGCAAAGGACAAAACTGCTCAAGGATTTGAGGGAATATCTACTGCCAATTTGGTGCATAGGAAAAACTTCCAATCCCACAAGTTCAAGGATAAGAACAAAACTGAAGGAAAGGGGAAGTTTGATGGCAAGAACAAGACCACGCACTCAACCAACTTCAAGAAAAAAAATGATAAGAGGAAAGGCTCTTGCCATGTTTGTGGTGATCGTGATCATTGGGCTCCTAGCTTCCCTAATCGCTTTGACAAGCGTCGGCATGGGAACAACGGCAAGGACGCTAATGTTGTTATTACCGATACTGAGATAAAGGATGTTGGGTACGGTATTTTACCTACTATCCTTTCAGTATGTCATTCTCCTGATTGGTGGATGGACACGGGTGCTAATACACATGCATATTCTGATATTTCCATGTTTTCCTCTTATCAGGTCTCAAAGACTTCTTTCATGCTGATGGGAAACGGCTCACGTGCTTCTGTTCATGGTGTTGGTACGGTAAATTTGAAGTTTTACTTCGGGGAAGACCGTACAGCTAAAGAATGTGCAGCACGTTCCCTCCATCAATAAGAATCACGTTAGCGAATCGCTTTTATGTCGAGATGGTTTTAAGTTGGTTTTTGAGTCCAATAAAGTTGTAATTTCTAAGTATGTACAATTTGTTGGAAAGGGTTATAAGTGTGGAGATCTGTTCCGCTTGTCTTTGTCAGACTCGTGTACTAAAGTTATTAATCATGTTTGTAATGATAATGAGCCCAATGTTTGGCATTCACGACTCTGTCATATTAACTTTGGTTGCATGACGCGGCTAGCCAATATGAGTTTAATTCTAAAATTTACCACTGTCAAAGGTTCTAAGTGCCAAGTTTGTGTGCAAGCAAAGCAACCCCGCAAGTCTCATACGACTACGGAACCAAGAAACTTAGCACCACTAGAACTTATATATTCAAATCTTTGTGAGATGAATGGTGTGTTGATAAAAGGTGGATAAAGATCTTTATGACGTTGATTGATGACTCCACTAGATACTTCTATGTTTATCTTCTGAAATCTAAAGATGAAGCTTTGAACTACTTCAAAATCTATAAAGCTGAAGCAGAAAACCGACTTGATCTTAAAATCAAGCGGCTAAGGTCAGATCGTGGTGGAGAGTACTTTTCAAACGAATTTTATTTATTCTGTATGGAACATGGTATTATACATGAGAGGACGCCTCCCTACTCACCTTAGCCAAATGGGATGTCGAAAGAAAGAACCGCACTCTAACTGATTTGGTTAATGCCATGTTAGATACATCGGGTCTTTCCAAGGAATGGTGGGGGGAGGCGCTAATGACCGCGTGTCATGTCCTAAACCGTGTTCCCGTAAAGGATAAAACCATGAGTCCATTTGGGGAATGGGAAAAAAAGGCTTAAACTCTCTTACTTACGAACTTGGGGTTGTTTGGCGAAAGTCAATATTCCAATACCCAAGAAGCGAAAGTTTGGACCAAAAACCGTTGATTGTGTTTTTCTGGGATATGCTTTTCATAGCATTGGCTATAGATTTTTTATAGTAAAATCTGAGGTATCCGACATGCATGTTGGTACAATTATGGAGTCGAATGATGCGACTTTCTTTGAGGACATCTTTCCTATGAAAGGTATGTCTAGTTCATCAACTCAGGAGATGACTAGTTCGTCTAGTCAAGAATTTTCAATAATTCCTGAACCCACTATGCCGATAGAACACTCTGATAATCCTGTGGAGGACGACAATGAAGCTCCCAAAAGGAGTAAGAGACAAAGGACTGCAAAGTTATTTGGTTATGATTTCATTGTGTACCTTGTGGATGATACTTCCACTTCTATTTCAGAAGCTTATGCATCTTAAGATGCTGACTACTGGAAGGAAGCTGTCCGAAGCGAGATGGACTCCATCTTAGCTAATGGTACCTGGGAAGTAACTGATCATCCTTATCGGTGCAAACCTGTAGGATGTAAGTGGGTGTTCAAGAAAAAGCTTAGACCTGATGGTACTATTGAAAAGTACAAGGCACGTCTTGTGGCCAAGGGTTATACCCAAAAAGAAGGTGAGGACTTCTTTGATACCTACTCACCTGTAGACAGATTGACCACTATTCGAGTACTACTATCCTTGGCTGCCTCACATGGTCTTCTCGTTCATCAAATGGACGTTAAGACAACTTTTCTAAATGGAGAGCTAGATGAGGAAATTTATATGGAGCAGCTTGACGGATTTGTAGTAGATGGTCAAGAAGGAAAAGTGTGTAAGTTAGTAAAGTCTTTGTATGGTCTTAAGCAAGCTCCTAAGAAGTGGCACGAGAAGTTTGAAAGAACTTTAACTGCTGAAGGCTTTGTTGTAAATGAATCTAACAAATGTGTGTACTATCGCCATGGTGGGGGCGAGGGAGTTATTATGTGTCTCTATGTTGATGACATATTGATATTTGGGACCAACCTCGCTGTTATCGAGGAGGTCAAAGACTTCCTATCTCGCTGCTTTGAGATGAAGGACTTGGGAGTGGCTGATGTAATTTTAAACATCAAGCTACTAAAGGATGACAATGGTGGGATTACACTGCTTTAGTCTCACTATGTGGAAAAGATATTGAGTCGCTTTGGGTATAGCAGCTGCAAGTCTTCTCCAACACCTTATTATCCGAGTGTGCTACTTCGAAAGAATTGAAGGATTGCTAAAGATCAATTGAGATATTCTCAAATTATTGTCTTGCTCATGTATTTATCCAGCGCTACCAGACCTGGCATCTCCTTTGCTGTAAGCAAACTGAGTCGATTTGTGTCAAATCTTGGAGATGATCATTGGCATGCTCTTGAAAGAGTTTTGCACTATTTGAAAGGCACTGCGAGTTATGGTATTCACTATACTGGGTATCCACGGGTACTTGAGGATTATAGTGATTCAAACTGGATATCTGATGCTGATGAGATTAAGGCCACAAGTGGTTATTTGTTTACACTTGGTGGTGGCACTGTTTCCTGGAAGTCTTGCAAGCAGACCATCTTAACGAGGTCAACAATGGAAGCAGAACTCACAGCATTAGACACAGCCACTATTGAAGCAGAGTAGCTTCGTGAGCTCTTGATGGACTTACCTTTGGTTGAAAAACCAATACTCGCCATCCCGATGAACTGTGATAATCAAACTATGATCATCAAAGTAAACAGTTCTAAGGATAATATGTAGTCATCAATGCATGTGAAAAGGGGATTGAAATCTGTTAGGAAATTGAGAAACTCCGGAGTTATTGTATTGGATTATATACAAACATCTAAAAACCTGGCAGATCCCTTCACAAAGGGTTTATCACGCAATGTGATAGATAATGCATCGAGGGAGATGGGTTTGAGGCCCACGCTATGAGTTGATCCTAGTGGCAACCCACTCTATGTGATCGGAGATCCCGTGAATTAGAGCAAGGAGACAAGCTATTGATCAGATGAGAGGAGAGTATGCTCATATTATAATTACATCTCCATAAAGATGCAATACTCTCTTAATCTACATGGCAGGTTGATATTTATCTTAATGTGTTCCAAGTGGCTTTTATAAGCAGAGATGTTGTACTGCAGAAAATCTCTTGAGGAACACACCTATATGAGTCTGACTGTTAAACGTCGTAGTCCGTGGGAGTTGGGTGCTCTTTAATAAACTCATGAAAGGCCCTGGAGTATGACGCATAAGCTCCAAACCGCGGGGAAGCCAACGGCGGCCCTATACCGGTCTAGATTTTGTGTGAAACTAGCGCACAGAAAACTTGTAGTTCAAGGCATAGTCCACTATTCAAGTTGCTAGCTAGTGTAGCATGAAGTTTAATGTGGAAGTTCAACTTAACAGTCTTCACTACACACCGATATATAAAAAAAAAATTTGGAAGGAAAGTGATGTGATGTGGCAATGAGACTTTGTCAGGGATTGTTGGAATTTGGTGAGTTTTGGGCTGTTGGTCCATTAGAAAAATTCTAAAATTCTCTTTGGCCCACTTGTATATGGAAGCATATGGTTGTGTTAGTGGTGCTAAAGTTTAGTCCCATATTGCTAGTGGAAGGGGAGTTGGACCATCTTATATAGTAGAGTGTTGCACCATTCACTAAGGTGTGACAAGGATAGAAGCCCTCGCACACTCCTCCTCCGACGCCGTCCGCCTTGCCTCGTCATGACACGCGCGCGCTGCGGGTTGCGGGAATCTTACCAAGCCGAGCTTTATTTTGCTGGTTGGGAAAACTAATTATGAGTCATTAACGGACGCGTTAATTACAGCCGTTTCCAGGGTTGTTACCAACTCAGACGTAGGCTGTGTCCCTCAATCTCCCTGATCTGCACTATATAAGAGTCTGCGCTAAACCTAATCAGTGATCAATCCACACACGCGCCTACCTCTAGAACCTTGTGCCACTGTCTTCGTCTTCCCCATCCCGGCTTGCGGCATGCACCGCAGATTGGGACAGTAGGCCTCCGGAACCCCGCCTCTCGTGAACCTGTACTGGTGAGGGGCGATCAGGTTTTTGGGGAGCGCTCAAGCGCGACTACTGGCAACCATGACATCGTCCGACATCGAGTTCCCGAACGACGACTTCTTCCCGGACGTCAGCGACCTCTTCGGCAACCTCAACATGGGTGACAACTATGCTGCTGCTACCACCGCGGCTACTACCGCAACTGCATCATATGTGATCTCAATCTCTCTCTTTCGGTTTCTGCTAGAGTTTCTAGGTCTATCGTTTGATGTAGATGTGATAGGTTTATCTTGTATAGATGTAATCTGTTCATCTACTTTGTTGATCAGCATGATTGGTTTTAGTATCGTTTGTATGATCATGCTTTATCAGTTTATTATTCGGATTAAATCATATGGATTATTGCTTATATTTTCAACATAACCCACACAGATGGCTTTTGTAGTAGATGAGATTGCACATCTACCTTATAAACAGTTCCGTGGTATATGTAGCTCAGCGCCAGACCCAAAACTCACTTAACTGCTATTGTGGCACTTAAGTGCCAAGTGCCACATGGTATCAGAGTATTATAGTTTAGATGTTTGAGTTGTATTCTATCTTTATTATTCTTGCACTTTAAATTATGTACCACATATAAACAGCCCTTTTGTGGCCAAGATCAACACGATTGTTATTCTTTAATTATTCAACTATCATGGTATCAGATGCCTAGATTTCCGCCCTCGGCATGGCTCCGCCACCAACACCTCCATCGCCGCCGTCGTGGCCCCTCTACTACATGGCCGAGTTTCGCGCCACCGGAGATCCTCCTCCCTCCTCCTCTACTACTACCTACTAATATAATTCCTAACCACCTCAAATCTCCCTAGCTGACACTATCGTTGATGCATCGTCGTTTGTTCCAATCTCTCTTGATCTTGCCTCCCACAACTACTACCATTGGCGCCACCTATTCCACATCCACCTCGGACGTTGTGGCCTTCGCCACCACATTCACCCATCTTCTACACCATAGCCCAACAATCCTCGCTGGGTGAAGGACGACCTCGCCATTATCCAATGGATCTACACCCACATCTCCACCGAGCTCTTCCACCTTGTCTCCAACAACGACGCCACCGCCGCTGAGATTTGGGCCTCTCTCCAACAACTGTTCTAGGAGAACTCTGGCACACGTATCAACGCTCTCCACACCGAGCTTCGTACGTCAACCAAGGCGATTCTGCGGTCACCATGTTCTGCCAACGGATCAAGTCCATCGGCAACGAACTACGTGAACTTGGAGACCATGTGGAATACCACACCCTCATGAATGCCCTCCTTGTCAGTCTCAGTGATAAATTCAAGAAGCAGCAGACCTTCATCCCCATGCTGAAGACCAACCCCACCTTTGCTGAGGTTCGCTCTATCCTCTAGCTCGAAGCTGAGAACCAAGATCGCAAGGCATCTCGGCCTCCTCAGGTGTTCCACGCCAACACCGCCAGGCTGCCCGCCCCGGCCCCACTTGCTGCACCACCTGCGCCTCCACAGCCTCCTCCTCTGGTGCCTGAGTCCAAACTACTGTGGCAGGAACCCGACGTATCTGCCCCCGCAACCTCGTCCCACTACTTCATCCTCCGCGCCGCCATCGGCCACGGCTCTCATGCCCCTCGATGTGGTGCCCGCAACACAACCCTTCGATAGGTCTTGTTAAGGCATGGTTAATGCCCTAGTCGGCCGCCTCTCCGTGCGGCGCCCCTCTTTACTACACGGGCACCTAGAGCCCAGGTGTTCATCCCGCCACCGGCTCTCCTGGACTGCTCGGATCCTAGCCGTTGGCTCACATCTACACTGCGACGCCAACGCCAACTCCTCCTCCAGCTGTACATGGACCCCTGCCAGGCTGCCCCAACATGATGGTCCCTTATGCACATGGCTCTACTTCCAATTTGTCACCCTACGTGTACGGACCTCCTACACTGTACACGCCAACGCATGTGCCCGACCATCTGCTATGTCATCATAACTTACCCGGGATCAGGTTGCCTTCATCGCCGCCATAAAGAACTTCACTCAACCTCGAAGGTACGAATTGGATTTTCGATTATGGTGCATCGTCGCATATGTCTTCAGATATAAATTTTCTATAAGCTTGCTTTCCCTCTCCCTACTCTTTGATCACAATTGGAGTTGGATCTACTATCCCAGTTTCTTGCTTCGGTCACTCATCCATACCCAATTTCAATTATAATTTTCTTCTTTGGAATATTGATAGCGCTATCCGAGGTCTCACACACGTACGGTGTCTAGCGATGACTCCCATTCTCCTTGATCCAGTCGGGATGCGGAAGTAGACCCTCTAGAACCAGGATCCAGCAGCGCGACAACGTGCCGGTGGCGTTGACTCTCTCGTGTGCATTCCTCTCATGGAACCGCACTCATAGAGACTTAACTGAGAAAGAGGGGAAAATTCCCTAAGAAAAATAGCATTAAGAAATTCCCTTTTATTTTGTATTTCTTTTTCCTCCTACCACAGGCCTTATTATATATGGGAAAAAGGGTTACACCCTTACTTTAAGTCCCCATGTGGGACTAAAGAAAATGCAAAGGAGGAGGGCTCCCGCCGACGGCAGCCACGCCCGGCTAGGCCCTGCGGCGCTCACTAGCCCGTAGTCTAGTCAGAGTGAGGCGGTGGCCTGCCCGCCGCCTCCCTCTCCCTCTCACACAAGACACACAAAGGTATAACGGTGATTGGCCGGTGGGTCACTGAAGCCCACTGCACGCCAGGCTCGAGCCTGCGTGGGCTGAGGCTTGGCCTGCTGACGGTGGTGGCTTCCACCCCCACGCGTGTCCACCTTTACTCTTCCGCCCTTGTGGGCCCGCATGGGCCTAGCTGCTGCAGTTTCAAGTGCTTCCCTTTGGGGTGGCTTCCTCTTGGGTTGTTTCCCTCTGGGATTCGGCCAAATACAGGAAGTTGCCCCATAAATTTTAATTTAAAATATTTATTTAATATGTTAATTTACAATTAACATATACAAATGCATATTTATAAATTTCCATTTATCCAAAACACCTTTCGGTCTTTTCCTTATTCCGAAACTCTTTGGACCCTCTCTGGAACTATTCTGATAATTCTTTCTCCGAACATTTCCAATCTCTCTTTCTCATCAATGATCCCTTCACTTCCATAGCGATCTTAGAACATCGATAGACTCTTAACTGTGTTACTTATGGTCGGGAATGGCATAGACATAATCAAGATTTCTCTTCGGTCAATGTTTAATAACGGGCCCTTGATGTCCATAATGACCCCTATGCATTCCACGAGACTCTGTCGTGTTCGAACCATAAATTTTGTGTCATATTCCCTTTGTCTCTTCGATACATGACTTGTCCGAGATTTGATCCTCAGTATCATCATACTAATCTCGTCACCGTCAAATCTATTTAACTCGTTATCGTGATATTGTATCCTCATGACCTATTCTTATTATGTAGCTTGTCGGATGCAATCTCACTGAGTGGGCCCAGTATATCTTCTCGTCATGCAGATGGACAAATCCCGATCTCGATGCATAGGCCTCAATTGTTCCTTCGGAATACCCAATATACACTTTTATGATCATCTAGTTAGGGACACGACGGTTAGTGAGATCAAAGCATTCCTCCGAACGCAGTGATAAAAGTTTACATTCATGCTATAATAGTATTAACCAAAAACATTAATACTTGTGTGATTTGTAAACTAAATTAGAGTCCCTGATAAAGCCTCTTTATAATACTAGCTTGTTGGTTAATGGATGATCATGGTTTCTCGATCATGAACATTGAGATGTTATTAACAACAAGATCATATCATTAGGAGAATGGTATGATGGACATACTCCTATATATAAGCGTAGCATAAAGTTCAAGTCATTTCAATAGTTCGTTTGCTATAAGCTTTCTGATACATAGTAACCTAATTCCTTCGACCATGAGATCATGATAATCACCATCACCGGAAGGATGCTTTGATGACATCAAACACCACACCGTAACCGGATGGCTATAAAGGTGGCATTGAGTGTTCGGAAAGTATGTGTTAAGACACATGGATCAAGAGTGGGATTTGTCCATCCATATGACAGATAGATATACTCTGGGCCCTATCGATGGAATGTCATCCAATTAGCTTGCAAGCATGTGACTGGCTCACAAGGGATCACATATCACGGGAACGAGAAAAGAGTACTTATTGGTAACGAGGTTGAACTAGGAATGCAGAGATAGCGATGATCAAACCTCGGATAAGTAAACTATCGCGAAACAAAGGGAAAAATGTATCGTATGTAAGTGGTTCATTCGATCGCAAAGTAATCGTAGAAATATGTGGGAGCCATATGAATTTCCAGATTCCTCTATGTGTTATTGATCGGAGAAGTGTCTTGGTCATGTCCGCATAATTCACGAACCGTAGGGAGACACACTTAAGAATTTGATGTTGTTTAGTAGATATGGAATGTAAGTAGGGAAACCGAATGTTGTTCGGAGTCTCGGATGGGATCCGGGATATCACAAGGAGATCTGGAATGGTCCGGAGAATAGGATTCATATAAGGAAAGTCCGATTCCGGAGTTCGGGAATGATTTCGATGTTTTCATCGGAGAGGTTCTAGAAGGGTCTAGAAGGTTCACCGAACCGGAAGGGGAATGGTTCATGAATGTGTCATGGTTAAGTGGAATGATTAGATCATGTCCTAGGTCACTTGGTTGGTCATTTGCGAGAGATAAATAAAGCTCTAAATTGAAAGTCAAACTGGAATAATAGTTTCCTAGTGGAAGAAGGAAAGGGTCCTTCCTTCTATCCAACTTGGGTTTGGGTATGGATTCAAACTCCCCTCTCCCAAGCTTCCCTCCCTCTCATAAATAGAGGGGGAGGGCTTCCCCAAAGAATACAACACCAGCCCTCCCCACTCGTGCGCCGCCGCCACCGCCAGCCACCGCCGCCGCCGACACCTCCTCCTCCTCTCCGGCCTTCTAAACATAGATCGCCAGAAACCCTAGATCCACCATAACTCGCACCGGCTTAGGCGAAGCCCTGCGGGATCTTCCCTATACTTCCGACACCACGCCGTTGTGTTGCCGGAATCGTGAGGGGAGAACTACAACCTCCGCTGCCTGCTGGAACAAGGGAGAGGAAGGTCCTCTACGGGATTGCTTAGTGTGCCTTGAAGAAATTATGCATTGTTTTAGCATGCAAAAGCATAGTATTGTGGTATTCTCCTTTGATGTTTTGCTTGGGTTGACTTGGCACATGCTCACACCATGCTATGACTATGACAAGTCACCATTAGCCTCTATGATCATTTAGTCCTTGACTTGAAGTACCACTCTTTTCTTTGATTAGTATGCTTTGTTGCACTGCATGATTTTGGCCATTATTGCTCTCTTAGTTGGTTGATCCCAGTCTTTTGCTATCCTCCACTTGTATGAGTAAGCTCTACTCATGCTTCCAACTCCCAAGAAACCAAGTTATTCCAAAGTGTCCACTATAAACTCCTATGCATGGTGTGTTACACCATTCCAAGTATATTATTGTTTTCAACTATCTTCCAATTAAAAACTATTTTGTTATGTGAAAACTTAGTGATTAAAGCCCTCACGAACTTGATGGCACACTTTATTCTTTGCCCCTAATAAACTTGAACCATTGTGATAAATTTGTTGTATATGCTTGCACTTATAAGTTGGAATTAGCAGAACCGTGATGTCACGGGGAACGTTTTCAACATTGCACTTGTACCTTGTTGTACTCAGTTGATATCATGTTCTTTTGACTATCACTAGTGGAAACGAGGCTTTTTGTTGATCCTGGAAAAGGGCTTTAACACCGGTTCTTCTACGAACTGGTGTTAAAGGGGGCGACTGTGGCCCGGGCAAAAGGATCCCTTTAACACCGGTTCGTGGCACGAACCGGTGTTAAAGGACCGCACTGGTTTTAGTTTCTTTAACACCGGTTCGTGGCTTGAACCGGTGTTAAAGGGGGGGCTATATAAGACACCGCAGCCCACACCCCACTCTTCCATTTTTTCACTATCTCATTTTGGAGCCTAGCAAGAGGGTGTGAAGAGTGCTCGTTTGTGTTTTTTTCATATGCACAAGAGGTGTTCGGTGAAATGCCCGAGAGCTCAAAATAAGTTTTCTCGTTGCTCTTTCCTTCTCGGTCGAGGTCGACAACTATCCTTTCATGTG